>VZRZ01000216.1:0-80151 GCA_013398175.1 Climacteris rufus | reverse complement strand
TGGTTTCCCCCGGGGGGAAAAAAAAAAAAAAAAAAAAAAAGCAGAGCCAGGCAGGCTGCCGAGCCAGACGTGGCATTGCTGCCATCTCGTGGCAAGTGCTCCCTCCCTGCCGCGCCAGGGCCGCAGTCCCTGCACTGCCTCTCCCCGCTGCTCCCAAACCTACTGCCCTCCGAATACTTCCACAGAAGGGATCCGTTCATAGTATTCATCTGTATTTTAAGAACACTTCGGGGGACTCCTTTTTTTCCATTCGTGAAAGCAAAATGATGCTAATACCTGTTAGTACCAGACATCATGTAGGCAAGCCGCTCTGCAGAATTCCCCAGTCAGAGCTGCTCAGGCTTCTCATGTACACCCCTCCACTTATCCTTGTCAGAGGACTGGGGGGAATTCACTAAAGATTGTGAGAAAGACGGAAATGTGCACTAAGCTTAAGCTGATGCTCTTGCTTTCTTGCATGCAGTAGTTGGAGGCTTAGATTTTTGAAATGAGAATTGTTTGTATTGTATCTGACCCAATCATTTTTAGTTTAGTTTTGTTGTATTGTCTTTTGAGTTGGAATAGTTAAAAACTCATAAATAAACACCAGTTATAAGTGCCTGGGTCTAGCTGAAAGCAGTAATGAGGGTGCCATTTCTTGCTGTGCTGTTTAAGTAAGCACTCTTAATTTTAGAAGTTGTTGTTTAATCCTACTCATGGCAGATTCTGACGAAACTCCAGTATGATATAATATGTGCTTTCTTGTTCTTGACTCACATGGCATAGATTTACTGTTTCCTGAGGTCTTGTGTTCTTCTGAGGATTTTCTGGGCTTTAATGAGTCAATTCCTTCTCTTTTGAGCTATACAAGTGTTAATTTCTTCCCCTCATAGCACTCAGATAAGGTAAAAAAAACTAGGCACCATAATCGCTATGACTGCAAAAGATGCCTTCTTTCTTCCATCCTATGACAGTAAACCATAATGCATAAACATTGTCAGCCTTTAGCATGTTATCATTTGTCACCTGAATTAGTGCCTTACTGAGATAAACAAGACAGCACACACCCCCCAGAGAAGATTTCAACCTCTCAACAGACTCAGGTAGCTGTCACAGTGACTTTTACAAACCCTGTGTGACATAAAATTTTTCCCAAAGCCAAAAAGCAAGAAGCTGACTATGGAATTGAAGCATAGCATTCCAAGAGGAATCTCCACCAACCTGACTTGAGCTCAGTGTGGAACTGCAGTACCTAAACACGGTAATTACAGAGTATGATCTAACCTAATGACTGTAATCTCTCTGTTGTATATAAAGTACCTAATGTACTACCATAAAATCCACGAATTTATGAGTTTGAACAGAGGCAATATTTCTCTCTATTCCCTATAGACAGTATGGGGAGTGTATATGTCAAGACTATTTGTACTAATCAGGGTGATTTAAAGGTAGCTTGACAGGGATTTATTTTCAATTGAGAGCTTGTCCTTTTTCTCCCCTATGCCATATAAAACAAAGGTCTGAAAGATTACATTTCCTCTTTTCTTTTAATTTTTTCCACTTGTTATGTTAATAATATTGAATCCACATTTTTGTGTTGTCATTTTATGGGAGGAAGAAGCATCTTTCTCTAACGTGCAAGAATATTTGCGCATATCTAAGCAAAACTACTGATTCAGAACATAGCTGAAAATGTACTACATACTCATTAAAAACAGATGTTTGTGGGACTCCATAACCAGAATCTGTACTTGCCACTGGACACAGAAGTCTGTAGCTTTCTGCCAGAAGGTTATTGTGAAGTTAAAAACGTGAAAGCTCAAAAATTCAAAATATTATGTTGGGGGAAAAAAGTCTGTAAGAAAATAAATGTTCAGCAGAACAGAGATGTAGTGTGAGGAAGTCAGAAAGTAGAACAGTGTTCTCCATGAGCAACTTCTTCAAAATGTTTTTTTGTCACATAAGCCCTTTAGTTGTGAGCAAAAGCAGAGACCAGAGTTCCAAATACTCTCACTTAGCACATTCTCCTTTCAAGAACTCTGTTTTCAGACTTGAAACATGTAATGATTTCTTTAGTTAGAAGAGTCTTCCAGACTGGAACAATAAAAAAATATGTATATGTACCTATGTTCCTAACCCAAATTTGTTATACCATAAAGAATAAAAAGGAGACCATGCTACCCACAGTCTGTCTACAGTTAAAAATTTTGTTGCTTGGGCTTAGATTGGACTCCACTTTCTTTTTGTGGTAATGTTCTGTCCAAACTAGAATTTCTTGTAAGACTGACAATAACAATGACATCTACAACATCAGCTACAACCATGTCATTGTTTTATATACTACCAGCACAGGCCAATAAATATAAGTACCAATAGTCTTCTAAGCTGGAAAAAGAAGGAGAAAACAAGGGAAAAGGTTCTCAAGCAGGACACTTCAAGGGAGTATGGGTCAGCAAGAGAGGATATTATGACAGAGTTGTTCAAGAGGGCCCCTGGGGCTAAATTGATTGTTCTTCTACATTGTATTCCCCTCTGGAGTCCTTGGTTTAGGGGGAACAGTTGGCAAGACTGGGAAGAAAACACAAGTTGTCTCTTTTAAAGTACTCTTGAGCATTATTCAGCTCCTCAGGGGCAGGCTCTAGCACATTGTTTCTTTTCAAAGCACCTACACTGATCCCATCTGTCCTTAAGGTGACACTAATAATTAATGTTAGGAAGATGAGACTTCTAAAGACATGTCTTGCCTTTGAGAGGAGGTGGGGTTTGTAGGTGGTAGCCTTCAGGGTGCCTGTAGGAGACAACATCAAGGTCATTATTCCACTTAGGAATAAACCTCTTGCTCAGAGGTTTAAACATTTCAGCTTTGGAGGGTTAACAGAGGAAAAGAGAACTTTGTTGAAGCAGTACAAGGAAAAGAGATTATTTGTTTTCTAGTTAAGCATAAGGTCTTGCAAAGGATGAGGTATGACTATGCGAGGCTAATAACATAGGTAACAGTAGCTAGGATAATGGTGTAAAGAGAGAAGTTACTATCTTGGCAGCCAGCAAAATGTGACAGTGTCAGCAAGCTTTGAGAATGAAAAGTAGTAACTCCTATCAGATGGGAGAGATAAGGAAGAATCAGAGAAGGAAGGCCAAAAATAGTTCAGAAAACAATTTTTTGGCATAAATCTCATTGGATATGGGAAGGGCAACACTACATTTGTCAGAGCTGGAAAGATCTTGCTTTCATTGAGACAGGATAATAGATGTTTGGTCGTGAGGAGACTTTTGTCATACCTGTCAGGAGGGCTCCATACCCAAGTGTACTGAAAGTCTAGTTACTTCCCTTGAGCTGTCTTACGTAAGAGTGACCATGGTTCTGAATGATGTGCACCTATGCAGCGTCTTAATTATGAGCAAACATTGACTTATTAACAAAGTGCTTGGTTTAGTATCTAGTGAACTGCTTGAGACCCTGACACTTCTATACTATTTATTTAAGCATTTGGAAGAGTCATGCTTCAACCCAGCTCTCTTGTTGTGGTTTCCTCATGCTATATCATACATCTCATTTAGTCTTGAAACCCAGCTGATAGAACCTAAAATCTTTTTGTGTGTTAGGAAAAAGACTAAAGTTATTTTCTTGACTTGTATTTTGAGCTGACTGAGAAAGAAAGGTTTAGTGTATGGGAAAGGAGAGGCTGTCTGTTTGATTCACGATGCTTTGGAGATGATGGCTAGGTATACATGGGGATATGTCAGAGAGGCAGGCTGAGATTTCAGTTTGGATATAAGGAGATTAGTCTGGAGTAGACTAGTATATCTCTGAGTCATTAGCAAACAGATGGTAGTTGAATTCATATTTGCTGATGAGATCACACAGAAACAAGGTGTAGAGGGAAGAGAGAAGGAAAACAAGGACAGAAAACTCACACAGTAATTTGAAGGGTGGATGAGAAGTATGTTCTCAAATATACCACCTTAGTAATCAGGTGAAGAGAGAATTGATGAAGATGTGGACATACAGTATTCTGAGAGCTCTGTGTTAGGTCCAACTTTATGAAAATGATGTCTTCCAAAACTTTAGTTTTTGGAGATTGCTGAATTTATAGTTTCATATGGTCCTGAAGAAAGGGCAAGATTAAATCAGAGAAAACAAGTTTTTGCAAAGGGATTTCTAAGAATCTCACAATAACTCTAATATCCTTTTTGTGTTGTCATTCTTCTTTCATAAAGAATGAGCTGATAGCTGGCACTTGAAAGTGAAATAGAGGGAAATATAGGTTAAATCATACCATTTCTAACATAGCAAAGAATAACTCATAAATAGAGGGGTAAATTGTCAGATGAGAGAAAAGAGGACAAGGAGAATACAGGTCGTGAGAAAATTATGAGAAATTATGACATTGATCACAAAAGAAATCAGATGGCTGGGTGGAATGGAGCCATTGAAGCAGCTAGAGGAGTAAAAGAAGGCAAACTAAGAAGAAATTTTTGAATCCATGATCAGAAAAAAAAGGTAAAGTGAGTTAATGGTTGAAGGATAAAATGAGGAGTAAAGTTAAAGCAGGGATAATCTCAAGTAGATTTTTAAAAATTGTCGTAAGCACCTCTTCTGGATAGGATACTTGAGGTTTTTATTCCTTGTTGGATGCTGCTCCTAATTAAGGTTTAAACCACTATTGTGGTACTGGACACTTCATAAATAGAGAACAAAAAATCAAATATGTCAGCAAGAGCAGTAAGTCAAGTGTCTTGCACATCCTTTTTAATCATACCTTGAGACTGCTTGGTTGGACTTAAATTCTGCCAGGTTGCCAGTTGAAAGAAATTTTGAAGAAAGAATCAGTCCTTCTATCTTGACATTGAATTTTTGGCTTATGTTTTAATAGTAGGGTCTTCACAAGAAGTGTTAAACTGCATGACAGGAAAATGGGGAGAATGCACAGATAACCAGGTGCACAATCATCAGTACTTTAAACATAATCACTATCAACAAATTACACTTAGACTCAAAGAGTCCTTGACTGAAGTGACTTAATCTCTAGAGATGTATTCACTTTGGCAGGTGCTCCAAGAAATGCATTCGTATGGCTTATACTAACTGAACTTTTGGGTACGCTTCTCTCGCTCATAAGAAAAGGGTCCTGCAATAAAGACAGAGAGGATTTCTGTGATTTTTGTTTTTTTTTTTTTTTTAATCAGTAAGATGTTGCTGCAATTTTCTGAGTTCTGATGGTGGGCTCACTGGTTTTGCTAAGATGGAAAGCAGTACCAGTGACAGTCCCAGCAGCACATCTAGGATACAAATAATCTCCTGAAGACCACATTTATATTCCTAATATATGTTGCAGAAATAACTTCTGCCACACCTCAAAATATTTCTTCAGAGTGGCTGAATTTCACCTATGTGCCTCAATCACTGAATTTGTACCTATACACTTCAGGGATCTTCTGATGCAGGAGTTTCTCACAGTGAGTGGTCCGTAAAGGCCTGCAGAGGGAGACAGTCTGTTCAGGTTCTTGCCAAATTTCACAGCTCTCTGTAATGACTGAAGAAGAATTTGATAGTCTGGTTTAACAATCCATGTAACAATGTCAGGTTTAAAAAGACTTAAATGTCTCCATACTGTTTCCTTATGTTTTTTTCTTTTATGTGTTAATCTGCTCCTAAATCCTACTTCCATCTCATGATGCGGCTGTACAGAGGAGTTACAGCATCATGAACTGCAGTGTGCACATGCAGATACACCAAAATGATTTCTTCCTCATGTATGTATTCTAACCTTTCAGTACAGAAAAAAAAAAATAAAAGAAAAGGAGGTTTATTACACTTTTTTTTCAAAGGCAAATAGCCTCACAGTTCCTGCAAAGTAACAGTATATATGAATGCTTACTGCAATTATCCATCGAAGCCTTGCTAACCTGAGCTAAAGGACAGCCTTTCCATTGACTTCACTGATGGCAGGATCGTGTCCTATATGAGTAATAAAGCTAGGATTTTGGCTGAGCAGGAAGGAGTTATAAAATGAAAGTATCAGTTGCATTCAAGTTTCAGTTACAATGCAGCATTACTCCCAGCAGCTGTGTGTAAGTATGGGACAAGAATAACCTATTGACGGAATTTTGTACCTGTAAAGGAAGAATTTGTTGTGCTCTTCCTGCAGTAGACCATTATCAAGTCAATAATATCTCCCTTCACGGGAAAAATCTAAGGGGCCCATCACCAGAATAGAGTCATTAGGAAATGATCATGTACTTTCATTTCACTACTCACATATTGGCCAAGCCAGATTGGGACCATCTAAATCTTTGAAATGCAAACATTGCTAGCATTGACCCTTCTGCATAACCTCAATTATCTTCACAAATATTGCATGGCCTGACACTGGACAGTGATTGGCTTTGCTAATACCATCCAAAGATGGGGTTTTGAGCAAGAGCCTACCTGCTGCTTAAGTAAAGCTGGCAAAATGCCTTTCTGAAGAGAGGCAATAATGATCTTCATAAATAATGAGATTAAGTATCTCCCTGCTTACTTTAACCAGCCATGATTTTTTTTTTCATTTGGAAGGAAGGCAGAACCATGTTCTACCCTTCATGCATGAAACTAAGAGGTCTAGCCTTTTTCACTGAATTAATTTTTTGTTCTTTGTCATCTCATTCCCTTCTTTAACAGCATTTTAGCTAGCTGTTCTAAAACAGCGAGTTCCAAGCAGTGATGATCTATCCTCCCTACTTAGTCCTTTACAGTTCATCTACTTGCTAAGTTGCCATTGCCTTTCATCTCCAGCTTCTAAATTACAGTTCCTCTCTGTCTAAAAAAGATGCACAAAAGGATCTTTTCTTTAACATCAGTAGCCTAGTCTGTCTGCAGGAATTCTACACACCTCTACACACCTCAGAACTTACTACAGAAATAACCTGCTTCTCAGATTCACCTTTCCCTTTTCCTGTATAAAGTCTTTATGTCTCTGTTTCTAGGGAGCTTAACTCACAGAATGCAGATCTGAAAAATCAGAAGACTTCTGATTGAATTCAGATGAACAAGATTAACATCACTGTCATTTTTCAAATGGACAGATTTGTGATTAAATTAGTTATCATCAGTTCTTTGCACTACACACAAGTGATACTTACCTGGCATTGCCTTAAATCTCTGTATATTCAGTCCTCCATCATACGATAGTAAAATGGAGTGAGAGAAAATCAGAACAAGGATTTTCACTAGCATCTATTCTAAACATGCAATAATTTCATGTCTTCAAATATTTTTAACGAAATTACTAAGTCATTGAGCAATTTGGAATTTTGTTAATATTTGTGGTGACTGTTGTTAGTAAAAAACCAAGAACTAGAAATTATGAATGTTGTTATTTTTGGTCCATGCTTCCTCGTGGGAACATGAGCCTTCTGAAACAGGAAGCATAAGACTTTTTTGAAGATTTTGGGAAGTAGATCAAAATTCATTTGATCCTCAAAAAAAACCCCACACATTCTCATGGCAATGTGCTAAAGTCAGTGTGAAATACATTAGTGTCTGTGAGAGAGCTGCCATATCATAAGGATTCTTAGGCCCATGAGATTGAACTGGATCACTTCATAACAGGCAGTTATAAAAAAAAAAAAGATCATTGAAAAGAGAATAGAATATTGCTGATTTAGAATTTGTTGGAAATAGGTCTGTCAGTCTGGAAAGATCTTAATGAAGCAATGTGGTGTGATAATTTTACTTCCACACGACCTTGGTGCTCAGTCACTTATTATTACTTTCTTTTCATTTAGAATATTCAGAAGTGGGTGATAAAGGTTTTTGTGCTTTCCTAGTTCATAGTATGTGCATCAGGTATTCACATCATTCCAAGTTCCTACATTCAGAGGCTTTGCTGCCTGTATATCAATGGAGACATGATTAAGACCCATTTTGCCTAATTTTAGGCCTTTCGCTGAGAAACAGGGGTATAGTATATATATATATATAGACAAATAGTATCTGATCATGATCTGTATCTGAGGCTGTGTTCTGTATTTGCTGTATAGGTACCTTGCAGGAATTATATGCTAACATTAGGTAGATGGCCTTGGTCTTCTTGTTAAGTGGATGAGTGACTCTCCCTAGTCATCCATCCAAAGTGCTAGCATGTGCTTTGTCATCTCAGACAGACTGCTGTGCTTTCCACAGCAGAAAAAAGACCTTGGGAGGTGGGGGGGTAAGGTATGGTCCCTAGCCCAGGAGGAGAGCAATTCCTGGTATCTCTTCCGTTTTGCATGTTCACCAAAGAGTCTGACAGTCTTTGTCTTTTATTCCATTGGCTTCAAAATTAAATCTATTGCAAAATAGTAAAATGTTGTGTTCTTTTATGATATAGGTGATTTGCTTATGGCTTGCAGTGAAAAGAAGAACATGTAATACAGAGTCAGCACTGAGCTTCTGGGGCATATTCTCAAAGGCACAAGAGAGTTAGGAGCCAAACTCCCTTTGGTGTTCAGTGCATGTTCAGCATCTAGCTGCCAATTTCTGCTTTTGAAATCTTCTCCCATTGGTGTTCGAATTGTAATGGATAAACCAACAAAAAAACTACAGCAACCTGTCCTTTTCTGACTATTAGAAAGATACTCCTTTGAAGAATAAACTTTGTAAAACAGAAAAAGAAATATCAGTGGATCTCTGCTCACTGTGAGCTCTATTCATTCCTTAAAGCACTCACAGAGCCTTCATTAATGTTAAGAATTATTCAGACATATAAAGGGTATGTTGATAACATATTCTTACAGTTCCTTGGAAAAGGTCTCTGTGAGAATCAGGCTGTAGGTGGGATTTCCATAAGTTACACCTTTAATCACAAGACTCAGCTTTTTAGGGAAAATTCTGTTTATTACAAATGTAGTCCTTTTTTTATAGGTGTTTGTGGTAGGTTGAAACCTCCCTGGCTCAGTGCCACAGGTCAGCCTCCTCCAGAAGCACAACAACATAGATCTTGATGCAGCACCATATAGCTCACATGCTCTGATGATCTCTCATCCTTCTTACCAAAAAAAAGCTACAGGTCTCTTATCCCACCCTGGAAAAGGCAGTTTCCACTTCCCCATTGCTATTGCCAAACAGTAACTACAGCAGAATGTATTGTCACAAAAGATAAACTAAGTGAACTGTTACATTCAGATTTCACAGCTGGACCAAACCTCAAGGGCATGTAACCAGAACAATTGTAGAATATAGCTGCCTTTCTCACCGACAAGGCAATGCTTGTGCAATTAGTCATGCAGGGCAGGATTCCACAGTACCAGTTCTGCACACCTGAGTCTGAAATGATTTTGCCCCTTGCACTGCTCACTGGGGTTTGCCTCAGCTGTAAATGCCCAATTTAGAGACTGCATCACCTGTTATTGTCAATTTTGATAATTATCTGTATTTTAAAATTATGATAATATTTTGATCCCTATTCAAAGCTAATTGATTGAAATTGATTTGGGTTTTTTTATTTTTTTAGCACATACTTCTGTAGACTACTCTTTAATGTGTATTTTCTCAGATCCATCTTGTTGACATTGTGGGCTATCCATTCTAAAACAATCTGGTCACCTTTGGAACAGATGCATTTTTATATAACCTGGTCATCTGTGGACTATCCAACCAGGCATGGATTTTTTTCAGATATGGACTAACGTTCTTCTAAGACACTGCACCTGAGTGATGGGGTTTTCCAATCATGATTCCAGGGAACCTTAAGATATTCATACAGGCCCATATTTTTTAAAATTCGTAGACTTCTTAGAGTTTGTAGAAATTCAATCTGCCTAATAATTGTTAAAAAAATGTATATGTGTGTATCTTATGTAATTTTCTCACATCTTGCCATTAATATCTAAAAAATCTATCCAAATATGGCAATGTTTACAGTAATTATAAAAAATGTTTGCTTCATTTTTTTTATTGTCTTCAATCTGCAAAGGACTCCCTCTCTGTAACATTTATTCCAGATATCTCTCATATACTTGGAAAAGGTGACAAAAGGCTGGAGCATCTGGAAGAAGGCTGGAGAGGAACTTTTGACAAGAAAATGTAGTGATTGTGTTGGCTAAAGTGGGCTACAAACAGAAGCTGGAGCCAAGTTGAGAGGGAAGGGGAAGGCAAATACTTTTATTTTGGAGGACGTCCAAGAACAAACTGCAAAGGTGGGGGGAGGGGCCCCCCACACAGATACAAGGCCCCGAGCCCAGAAAAGGTGACAAAGATGTTGAAAAGTCTCTGACAGCTCAGCAGTCCGTCTGGTATTTATCATAGGTTTTGCAAATTAACCTAGTTGACAACTCTCCCAATTACAAACAAAGTTAATGGGATCTCTCTATGTGTTAAATTTCCATTGGCTTATTACTATCCTTCTATAACTTTCGTATTTCAATTGTCATAGGACAATGGAATGTTCTCTACTCAGGGATACTGGGGTGATACTGTTTTGTCTGGGGCATAGGGATTTGCTGCCTATAAATTACTAAACAACTACTGTGGAAAACTATAGGAGTTCTTATATAGAAAAGTAGAAAAAGCAAAAAAAATCCCTCGGCATCAATAGGACAAGGGGGAATAGCTTCAAACTGAAAGAAAGTAGGTTTAGATTAGATAAGAATTATGTACTGTGAGGGCAGTGATGCACTGGAACAGGTTGCCCAGAGAAGCTGTAGATGCCTCATCCCTGGAAGTGTTCAAGGCCAGGATGGAGTGAACTCTGAATAACCCAATATACTAGAAGGTGTCCCTACCTAGGGCAGGGGGTTGGATCTAGATGACTTTTAACCAAAACCATTCCATGATTTGATGCATTTCTAACTATAGCATTTCCTGGACAGCACCAACTGCCCTGGGCAGAGGTGTAAGCTTGAGTACACTTATTTCAACCATGAGAGGAAGAGTAGTTCTTTGACATTGATCTGTTTTTTAGTGGAAACTCATGTGTACTCTGATATCACAAAGAGTTCTACAAAGGTTAAGCAGTGTTTTGGTAGCTAAAATATTCAGATAGATTCTTCTTTCTTATATTTCATAGAATCATTGAGGTTGGTAAAGATCCTTAAGATCATTGAGTCCAACTGTAAACCTAACACTGTCAAACTCTGCCAGTAATCCATGATTAACACCATGTCTACAAACTGGTTTCTAAATAGTTTAATTTCAAACAAACACAAAACTCCCAAAACAAAAACAACCCACAAATAAACACCATAATTATGTTGCCAATTGAATTTGATAACTGTTTCTTAAAATGTAAGATGTGTTTGCATTTTCCCACAGGCTTTCCCTAAATCCTCTTCTACAAAGAAAACAGTGTTACTGTTTCTGAGCTACAGAAATACCTTCTGTATTCAGTAGAGATTTTATTGATTATTAAATTAAGATGAATCTATATTGTTGTCTGTCACAACAGACACACAAGTGACTCACAGCTCTGCACCTTTATCTATTTTTCCTGTCCTAAGCAAAATTAGCAATTAGCTTTTTCGACTTTTTAATTTATTTTTTTTTAAGGAGAATTTGACATTATTCAATGGCATTGCCTCTGCAAGACAGGTCTGAGTCATGGTGAGTAGGACTGAAGGATACTTGGCTGTATTCATAGGGCTATCTATAGCATTTTTGTGGTTTCCACAAGTTACTGTAAGCCCCAAGTTCCATTTTGATGTCTTCTTTCTATGTAAAGATATTCAAATATTGTGTTTACAATGTCTACCAGCTTTCTTCTGTTTACATACTAGGACTGCTTCATTCAGGTAGATTACTCTCTGTAAAACTGCAGTTATATCTGATGCATCAGTTTGCAGTTCTTCTGTTTAGAATAGCATCCTGATTTAAAAGTGTAGAATAAATGACCTTCTTTCACAATATCTCCACTAAGAAATATGAATGTGGAGATTTACACTTTTTCTAGCATAGAAAAAGGCATAGATGTCACCTGGAGAACAGGAGATATTTACTATAAAAGCACTGCTTGCTTTAAATGTCTGTGAAGCAATTCACAGTCAAGGACAGAGTTTTACCCACCCTGAGGATCTGAGACAGGTTATTAGTTTTTACATGTCTATAAACATAATTACTGAAAAATGCACTTGGGTTTGGGCTTGAGCATTTTTCTGTGTCATAAATCTGTATTTGAAAATGGTAGTGTTGTGTGCCTAAGTTACGCTTAATATTACATACCTAAAGTTTCTGTGGACTTCCTTGCTATTCCCATGAGCTCTGTGTGCCAATAAGAAGTAGTAAGTGCCTTCCTGAAATTGTGATATTGCCTCTTCTGGTATAAATGGAAGGTGGTGCAGTTCAGATCAATGGAGTTGTGACCATTTGCTCTTAAGGGAATTTATTTCTTAGCCTTCTCTGATTGGATACAGCAAGAAAACTACTAAAGTTTTAAATACATAATTTCCCTTATACTCTAATTCTAAGAAGAATCAACAACCATTTTGATATATTTTTGCTTCCTAATCTGCTTCTATGACCAATGCAGGGACAAGAATTTTAGGTAACAGAAATTGAAAAATCAAGACCATTGATTCTTCGGGAACAATGATAATTTACATGACTTGCATATTCCTATTCCAAAACACATAGACTGGAAAGAAATTTTCCTGTCCCTTGACAGTAGCTTTAAAAATGCATGTCTCATTGTACTGCTGTCATTTAATTCCTATTAACCTAAAATTTAGCGTGATATATTTCTTATACTCGAAAGGAATCAGCTCCTTTATGTCTAGCTCTGACTGATCTTGAGTGAGATGCTCACCAGTTCTCCATTCATGAAAACACTTAAGCACTTGCTTATTTTTACTGGAGTGTCATTCATGATGTTTGCATAATAGCACTGAAGTGTTTGCAAGAATAGAACTAAGAAGAATCTGCGAGACAAAGTGTAAAAGATGAAAATTGCATTGGAACAGGCAACTCAAACAGACATATATTCCATAATAATTATTTTGCTAGATTTGCTCCAAAATAATGAAAATAAGGAAAATACCCAACTATTAATTCACGTTCCTTCTGGAGTAGTGTCCCCTTTGAAGCAATTATCAAATACACCTGGATTATGTTGGCATACCATTGAAAGCCAAGTTCCTCTGTTAGACTGAGACCTCAGAAAACTTATCCATGTGAGCATTTGTGATGGTTTGACTCTGGCTAGGTGCCAGGTGCCCATCAAGTTGCCCTATAGCTCCCTCCCCTAGAGTGACAGGGGAAAGGACAAGATGAATCAGTGGGTCGAGATAAGGCAGTTTTTATTGAAGCTACAGAAAAGCAAAAGCAGGGTCTGCGCGCGCATAAGCAAAAGAAGGAGAAGTCAATCTCTACTTCCCATCAGCAAGCGATGTTCAGGCACGTCTCGGGAAGCAGGGCCTCAGCACACGTAGTGGTTCCGTCGGAAGGCAGACATTACAGAATGCCCCCCCTTCCTCCTCTCTCTCCTGGCTTTTATATCTGAGCTGACGTCATATGGTATGGAATATCCCTTTGGTTCCTTTGGGTCAGCTGGCCTGCTTGTTTTCTCTCCCGAGGTCTTGCCCACTCCCTGGCCCTTGATGGGGGAGAATGTTAGAGGGACAGTGCTTCTCAGTAGTAGCCAAAACACTGCTGTGTTATCAACTGAAGCACAGCACTGGCAAGGCTGCTGAACTCTACCTCTGTTAGAACCAATACAGCATTCCACTAGGTTTAACTCCCCCCAGTATGTAGAGATCAGGGTTGAAGCTTCACTGCTCTGGGAGCATGCTTTGTCAGTTCATTAATGACAAGACCCTCCAAAGCTGTTGTCACTATTTTTTTATCAGCCATTTAACACCTTAACTACTGAAATGATGAAATCTGACTACTACTCTTATTTACTCTTGCTTGGATTTCCTAAAATGATAAACCCAAACCAAACTTTTCAAACTGATTACATTTTTGTTATTAAATTTTGTAATCTGAGTTAGTGCTTAAATTTCCATGTTAGCATGATTAACTCATACCCCTCTTAGTAGCTGGACCTTTTAGAGATGCTTAGCAGGATCTGTCTCCTCTGAGTACCTCTCTCACCCTATATATTACACCTGGGAAGGTAGGCATGTGCGCAGGACTGTGCAGCTCAAGATTTACCACCTGAAAATTGTCATTGGCAGGACTAGGTCATGGTTTTATAATATGAGACTTTTTCCCCAGACAAAACCTGGCTGCAATATACTTTTAAGGCATGCATAACCTGAGCTGCTGCTTTTCTCACAGCAGGAGTATCACTGTAAGTTGCTACCATTGACCTCCATGGGTTCATTCTGATTTACAGTCAATAAATTAGACTTTGCTAGGAATCCAGGCTCTCAATTCATATACTGGCTACTCATACTTTATCAAATTCCTTAGACCCTGGGTATTTTTTGTTTTCCCCCCAAGTTAATATTTGGGCCTCCTCTGAAGAGTGAAAATACCTCTCTTTTACACATTTTTAATGCAGTCTTTCTTTTAATTGCAATATGAATCTGAACTGTGTTATTTTACCTTGTTTGTTGTGAAATGCATTGCTCTGAATCACTGTTATGGAAAAGTCACTACCAGAGATAAGATTCTAATAATTTGTAATAAGGTACCTTTGCAAATTGTGTCTGACTCATTCCTTACAAGTGGAGGGCTCAAATAATTTGTATTGCAATTAGTTTGTTTTCCTAAATAAATTGAGGGCTTTTGTCTGATCACTTGAAAAGTCTTTTAAAATTCTTCTGCCTGTGAAATATGTTGAAGGTGATGAATACAGAACTATCACTGTGTAATGTACATATTTCTCATTTATATTCTTGGTCAAATTGCGGTTAAGGTTGCCATAGTAACTAATACCCTATACAAAACACATGACAAGAACAAAACATTGAAAATGGCCTGAGCAATATAAACATAAAACGAGTCACTTAGGGTGTGGTAACCTTTGTATCAGGGATGTAAGAGCATTGGAAAGGTTCCTGTTGGTGGGGCTCAGAGGATGAAGAAGCTGAAATTCTGCTGAGGAATTTGAAGCACAGCTAAAGACACCTGCTCTGTCAACAGCCTCATTCCTTCCTTGCAATACCTTCTGCTTTCTTTTTTGAGACTTACACGTGATGACATTTCTCTGTTTGTCTGTCATTGCCTACAAATAGAATGAGTTGTAGGCAAACATAAACAGCCTCCAGCATGACAGCCTCCAGTTGCATCTCTGCCGTTACCCTAAATGAGCTCAGCACCATGAAAGATATATGCCCCAGAGAAAAATAAAAGATAGCAATAAGGATGAGATGGGTGGAACAGCACAACTAGGGGAAAGATTATGAAGCTACATAAAACCTTGAGGAAGAAGAAAATGGTAGATCCCAAGGAAGTTGGGAGTAAGAAATGGCAATAGGAAAGAAGTAAAAGACACATAACCCATAAAATTATGGGAGAAAGGAAAGGTGAAAGAAAAGAAGTATACAGGGTATGTCACAAATGAAGAAATAGGAAGACAGAAAGCCTTTAGTTTGGAAAAGGCAGTGGATGTTTCTGTTACAGGAAGGATGGCTTGAAGGACACTCATAGCACCTGGTACAAACAAAAGTGTTCATGAGTTCCCAAAATAAAAGGAGGGAAGAATCAATCATATGCAGGACAGACATGGGCAATTGCTAGAAACTTTTAGTGTGCTTGGTCAGCAAGCAGCAAAGGAAGTAATTCTTCAGCCATCAGAAATAAATATGCACACAATCACTGTGGTTTTCTGCTACAAAAGCCCTCTTTCCATTCTGGTCTTTGGGAAAGATACACTTGCTCCCCTCTCATGGTGTGAAAATAAGTTGTCTCTGGTATTTTCTCAAAGGCTGAGAATCTCAGGGAGGTGCATTCATACAAATGGTTCCCACACCCAATACTCACCAACTGTACTAGAAAAGGAAAATTCCTCTCCTTGTTCCTCATTCATGTCTTCCCTGCTGGCTTTCTTTTCATTCTTCCACACTTGTTTTTTTTTTTAAAGGGATTCTTCTTTTAGCTGTCCAGGTCAGTCACGCTTCTTCCCATCTTAGTTCCTTCTTCAGTCTGTGAAAGACAACATTAGCTTTTCCATACCATAAGGGATCCATCAGCATGCAGTTTTAGAGCCACAGAAGGTTTGGAAGTATGCCATTGGGAAAGAAGTCTGTCCTCAGGAGCTGTTAAGAACTGTCAAACTGCCTTTCTGCAGAACCTGGAGCTGCTCAGGGTAACAACCAATTTGAAAAGTAAAAGTCTTCCCTATTTTTTCTCTGCAAAATCTCCAGTTAGCTTCTCAGTGCTCTGAATTTGGAAAAAGGCGAAAGCAGAAATTATGGTATAAAAATTGTATTTTTTGCACTTCAACAGAAAAATATTTGAAAATAAATTAGAACTTAATATGTTCTGTCTGACAGTTTTCATGGAGAAAAGACAGAACAATCAACCAGTTTGGTTAAGTTAGATTTGGTAAAGTTAAATTAAATTATATTTTAAGGCATTAAAAAAATCCTTGTTTGAGAGTTCAAAAACCTGGTAAGTACTTTTGATACAATTTTGAAAATAAGCAGTACTAGAAAAATTGGTTTAAAATAAATTTTTAATTTGAATTATGTTACTCACTATCCTGAATTAGTGCTCATGATCCAAGTCCTATTCGAGTAAGTGAGAGCCCTCTATTGACCAAAATGGGTTCCAGCTCCAGGCTCTGACTGTGAACTCATGGTACATGTACAAAAAGCACCTCATGCACATAGGCCAAACAGGTAACAAATGCTATTTATTTTTTGTGTAATATATGAAGAATCAAATGTGCAACAGAAAACTTGAAGAACTGGTATGTCTATTCTGAAACTTTAAGGAAAGTGACTTGATTTTTTAGTTGCTGTGAAACACCACTAAACCTATAAGCTGCTACATTTCTTGAGCTAGATCAAATTGGCTTGTCAATATATTCTAGAGCAAAGATTCTTCATTATGGAATCCCCTAGGTTTATTTTCTTTTTTATTTGTAGAAGATCAATTGTCAATTATCAATTATCTGTTGTTTTCCTTTTTTCTTCCTTGTCCATCCCAGTTTGGCCAATTATTCTATAAAGTAATTGGGTTAAATTCACTTTTTTTCCTAAAGGACCAACCAAAACCAAGAAAAGTAAAAGTTTTAGGCTACTTATGGTTTTGAAGAAAATATTTGAGAACTTTTTGTGTGGCTACACTGAAGTGCAAACACCATTTAACAATTTTTTGTTTTCTTACTGTGTTTGTTAAAAAAGATGGTTTTTTTCTGACCTAATCATATAGTATCTGTATGTATGATATAGTATGAGTTCCAACAAGGGAGAATGATGTCAACACCATTTATCTTCGTCATTTTGAAATTAAAGGAAACATGAAGAACAACCTTTGCAGTCATACTTTGCAATGGTATCTAGATAGTAATTTAGTTTCCCCAAAAAGCGATCCCTTGATTCCCTCTTCTATCTCTCTTTCCTTTCAGATGAACCTGACAGATAGAAAGCTGATACCAAATTATCATGTCATCTTAGTTACTTGTTCAAAATGTTTCCTTTCCAAACCTCCACTGAAAAAAACACTGCATGGTTGCAGTAATTGGCACCACAAAAGCATTGTAGTACAGAAAAAGTACTTCCACAGAAAAATGAAAAAGTTCTCTGAGTTCAGAAATGTAGATGAGATGTCTCTCACTGAGAAGGAAAAAAACCCCAAGTCTGGGAGGTCAATATGTCACCATAGGACTTTGAAAATCAATTTTTAATTTTGTTTAGGCTGTAAGTCTCATGTGACCTTTTTTGTCTGTTATAATCTCAGTTCTCCCAGTGTAAACTGGAGGCAGTGCCCTTTTCTTGGTGCACAGGAAAGGTAAGTTAAAGGCAGTGTGCCCATGTACACGGATGAGCACAGATGGATGCAGGCTCACTAGCTGAACACTGAGCTGGCCAGACACCAAACAGCAGTTCTGCAAAAGCCACATAGCTCCATCAGTTTAGTGTTGTCCCAGGGCTAAGAAACTCTGAAAAGACTCAAATTGCACTAGAGCATGGCAATACTCTCATATGACAACATAAATTATGGGATGGCACCGACTGGCAGAAGCATAAGCAGAGGAGCCCCATTGTCCCCCTGCTCCCATGCCCACCACAATTTGTACAGAGCAACCTGGGAAGTACTGCTGTGTTGTGCTGACCGCTAGCCACCCGGTGGCCCGGCAGGCAACAAGTTCTGATGCCCCGGCAGTGTGGCAATCAGAGTCCTGTCTGCAGCTGTCAGTGCTGCCTGCAAGTAGATGGCAAGGCTGGCTGCAGCAAGGTTGTTGCTAAGCAAAAAGGTGAGGGTAAAGGAGAAAGAGGGACCTTCTCTTTGCCTGCAATCCCAACTTTTATTCCAGCCCCGAGGGGCAGAGTTCCACTAGAAAAGGTGGCAGAGGAGAAAGGCTCCAGGGGAGCAGTTACAGACACTTTTTAAATGGGGGTGGAGAAGGGAAGGAATGAAGGGACAAACCAATAGGGAAATGACAAGGGGTGACAGGGAACAAATCACAAAGGGTTAGGGGAGGAACATATTTGAATCAACCAATGGGGAACCCAACTGAACAGAACTTTCCAGAGCTTAATACATAAGCAATGAAACACATGAATAAACATAGAAGACTAAACCAATAGCATTACGGGAACAGAGAGGTTTCTAGAAGGAGAGGAGGAGATGCTGCTGGATGGACCCCCAGTGGAGAGTAGCCTTAAACCTTGGTCTTGCCCTCGGATCCACCCTCAGGGTCAGAGTCCTGGGCGGGGAAATCCACCCACTGGATGTCACTCAGCCCCAAGGTGGGCTGGGTCACCTCAGCACTGCTGCAGTGGGAAATGTAAATACCTACAACCTTCCCTTAGTGGGACCATGGGGGCTGGTATATCCCTTTGCACCAGTCTCCTTAAGACCTTTCTTCTGTGAGGCTTTGCAAAACATCAGTAAAATACTGGTCTGGCCTTTTTATGCTTGTCTTGTATCTCTGCTTTATATCTATCTCCCTTACATTCTCAGATGCCTGGGAAAGTTTCTTGTCTTCTGTCATACTGGATTTCTGTTTGCACTTTTACAAGACAATTGAAGGATGACTCTGGAAATTAATCTTACTCCTGTTCCTTTGAGTAGTTAATTCACAAGGATATAACTTTGCAAGAGATCTTTTTTATTAGCTGATCAAGCTTCATAGTAAAACTGGTTGGACATTTTTTTTGGTCTCACTAAGTTGCTTAAAATCCTACCGCAGGATTTAATCCCTGATGGTTAGATATTTTATTTTTCAGGATAAATTTATCCTTGTTCAGTTTTTCCCATTTTGAGAACCAGCTTATGACAGATTTTGGATTACTTTAGTCCTCAAGGTCACCAACTCTTCGTACATCATATTGCTGTTTCCCTCTCTATCATTGATCTTTTGTGGTGTAATCTCCAGATTCCACATTCTCCTGGTTTTTTGTACTAAGGTCATGGATGATGGTATTTAACAAAATTGTTTACAAGACTGATCCTTAGGTCCCTGAGGTCTCAGGAGCAGTGATGACAGCTCATGTCCCAATATTGTACATGAAAAGCCACAGAGTGTCACTTTGCATTTACCTACATTTCAAATCTACTTAATTTCATCTACTGTTTTTTTCCAGACACTCACTTTCACAGGAATCTTTGCCTTTTCTTCACAGAATTCATGCACCATCTTTACAGCTGAGAGAAACCTGGCATCATCAGCAAACTGTTTGCAGTTGTTGTCTTCTTTTTTGGCTGAGTAGCCCAAAGATTGAAGCACAAATCTCTGTAGGTATCCAGTGGTGTCCTATCTCTGCAACAAGGACATAGTGTTCTTTGTTTCTTATCTTTTAATCAATTATTTACCTCTTTAATGACCTATACTTTCTTCTGGTGGTTGCTTGGCTTCTTTAAGAGCCTTTGAAACAAGCTTTTGCTACTGCATTCTTGAGATCCAAGTATAATATATCAACCAAATCTCCCTCATCAGCTCCACCATTAACCCCTCCAAAGAGCTCCGGCTGTGAGGCAAGAACTAGTACTTTCCCTTCGGCCTATTACTTCTGCTTTCATCCAAAACTCATGTTATCTCTCCTTTAGATTGTTCCTTAGAAACTATTATGGGGATTTTTTTTTTTTTAAAAACCCACTGTTCACCTCAAAGTCAACCTAAATTTAAAAAAGAAAATGTTAAATAGAAGCTTAACAAAAGCCAAAAGTAAAACAAGGATTTTCTTTTATTTTTATAATATTTTGGGATCTTTTAAAATAATCTTTTTGATGTAAAAATATCAATATTACTTCACCAGTTCAGAAAAAAAACAACTCCTGTGATCTGACAATGAAACCAAACTAACTTTAGTGTTATGTCCAATTTTTCAACAGGAACAAATATAGAAGAAAACAGTCATGACAGGTATTCTTGTTTTTAGCAAAAGAAGTATTTGAATGTGTATAGCTTCGAACGAATAAAGTTCTTTTTTCAAGTAACATTCTTTCTCCATCTTACTTACTCACTATCATTGTGCTGACAGCAGTTGTATCCTCTCCTTCGATATTTATATTCTTGTGCCTTGGGACTTATGTACAAAGTCTTAAGGTCTTCTCTGTGTCTAAATTTTCTTTTAATGAAAACTATTAACTCTTAAATGCACTACACTATCGGCCCCCTGTGTGGTTGAACCTGTATCTAATCTAAACCTATCCTCTTTCAGTTTAAAGCCATTTCCCCTTGTCCTATCACTACATGCCCTTGTGAAGAGTCCCACTCCTGCCTTCTTCTAGCCTTACTTTAGGTACTGGAAGGTTCTCTAAGGTTTTCCTGGAGCCTGCTCTTCTCCATGCCAAACAAGCCAAACTTTCTCAGCCTGTCTTCATAGGAGAAGTGCTCCCACCCTCAGCTCTTCTTCTGGACTTCCAGTGACCAATAAAATCACAGCCCTACAAGCATGTGCTCGTCTCTGCCTCCTCGTTTATTCTCCATGCTACTGTGCACTTGTATACAGACACTGACTCTGGATCGCCAGTGAAGCTCAGTTACTGGATGGTGTGGCTGGAATTCGTTTGTTCTGCTCTTAAAGTGCTCTCCTGCTAACTTGTGATCCCTCTCCAGGCTCTGGGCATGTATTGCTGGCACTGGCATTAATCTGGTAGAAGTAGTATGGATTGAGGTTCCTCCAGCAACTTTATTTTAAAGCAAAACTTTATTTATCAAGATAAATGCCATTTCAGCTGGAGACCAGTACACAGAGAGTTACTAACTACAGGCTCTTACAATAAAAACATGGACTACAGGAAGAAAAGGAAGCCAAGTATTTTGTTTACTCAAAACACTGGTATTTCACTTCTTTAGAATCTTATAAAAAGTATCACATTTCCTAGATTGCATACTTTTTCTCCTCACTGACCAAAAAACCTGAAAGAATTTTCTGTATAATCCTAAGCCAAAAAAAAACACATTAGCTTCACATTTAGAATATTTTATATATAGAAAGTAAAGGATTATTGCAAAATCTTTCAACACATGGACATTGTTAGAGGCTTATCAGCTATACAGTGGCAGATAGGTTCTCTTCTTCATACACAATTTGTAAAGATTTTGCAAGACTCTGTACACAGAAAAAAAAATAAATAATATCATCTGCAGACCTAAGTAAAATATATGGATTTTTTTTATTTTATTTACCCTTTGTGAGCTTAAATGAAAATGAATGTTAGTTTTGCTATAGTCAGCAGACAACAGATAGTCAGATAAAAAGTCTTAGAGCTCCATTTGTCTCTAGTTGGTTTTATGACTCAGCTCAGTGCAAATCCCATTTTAATAAAACATTTTGTCATTTTAATAACCATGGAAAAACAGACAACGGTGGATCTCTGTCTAATGATCATGTCATCCATAAGAAAACTGTGGGCATTAGGGGTATTATTAAAGGCAATCTATTAAAACTCTGTTTCCACAATGAGAAAAGTATGCAGTGCCTTAAACCCACACAGACCCCCAGTAGCTTCAGTGAAGTTTGATACAGATACAAGATTTCACTCATTTCACTTCTCTTTTTTTTTCCAGATCTGGGACCTCAGACTTTGTTTATTTTCTTTTTGACGTTTGGATGTCAAAAACAGCTCTCTGATACTGAGCATTAGCAACACAGAATCTAGTTGGGAATCTACTGAGTAGCATTTTCAAATGAGTGGTTATGAAGACCCTCTTTTGCCACTATATGATATGGAATCCACTATCCACTATTTTACAGGATATCATAATTCAATGAAATACTGTTGGTGATATGGAACATAGTCTAAAAAAATAGCCCAATATTTTGTGTTTCTCTTTTTCCTTCCAGTCCTATTTTGCCTTATTGTTTATGTTGTCAAAAGTCCTTTATATAGTTCTTTACCTATCTACAGGGGGTGAAATTATTCTCTCCCAACTTCAGTACTTAAAAATTTACTTATCATTGTCCATCCAGCCACCTTAGATCTGCCTTGTAAACAGTGGAAAGAATGACTGCACATTCAAGTCAAGTGTCAAAGTTAAGTGAGACAAATTTCTGTTGGTAGTGCATATTCCTCTTAGGTACCTAACCTGAAATTTGATTTTTAATTTATTGGTTAGGTAAAAAGACTCTTCAATAGATAAGGTTCCCATGGACAAGGTATGTATTTAATTGGTATGCACACTTCATTCTTTTCTTCTAAAACCAGGCCATGCTTTAATATTGAACTGAGCTTCTTTATTTTTATTCCTAAATGTGAATATAGGTAATTTCCATGTGTACAGATTTATTTTTTCATCAATTCAAAATTAGAAATTTTCTATTATTATTGTAGTTAATTTATTGAGTTGACATTGATGGATCTAATGATGACTCCCTAAACAGGTAGGAAACAGCTACAAGGCTGGCTGCAAAGTTCACTGTAAGGATAAGGAATATAAACATGCAAAAAGTCTCACACTGCAGAGACTTCAGAGAGAGCCATTTTCTTCTTCTTTTAACAGAATGTATTTAATTTGAAGCCCCTGCAAGATGGCTCCTATGCAGTCTTTTATTTAGTTATTAAATTCTACTATCTTTAGTTAACACTGAGTTTTCATCTAAAATGCCATGATGTTTTATTAACAAATGATATTAAAATATGTATCTTTGGATTAGGGACTAAATGAGACTAAGTATCAGAGAGTACAATGATAAATATAGATAAGAGGACTAGATCTGTGTAATTGTTGGGGATAAGGCAAATTTTCATAATTTTGGCTAGCTCCTGTGCCCAACGTTCAACAAATAAGTGAAGCATGGGCTTAGTTTCTACTGAATTAAATGAAACTTCTTGCATTCATAAAGACTACATATTTGTAAGCACTTTTGCAGATACATGCATCCTGATCCTCCCTACAACAAAGAGAAAAAAAAAATAACCCAACTCTTGTTTTCTGTGATCCCACAGACAGTATGTTGATGTGAGTACACAGTGCATCCTGAGTTAATAGAGACTTATCTTTTCCTATTACCAAACATTGGACTAGTGCAAATGTATATACTGCATATTAACATTAGAGAGGCATCTTGTATTTTATTTTGTATGCAGACATTTCTATCAGCTCAGTCTTACCTAGGGCTTTCTGACAATTAATAATCTAGAGGTACCATTACAAATCCAGTTGCCTTTTTGGATCATTGAAAATCTCATATTATTATTGAGTGGTAAGAGGTTTGTTGTCTACAGGCTTTGGTAAAACAAAAGTAATGGTGATTTTCAAGAAAATGCAATATACAGAAAACAGTTCAGAAGAGGTATCTTCTTTTTTAAGATTGCAATAATATTCTTAGTTTATGGTGAAAATCTCCCTGCTTATAGAAGTATCTTTCAAAGCACTGCAGAATGTAAAGGTGCCTATTGTTTCTGCCTCTAGGACAGTTGATGATTCCTCCTGTTATCCTCAGATGGCTGAATCTGTCAGTATGGAAACTCTTCTGAATTGCCAGGGTGAGGAAAAGAAACCAGGTAATATTTGCTTCCTATAAACCGTGACTTGATTGCACTGGATGTAGAACAGAAAGAATACTTGTAATTTTAGGAGAAATGGTACTGCTAAATAACACCTCAACCAAAGAAGTGTTCAGTAACCAAAAAAAGGTATTTTTAGCCTAGAGAAATGTGTGGTTTATGTTGCTCCATTATGACTCTTGCTTGCTTGCTTGTTTTCTTGCTTTCTTGGCTTTGTCTTCATATTAGCCATTTTTTGCTGGGTTTTGATACACTTATTTCTTTTAGCACCTCAGCACAGGATAGGTGAAATACCTGTGATGTTTCACCTGTGCATCTGAGCCTATTTTGCTATATAACTGTAGTGGCTCCAAGGAAATCAATGAGAAAGTGATTATACTGAGATTACATTCAGGTCTGCTCACTTCAGTTCAGGAGTGGTGCACAAGTGAAGGTTCGTTACATCAGCTTTTAGATGTCTGAAAGTTTTTTGTCTGATTGTCTGCAGTGGTGCACAAGTGCAGGTTCATTGCACCAGCTTTTAGATGCCTGGAAGTTTTTTGTCTAATTGTCTGCAGAGAATGGAGAGAAAGGTATACACAAAGAACAGTTCACATCATCCTAAGCCACAAGATATGAATCCCCTTCTGGAGGTACCTGTTTCTAACCTCTGACTTTGAAGTGAGATGAGGTGATTAGTTTTCACTTAAATAAAGTCACATGATAAATGTGTATAAATGGCTGTAAAGCTAAGAGTGTGTAAGATCATTGAGGTAACACTGGCATGTTAAAAACACTGGAAATTATGAATTGGCATAGACCCTTATTACCTAGATTCACTAAACTTCCTTTGAGTTTGGTTGTAAGTCAACCACCACTAGCAGATTGTGAATGAAATAAAGAGCAGCTGTGCCTTCATAATACAAATCTCTTAGACAGGCAAAATCATTCAATCAAGTTAGTGAGAAAATTGGCACCTTTACGTTTCATTTTCACTCTAGTGTCTCAAAGGAGTTACATTAGGACTGACAGAATTGATGATACTAGCTTTTCAGACTAGAGACTTGCCCTAGTTGATCTGTGATATCATGGATGTGCTTCAGACTTAGTTGCTGTTGATAACTGCATCTGGTCAACTATTAAATTAATTATTTCAGAGTTTCTTTAGATTGCTCAGCTGTGATTAACTTAGATGGTTTACTGCTGCCTATCTTGCTCACAGGATCAATAGAAAAAGAATGGAGAAATCCTTTCCTGCCTCTAGCAATTCATCAACAAATTTCCAGATCAACAGTCTTGCTGTCTGATTCAGACGTAGAGAATGCAAGGCATGGTTTCCTTCTTCCACTACGCTGTGCCATGAGGTTTCAGCTAGAAGCAGAGGTGAGTGCTTCCCCCTGAGGCAGAGCACCCTTTGCAGAGTCATGCTTGGAGTTCCTCTGTGATCTGTTGCAAACAGGCTATAGTGTTAGTAGTAATGTTGTTGCTGATATTATTCTCACCTGTGCTTATAGAGTAGGTAAAACTGTGACTCAGGTGTTTCAATTATCTGAGAATATTCCATTTGCAAATCAGTTATCTATAGGCTACATACTATTTTCATACATATTAGGATATGATTTTATATTAGAAAACATTAAATTGAATTTTTCCTATGTCTTTTAAAGTATAAAATGAAATTAATTTAACATGTATACCAGTAAAATTCTGCTTGTCTTCTTTAAGCAAAGCATATACTTTTCAAATGCTCTTTCTAATTTTCATTTTCCCAACCACTAGGTCATTCCTCTCATTAGCAGTAATTAAAACTATGACTCTGTGCTCATAAACTTGCCTTGTGTGGATGGACACTCACATCTAACTAATGGTACTAGCCTAAAATATCCTATTGGAAAAACCTAGCTATCTAAGAAATGGGTTCACAGATGGACAGAGAGAAAGATGAAAAATACTACTCAACTTCATCACTAAAACCATGAACATTCACAACTGTTCTACAGTTCAGGATTGAGTGCCCTAAAGCAAAACTAGCTATGTGTTTGCAATTTAGTAATTTTTTCTTACTAGCAAAGACATCCTGATATATCAAAAAATTACAGTGTATTATGTGATACTTCCAGCAAACTGCTCATATCTTTTGGCTGCAGCAGTGGTCCATATGTTTGACATCCTTTATATAACCCAGGAATACATCATTAATTGTCATTTTGTGCCAGGGTGATTGGCAGTCTCTGTGGACAATGACAACTACTACCTCCTAAAACTCTTTGACAGACTATGGGGAAATTATCATCTATCCTTATAATCTAAAACAATGTGTGGTGTTCACAGAGTATGGCATACTTGTGCTTTAAAATTGAAGCAGTGTGTGAAAAAAACTGTTTCATAGGAAGCCACAGCAAGGGTAGAGAAATATCTCTTTAGAATCTGATAATTATTTCCTGTGGCAAGTGGAATTGCTATTAATGTAAAATTCAGTTCTCATTTATTAATCTGCAATATCCTCTAGGGGAATTTTGTTAATAATCACTAGCATCCCTCAAATAAACAAAACAAAATCCTTTGTTTTCCCTGATCGTTAGTTTTCTCACACATTTTAAAACTCTTAACCTTGACAAGGACTTGATACTATTACATGTGTAAGAAAGAAATTAAACCTCTCACACTACTGGAGCCTGTCTTGTTGTTGATACAAATGAAGCCCACAGCACCAAGGATTTTCTGATGCCTGTGAAAAACTGATTTGTTTTCTCCCTTTTCTTTCTTTCTTGTGTATCTCAAATCCTTCAAAATGTTGAATACAATTGTAAGTCTGTGAGAAATGAGCAGGTTGTATGCAAATTGAACTTCAGACAGAGTGGGAGTCTAGGAGGTTGAAGGCAGCGAGGTTTAGGCTTATGTATGTGTTTCTCTTAGCCTCAAATTGTTTGCTTTTCGTTAAAGCTTGAAACATTCATCTTGCTTGATAGCTACAGTAGAGGTAATGACTTTAAGCATGCCAGTCTGAATCAACTGAAGATTTTCCCTCTATTTCCAAACTTGTTTTCCAGCTGTCACACTGGTCTGCACCACACAGTTCACTGTGTTCTCACTACTTCTCTTGTTTAAAATATAAAGGTCTGCTTCACTTCGTGAACAAAAGTTGCCATTAAAGTAGAAAAATAATGTAAGGCACACAGTCTCAGCATGACTGTAAGGATGTACCAGTCTCAGCATGACTGTAAGAATGTACCAATTCAGTGCTAATTATTGTAATGCAGGTGCCTTCCTATGTCAGCAGCTGCATGCCTGAAAGTGCTATATGATTTCCAAGCAGGTTCATTAATTTACTAGCCTGAAAAGTTAACATGAGAAGAAGAGAAAACAACTGCCTTAGGTTTATTTATTGAATTAAGTCCAGAAAATGCATCTCTGGTTTGTTTGGTTTTGGTTTTTTTTGGTTTTTTTTTTGAATGGCTGTGGGCTGAAATGTGACATACCTTTCAGAAAAACAAATCAAGGATTATTTAAGTGGTTGTTTACTTCAGAAATGCAAAACATGCTGTTTGGGAAGCTGAATCATTAAAACAATTGCAATGGGACACAGTGCTTCTCACACTGAGATCAAAATCTTTACACAGATTGTGTAATCTGTTTATACTATATATTCCAAAAAGATATCAGATCATCAAGGTACAGAACTTGAATTCCATGTAAGTTGATGGTCAGATTGACCCACTCTTCATAATCGTTTACAAAGAGGTACCAACTTACATCAACTATAATATTATACACTTGTAGTTACAGTCCCGTCTTTCCTGAAACCGGGTGTATGTGTATATGTATATGATGTCTATGTCTATGTCTATGTCTATGTCTATGTCTATGTCTATGTATATACTGCTGGTGGGGGTGGTGGTGTTTGCTCACAAGATTTAATTTTATTCTGAAAGGATTAATTTTGCATTCTGCCTTGAAGATGGGTGAGCATTCCACATCTTCCCAATGTGGAAGAGTGATCCAAAGCTCCTTCTGTCAGCACAATTGCCTGCCTAGCTGATAGCTCCATCACCCCTGAGGAGTGGGTTTTTTCCCACAGCGATAAATTATTATCGTCAAAGTAATCTGGATCTAGGGCTTTGAAGATTAGGATTAGAACAACGAATATAATGCACCATTCACTCAAGAGCCAATGTAGTGTTCACAGCACTGAAATGATGTACCAAAATTAACTTATTTTGCTTAGCAAGCAGGGTGATGAGTTTTGATCAGCTGCCCGTTGAAGGCTATCACTGGCACGGCCAGCGCAGAATACGATAGCTGTGGAGCCTGGAAGCCATGAATATGTACAATGCTATTGCCAAGTCAGCATCTGAGGGGATGTTCATAGGAACAGCCTGCTGGCTCATCATGGATAGGAAAATTTATTTCTGACAGATTTCATACTTGGGAGGATGTCAGCTAACCCTGCGGCTGTGAAGTCTCTTGACAGTAAGAAAACAGACCCCTTGTTTGAGGATGCTGTCATGGCTTTGGCTAATTCTTCAAAATGTTACCCTTTTCCTTCTAACCTCATTTCTGTCTCATTCAGATTCAGTTTCAGCCAGCTGAATTCCAATTCAGAAGCTGATCTCCTGTAGGCACTGAGGCAGATGGGAAGCAGTGCTGTTAGGGTATGATGTGAAAGATGGTTTGAACTGAGTCAGTAACACACTGTTCAGTGCAGTGATTCAAAAATATCTCCTGGTAGTTTTACATGTATTGCTACCAGAAGAATGGAGAAGTTCACCAGCAAGGGGCCGAGATATGAGGTAGTGTTACCAGTCACAAATGTTTTGAATCATTCACAGTGGATTGATTTTATCTGGCTTCGTGCAGTTTGCTCATTGCTGTGTGATGCTGGATGCAATGGCTAGTATAGCAAATGTGGCTGCAAGACCAACAGCAGGAGCATGGGAAAGTTATCACAGCCTGGGACTAATATGTTGTAAATATAAAAAATCCAAGCAGAAAAATTTCCTCATGCTTCCTCTCTCTTAAATATGGTTTGAACCTCATTAGCAAATCATATGATGGCATTTTTATGTGAAATTAGTTAATTGCCCTTTGTCACAGTTTCCTCTGGGAAGTGGATTGCAACAAAGGGGAAATATAACAATCACATACAAAAAGCTGTTCTGCCATCTGTTTGTTTATTTTTACATTCTGTATATTACCAATTTCTGTCTGAGGAAAAAACTATTAAAACTTGTTAAAGTTTTCATTTCTTCCTCTATTTGCATTTCAGATAAATATGGAAATATCTGAGATGTAACATTGACAATAATATAATACACTGACCAAATGAACAGAAAAGGATGTCTTAAAATATCAGATTTATTTATAGATAGTCAATTTTCAGTTCTTGCAGACCTACAAGTCAAGAATAAATTGAATGGGATAGAATTCTGTAAATTTGTAAAGAAATTGCTTCCTGTGAATGCTATACCGTCTCTTCATTTCTGTACCTAGAACAATCACTGAGGAACTGTTGATTTGAAAAAAACAAGGAACAAGCAGTGTTACACTTGTGTAGTGTATCCTCTTCCACAGGGAATAAAAAGGAATTTTAGACATATGCATGCAGAAAATATTTAGCTGTTGTCTCAGAAAAGGAGGTTTAGGTCTTTCTGTGAGGGAAAGGACAAAGTCAGATCCATCCAGAGATGAAGAATCCTGTGAAATATCATGTCATAGATCTAGTACAGTCTCACCTGGATGTATGTTGTTTTTATCTGATGATGATGAAAGTTAACTATTTAGCAGGACTGCTTATGAAATCCTAAAGTGAAAATTAAAATAAATCTTTCACTGCACATCATTCAAGCAGTGGTCTGTTCTAAAGAACATATCTGAAGTAGGTGGGGATAATAAGATGAAAATTTGCCATGAGCTCAAAAAAATTCTCTGAACTCTGTCCTCAGTTCCAAAGGCTTAAGTAAAGACCTTTGGAAAAAGAAAAGAATCTGCTAATCTGTAAAGCAGAGATGGGCCAGAATTTTCTTAAGCATACCTGAGAGATGCCAATAAACTCTCCAGTCTAGCATTCCCCTCCTAAAAAATGCTTATATCAGCTATATCACAAGTCTGTGAGCTGTGTGCTCCATTGTCTTCACCTACTGAGTCCAAATAATTTTAGGCTTTTTGTTTGTGCTTCTGGTTTTTTGTCCAGTGGCTCTAGGTGAAGGGACAGTTAGCCCTGTGGAAAAACTGCTGTTTCTATCTAAATCACATTATTCAAAGACTAGCTGAATGTCTATCAGAAAAGCTGTATGTTTAAAAAAAAATATTTTTAAAAGGGTGGGAAAACCCTGCATGTCTAATACAACAGATCGTTGCTGGCCTGTGTACTGAACAGACACACATCTCACAAATCACAGTAGGACTTCATACTGTTAGCAAGGAAAGAGAGCAAATGTTACCTCACCAAAGCATTTGAAGGGCAAGACAGGTTCACAGAATGAGAATAGATTCCAGGGTTAACAGACTCACCCTCACGTGAAAGAAATACTTAGAGACTAAAAAATAACTATAATAAATTTGAGGAGATCTGACGACAATTCTGGAAATTGGTCAAACGTTGAAATAGGCCATGTATGTAAGTACAAAAGATTAATGCACTCTACCCCTGGCCTCTGCCTCTCCTTTCTTTCTCTTTGACATCACACTTTGGCTTCCAAGCAGAGGGGAAAAAAAAAAAAGGATAAACTTTCAGTGGTTCATTTCCACTACAGTTAGGAAAAAGTAAATAGCAATTTGAATAGTGCTTCTGTATAGAGATGTTGCTTCTCCTCCTGTTATAAAAAAAATGCCCTGTTTTTCCTGTTTAATATTTATTATCAGTCTGACTTACTATCTCTTTCTGTATTTAGTAGAATTATATTAATTAGGATTCAGTATTAAGAAATAATTTTAGGTGGTGTGTGGGTTGTATATCCATGGATTTCATCATGATAAGCCATGTGTGGGGAAGAGTATGTTGCAGAGTATCTGCAAAAGATGTTTGGAATCAGTCTTGACTTTGAGAGGAGACGTGTCAGATAATGGTTGTCGCTCTGGTGCCACATGAAGCAAATCTTCCTCCAACTATTTGCATCCAGTTCCTGAACAGAACAGAACGCAAGTGGCACTGCGAAGATGTACAAAACACTGGATTGTATGGTGTTGGTCCTGATATAGTTTCAAAAGGTTTGGCTGAGATCCCATCCTTCTGATTTTAGTGTGGAACATCCTTCTGATTTTTTAGTGGAACATCCTTCAGAGTTCCAGTAGTTCACTGGAATAGCCTTCCTCTCCACCAGATTCTGAGGAATCCCAGAGCAACCAAAATCCTAAATCAGTTATTTCCCTGGTGTTAGTTTAGATGAATTCCATCGTTATAGATTAACTCAGCATGGCAAAACAAGAGGGCTGTGTGGCTGAGGATACCCAAATAAAAGTTTTATGCAAGATAAGTGGTGTGCTAAGAAGAAAAGTGAGCTCAGTAAATGGTTCAAGAAGCAATGGACACAAACAGCAGTGATATCACATTAGCAGTCACTCCATCTGGGAACATGCAGACAAGAATAATCAAAAGTCTCTTCATTCCCATAGATCTTCTGTAACTAGCTCAGAGTACAAGGCAACCAGACAAGTTATTCTTTTCATAGTCCATCAGAAGGCAGGGATACACACACTGTTATAAAGCACATTACATTTTCTTGGGAGTAACTATATATTTCTGACAAAAAATGATGTGCTTTTTATACATCACTCCTGGTGTGGAAAATGTCACTTTATAACTAGATACTTTTAAAAGTACAGGACTGAAATGGAACCGAGGTGCTTATATCCAGAAATAACCTTCCAGCTGCTGCCTGAGCTTTGTTTAACCCCAAACTCTATGTCTCCACTTGGCTTCAAAGTCTTCCTTGCCTGGATTAGTACATCTCTATAAGGCCGAGTGTCTTGAATGCATAACACCAACAGGAGTCAGAAACTACATATTCTTCTAGGGTCTGATCTATACATTTTCTTAATGGACTAAACTCCTTTAGCAAGCAGACTTTAAAAAGATCACAGTAAAACTATCTCCTGTATTAGTCAACTGCTATATTAGTCACTCAGAAGTGGAAGAACCTGCGTTTAATTGATTCTAAAACCTGAAAAAATTCAATCCACTTGTTCCATAAAGCTGCCCTAGGGCACTGAGCATTAGTCTATGACAGATGTGGGAAAGTGAAGATGGAATTAAAGGTGAAGGGAGGCTTTTCCTATTGGAGCTGAGCTATTTTGCAGCAATGAATTTATGATTCATGTGGCAGAGAGTGCAGAAAGGGAGATATGACTGTTCAACAGTTCCAGTCCCTTTTCCCAGTCTTTTTTTTAAATGTTGGATAAATGTTTCCAACAGGCAGAAGAGTACCTTAGCCTCCACGCCACAGATTCGAGTCGTCTTTTTTCTTGTTCTTCTCTGCTAGTCCCCAGTTTAATTTCATGATAATGAAGGTATCAGGGAAATGTATTTGAAGGGTTGCTATAAGTTTTCTTGTCTTACATTGTCATTCAACTACATACTACAAGATAATTGTGACCAGTTCTGGGCTCCCTAGTACCAGAGAGACACGGAGGTCCTGGAGCAGGTTCAACAGAGGGCAACAAAGATGATTGAGCGACTGGGGCATCTCCCTTCTGAGCAAAGGCTGAGGGAGCTGGGCTTGTTCAGTCTCAAGAAGAAATGACTGAGAGAGGACCTCATCAATGTCTATCTGTATCTGAAGGGAGGGTGCCAAGAGGATGGACCAGGCTCTTCTCAGTGGTGCCAAGCAATAGGACAAGGGGCAATGGGCAGAAACCGATGCATATGAAGTTCCACCTGCCTATAAGGGAGAATTTCTCTGCTGTGCTGAGCACTGGAACCAGGATTTCCCAGAGAAGTTGTGGAGTCTTCCTCACTGAAGATATTCAAGAACCATCTGGATACAATTCTGTGCCATGTGCTCTAGGGTGATTCTGCTTGAGCAGGGAAGCCCAACCAGATTGACCCCCTGCAGTCCCTTCCAATCTTACCCATTCTCTGATTCTAAATGAGACAGAAAAACTGGTAGCAAGAAGAAATTAACAACTATAGAGCAGGGAAAATCCAACATTGCTTTAGAACAGAGTGACATCTCAGATGTTGGTAGAATTTTGACTATTAAGATCTGTTGGCTAGAAACTCGCCATAGGAAAAAAAGATTACCCTAAATAGTCACAGAGTCATATAACAATTTAGGCTGAAAGGGACCTCTGGAAGACATCTAGTACAACTTCCTACTGCTCAAAGCAGTGGTAACTTCAAAATTACACCAGGTTGTCCAGGCCTTGTCCAATTGAGTTCTGCATATTTCCAAGGACAGTGAAAACACAGCCTCTCTGAGCAGCCCCTTTCAGGGCTTAAACACTCTCAGGGTGAAGAGTCTTTCCCAGGAATCTAGCAGAATTTTTTTCACTGTAACTTGCAAACATTTCTTCTTGTCCTGTCACTGCACCCTTGGCTCCATCCTCTCTATTGTGGAGTTTGTCTCCATCTTCTCTATCACCCTCTTTAGGCAGTGGAAGGCTGCAGTTAGATCCTTGCTGTTCTCTCTTGTCTCCAGGCTAAACAAATTCAGTTCACAGAATCACAGAATTGTTAGGGTTGGAAGGGACATCTGGAGGTCATGCTAATTCTCTGGCTAAGGCAGGGTCACTTGGACCAAGTGACACAGGAACACATCCAAGTGAGTTTTGAATGTCTATGGAGAGGGAGACTCCACGACCTCCCTAGGCAGCCTGTTCCTTCAGGCTTTCCTCGTGTGTCCTATATCAAGCCTCCTAAGCATTTTATTGCTCTGCTTCTGGAGTCCTCTAGCTTGTGGATATCTATCATTCACAGAAGTGCCCCAAACCGGACATTATATTCCAGATGCAAGCTCACAGGTTCTGGGAAGATGGTAATAAACATTTCCCTTGGTTTGCTACCTATAATGCAGCCTAGTACATGATTAAGCTTCTTCCCCACAAGGATGTGTGCTGACTCCAGTTCTCCCAGGGTCACCAAGTTCTTTTCTGCAGAGCTGTGCCTCCAGTCAGTCAGCCCAAAGGCGGTACTGTTGCATGATTTACTTAATTCCAAGTGCAGGACTTTGTTGCCTTTATTGAATTTCATGAGACTTTTGTCAGGTTGCTCCTTCAGCTTGCTGAGATTCCCCTGAATCCCAGCATATCAACTGCTGCTCCCAGCTATTCAGACCTATCACAGATACATGATTTAATATCTGAATTCTGATACCTGCATAACTCAAAAGCTTCCTGAAATTAAAATTTCCCAATAAAATGTAGTAGTAGCAGTTATCAATAAAAGACTTTGACTGAAAGCTAAAGTATATTCCAAGTCGAAGACCATTTGTAATGGTAGAAAAAAGTTCAGTAAAAATATTTGCCTATTAGACAAATGTATGTTTAACTTTGTTTTAATTTCAGGGAGTGAAGGGAATTTTACCTTTGTGTGTGTGCCAGCAACACTGATGTGTTTCTTTGATTTGGTCTCAGTTTAGAATTACATTTTGTCAATGTCTCTGCTCCCGTTATGTCAGTTCAGAATGGTTTTGACCTGTCCTTTAGATTTCTCAGTTTCTACCTAAACACACACAGTCCTTATAAAAGTTTTTCTGTAGTGACTTCAAATTACATCTCATCTACTAGTAAGAGATCCTCTGCAAATTGATAATTGATGGTGGAAGTGTTTTTCCAGTGGGAGAAAGTGCTACATGTTTCCTTCAGGGTTTTATCTTCAGAATCAGTACTGGATATTACACTGAATTCTAACAAATAAGACAGGACTTTCAAATCAGATCAACCTGTTAGTAGTCTAGGTTTGAAATTTGATAATATTCTTTTGAGAAATCTGAAAGACCAATTTCTATTAAATTTACAAATTTCAATTTTCATCTGTCTGAGGACAGCCACCTTGTGCTATTTTTTTCGCTGTGGAATATCATATCTGTCTTTCAGCTCATGTTCCAGAAAGGTGTGGGTCTCATGTTTATTCTGACTCATATCTTACAAGTCTATGCAATGATCTTGGATACAGTAGGACATCTAAAAGGGTACTAGTTACTTGTTCCACTAAAGGATTAAAGCTCTGATGTATGTGCTACGTTCTAAGCTCTGTGCTAAGCTCTGAAGTGTGTTGGCTACATCTTCGTTAGTTACAGTGGAAGCCCGGACACCTAGCAGAGATCTAGACAACTGTGTTGCAGACTGCTGAAGTGGAATTTACTTTGAGATTAAAACATGGTAATGTAGATGTCTACAAGTAGAAGCTTAAATGTGAGGCAAGTTTACAACTCATTTTTCAGACAATGGAGCCTTGATCTGGTTGCCTGCGCACTACATGGCTATCTAGTATCATTTAAGAGTCTTTGGGTGCTGCCTTACCTCCAGCTGCCTCTACAGAAAGGTAAAATAGGTAAAAAAAAGGTAAAAAGGTAAAAAAAAGGTAAAAAGTTAAAAAAAAGGTAAAAAGTAAGTCCTGTGGCATTACCCTACTACATTCAGTATCCTACCATATCTCAAATGGTACCAGATGCCCATGTGAAGGCAGCTGAATCAATCCTGAAGACATTGCAGTAAATGAAGATGAAAGAACTATTCAAAAGATCATAAAGTACAACCTGAAGGAATTCTGGACAAAATCTGACTGCCAAAGTTGGCTGAACTGAATCTTAGCAATTATGTCACAAATAATAACCAGATGACCATTCTTGGGATCTGCCAAAAATGACATTTTACATGCACAAATATATGTTTTGTATTTTTAAAGGTGACAGTCCTTCAGGAATAGAATAATATTTTACCTTGTAGAGTTTTTCCCTTGCAGATATAATCATATAAGGGGTTTCTTTACTGTTATCCAGTTTTTTAAGAGAATGCAGACTTTTTTTTTTTCTAATGACCTACCTACTGAACAATATTACAAAATTTATTACAGTTTTATCCATGTATCCTCTGTAAACTGAAGTAATTACCCTAAGATCTTCTTACAGCCTTTCACTTATGGTGCAGGATACTCTCCTAGGATCATGGCCTGGGGGATTATCTTGGTACATTTATTCTTTGGCATAAACTATTGAGAACTTCCCTATCTCTATGAGATGCCCTTTTTTTTGTCATTGTCCTGTGTTCTTTAGCATGAACCCTCTTTTGAAGACTTTTTGTTCATTTTAAACCCAAACAAGTTATACCTAGTTCTAGCTTCAGTGCAAATTCCATGTATAAGCAAAATATTTTTCATGCTCTGCTGTAAAAGCTACAGCCTTCTTCCCTGTATCAGAATATTGACTCCAAATTTATAGGTGAAATTAGGTGAAATATATAATATCCAATTCAGATCATATTCTGTGTTAGTGGGGATAACTGTTTTCTGACCACAATAGATCTAGTGCTTCAATGATTTATTTTCTTCCAAATGTGTTTTTCTTAAAACCATGCTATTACCGTTGCTTCTGAAAATGCATTGGCTTGTACACCCATATCCAACTTGAAATTATTATCTGTCCTATTTGTTTTTCATGAGGGTATACTCATGCAAGACAGTGTTGCCCATTCCTCCCCCAAAGCTTTCTGCTTAACTGGAATTGATATTGTCACTCCCTGCACATGCAGTCCATCTTGTACCCATGCCTGCAAACTCCTGCTGGGAAGCATAACCCTTTGGAAGTTTTTTTGGAAGTCATTGTCATGTCCTATTTTTACAGACTGTTGCTTGAGTTTTGTCATATGATACTGTGCAGCAAATGTCTTTAATTCTCCCATATTACATACTTTTGCACCCACAGCATCAGATCCTTGATTAAATACGCCTAACTATATGACTATTTTCTCTTAGAACAATCTTGATAAAGCATTAATTTTAGGTAGTATTCATCTCTCTAGATTTTTTTTTCCTTTCTTCATTTTCTTTCCCATTGTGGTTTGGTCTCATACCAAGAGATAAGAAAACTCCAAACTGATTTTTTATTGTTAGAAAACAATTTTTTTTCAGTGACTTCATAGTGATTTTCACCTTCTCTTTGTACCTTTTAGGTTCATCTACATTGTCAGCTTAACTAATTTTTGGACACTCTGAGGAGTTCTGTTTTCCTAGTGAAGGAGACGTGAAATTTTATTACTTGTTAAAAACTAAGATTGAACTATAACTTTAAAGGTGACCCTAAGGTGTGTAGCTCAAAAGCCTGTCTTTCTGATACCTGTGTTACAGTGGCCAAATCCCACTGAAGATGTCTTGTCAAAACTAGTTATCCAGTCTTCTTTCATGGTGAAAAGAGAGTGCTCAGATGTCGCAGTAACGACACGAATGAAGGAGACAGACACCAGTTAGGAGAGTAAGAAGCAACTGCCGGGCGAGACCCGCCCGGTTTATTTTATATGCATTTTAGAAATCACTGTCCATTGGAGGGAAACAGGTTGTCGTCCCTCAATCACACTGGTCAAGGAAATGTCCATCAAACTTCTGTGCCCAGGAGAAAGGAATGTAAACAAAAAGATACCGTTACAATAACATGGCTATGTTTACAGAGAAGTATGTGAGAAACTAGCTACAAAAGAATGATAACATCCAGAACTGGAAAAGTCAGGGCAACACTCAGACTCTGCATAAGAGGATTCAGTTTCCCTGTGTTGGACCTTATTTCAGCATGAGTCTAACTACTGTCTGATTGAATCCAACCAATGTCCTCAGAAGTAAAGCCAAAACATAGTTAGATGTCAAATTGTCAAAGAAATTTATATCCTTTATCTTGCCAGTGTTGGTTTGGTACATAATTGCATATGGTAACAACATTAAAATGTAAGTATTAGAACCACTACCAAGTGCTATTTAGGCTTGCTCCACACCATACTGTATGGTGTAGATGCCAACTTAATACTCTCATAACTAAGTAGTAAGATTGAGAAGTCTGCAACATAATTGGACAAGAACATGTCTTCATGCATAATTCTGTATCTGCTGTCTGTAGGCAGAATTCTCTACCCCAATGCCTGTAGCAGAACTGTAGTTGGGGGAGGGAGCTTTGAATGCTCTCACTTAAGATAAAATAAAACATAAAATAAAATAAAAAAAAAAAACACAGCAAACCAACCAATCTCAGCATATCTGAAAAATACAAAGCAGTTCTTTCAGTGTTTGTAATCACTATTCTGAGAATAGAAGGAATGGTAGAGGGTTTCTGCAAATAAGGATGCAAAATGGCTTTAACTAAAAAAAGGTTTAGAAAATAAAGATTCTTTGTATTCCACCTTTGTTTTCAGCTGTTGTTATACTTGCTCTGATTTGTTGAGAGTGAATGAAATTAAGCATCAGAAGACTCAACTTGCTCAGTGGCAGCTGTGACTCCAGACTTATTGACTTCTTAATAGTTATGGCATTCCCTTGGTTTGAAACTGAAAAGAGAAAAGAAAAAGGAGTTAGAATAGATCTGAATATCACAAAATATCTGCATACTATATCCGAATCTTAATAAATATACAGGTTTTGACACCAGAATACTAAGTGGCTTAAGGGGGAAAAAATCTAAAATAAAAGTTATGCACTGTTACACTTATTATCAGTATAAAGCTTCAGTGTTCTAAATTGGTAAAACATTTGTTTGGCTGTCAGTGCTCATTTGGAGATGATCCACCTGTCTTATTCATACAAGGAACAGCTGTTCAACAATAGTCAAAGGCTTTCTGAACTACATGAAATATTAACTAATCTGAGAATATTTATCAATTAACTGATATTACAGTCAGTGCTCAGTCACAGTTTTGTACTATTCTAATCTCTTAAAAAGCAGTCCAATTGCATCTTGGAAAAATAATGTTTGTTTGCATTCTTGTTTAATTATCATGCTCCCTTGCAGAGCAACAAAATTAACAATCAGAATGAGAAAATCTAACCATGTGCCTGAGCTGAAGATCTGCCAACAATTTTCTATCAAATCTCAAGCAGAATTCCAATGGCTGAAGTCTGTTTAATCAGAAAAGTCACACTTCAAAATTAATTTTTTGTAAGAAACCTCAACCATATATGTGTTATACAATCAATATTGTATGAAATTAGCATGGTGTAATACTGGTGTTCTTTGAACCCTTTTCCAAACAAAACTATGTAGCTTAATAATTCTTAAATAAAATAAATCCTGATTTAATAAACATTTAGTTAGAAATACTGGAATAATCTGGTTTGGGTAACTCTGCATAAAAGCAGTGGGTTTCTATTACCTTGCTGCTTATTTTCATTCACCAGAACAAGATATCAATCCAAGTAAAATTGAGTAGCTGAAAAATCTCTCAGGCTGTGGCCTGGAATGGAGAATGTACAGGGAAGAAAGTAACAAATGAAATTACAATGCAACTTTCTGTTTATCAAATACATTGCTGCTGGAAAAAAATTGACCAAATGTAGTATGTTGATCCTAATTCTCAGCTGACTTGCCTCTGCTGAATTCCTAATAGACTTAGTGTGATATGTATATTTACAGAGCAAATGCTGGAATGCACACATAAGAATTATACTCTGTCAGAAAATTAATTCTAGAATCGTGAGTAATGGTCCTCTTTAAGGTATAACAGATCAAGAGGAAAAAAAGACATTTTAAACCACTTCTTATAAAAATTGATGTGCAATTCCTGTCAGGTTTACCTCTCTTTAACAAAACGGTAATTAATACATGGAGACAACATATAAACCTACTGAAGACAGCATATAAACCAAATCCCTGTATGGGCCATTTACTTTAGAGTTGGACTTGATGATCCTTGTGGGTCCCTTCCAACTCAGAATATTATGTGAATTATTGAAAGCTTCTTCAAAAAGGCAGGCTATTTTCTTTGGCTGTATAGTCATAATTTGTATTAATGACAGAGGTATATTAAAGAATTTGTTAATTAAATAACATTATTTAAAACCCAGTAACTTTGAAAGACGTTCAGGTATTTACAAAAACATAAAAAACAGTGATCAATATGGATATGATCAAAGACTGTAGGATTGATAACTTGTAAGCTCGTTCATGTCCATAATGCCTATATGAAGATGGTTTCCAGGTCTGCTTGCTTCACTGCCAGATATGTGTTCCCAGCAGCATGTCTGAAAATAATTGTAAGAAAATGTGATAGTCATCAGCACAGCCACAGTCCCTCGACACTTTAGAAAATGTTTGCATTTGTGACTTATCCAGCCTGGTAAATATCAAGTAGCCCAACTGAGGCCAGTGAACCAGTTTATAAACTGCAAATAACTGCAACTGTTATCTTAAACTTAGCTGGCGCTTTGGTTTGCTGTATTAATAATTATTTTCAGAGACCTTTGTTTCACTGTGTTTAGTCACTGCTGGTGAATGCAGTTCTACTGGCAGCTAGAAAATGGAAGTTTACTGCTGGAGTGTTTTTTAAACAAATTATTTGCTTAACATGAAATCCGTTTCATTAGTTCATTATAGCACACATCTATAACCTTAGTCTATGTTTTCAGGATTTCAGCAGAGGATGACAATGCTTTATAGGAACTCATGCAACAGAAATAAAGCCATAAAAAGAGCCTATGTCTGAGCAGCTAAATCCAGAGTTACAACAAATCCGCCTTTGTTCATCCCTACATGAATCTTTTTCCAGTGCACTTCCATTAAAGCATCATTTAACATTCTATCTTTTATATATTTTACTCGGGAGTGAATGAAGTTGCATCATATGGAAATTTCTTACTATTTTATGTGATATTAATAGCAAATGTCTGTCCCCACATCGTTTAAGAGAATGTAAGTGCATGTGCCGAGTAAAGTCTGATGTTCGGGTCAATGTTATGGCATGTTTTCAGGGACTCAAATCAGGAAGAAAAACAGCAAAGCTGGTGCTTTAGACACAAAAATTAGACATTGTCATAGAAGGCTTTTATTCCAAAAAAAGTATACAGAGCCATAGCACTTATTTTTATGCTGCTAATCTGGGAATATTGTTTATTTAGCTTTAGTTGGTACAAATCTGTTCTGCTGAAATGCTAAATCGAGGTTTAGCGAAGTGGCTGGGAAATTAGATGTCATTATCTTCAGGTCTTGCTCCTTCTGCTCTGCAAGTGCAACCATCTGCAAACAACAACTCTCTAACAAAGACTCTGATGATGCACACAAATAAGATAGATTAAAAAGTTTGTATGAGTGGATTCTAATCTTTGCTCCCAGGGTAGATCATGAACTGCGTGATCTAATTTTAGTGCAAAGGAATCTTCAGACAGTGATGACAGAGTGAGTCACTCAACCAAGCCATCCTGCTGTTTTTAGATAATAGAGGTCTGCTTATTTAGCAGAACAATTGACATGTTTGCTTTGGGTATATAACAAGCACAAACTTCTCGTTTTACTGCCCTGGTGTGGAAAAATATCATAACAGTATCAGATAGACAAAAGGATATAGGTGCCACCACTTTTTGCACCATGCTGAGCTTAGGCAAGAGAAAAACAACCTGCTGGAGATCTCAAGCACACAATTGTCACTACTCTGAAGAAAGATATACCATAAGGAAGACAGACTTCTCAACTGGGATATTGTCAGCTCTCAGAAACTAGTCAAAGAATTGCTGGACCAAAGATGAGGCATACTCTGTATACCCTGCTTCCTGCTCCAAGAACTATTCATGCTTTTTACCCAATTGCTATTTACTTAATTGAAAAACAAAACCAAAATGCCTTCAGCCTATTCCTTAAAGAAAGGATTAGCAGCTAGATCTTTTCCTAGCTGTATGTAGATGGAGTTACTCAAAGGCCTTAAACGAAATAATGACATTTCTGCATCAGAGATGAAATTTTAGCTGAAATATTTCCTTGCCATTCAGTCATAATAAAGATGAGGTGACTTGAAAATGCTAAATTTTTCTATGTGAAGAGTAATTTAAAAGGAAAAGTATCTCTGCAATTCAAGAGTCTACAGATTGAAAACAGAGCTGGGTGAAGATTTTCAAGTGAATAGGTTTTAACATAGAGGGTCATGTCTTCCTGGTTTACAGTATTAAAAGTTCTGACTGAGATCAGGATCTAAGTCCTGAGTGATATGAGCAGGGCTATACAAATAGCCACTGGTAAAGTTGATTCCTGGACCTGGCTCCCCTGTTGGCATTCACCTTGTACATGCTGATATTCAGCAACAAACCAGCTTCATTCCACAAATCTGACTGTCTAGCTAGCAAAATGTCTAAGCACACCATCAGTACTTTTCATTTAGCTACACTTTGTAATGAGTGCTGAAAATGAAACACTTGGTGATGAGATGCATCTTACAAGGAAATGGACATTTCCTTCAGAAATAACAAGCCCATGAGTAGCTGCAGTAAACAGAAGCATAAGTGCAGCTGGCAAAAGTGCATTGCTCTATGTTTTATTATAGTGAAAAGGACCAGCACATGTAGCTGCTTTGGGCTGTAGTCTCTATCTGTTCAAGCCTTTAGTTCCTCAGCAAGTACCCTGAGGCACCATGGCAAGTCTGTAGTGCAGTAGCCTGCTTCTCTTCTGCATGCAAGGAAGCCTTCCTGTCTTGTGCACCTGTGCTCTGAGCAAGCCAAAAGAAGGTCAGAGTCAGCACAAAAAAAAAAAAAAAAAGAAAAGAACAAAAAGAACCTTCCCTGCAGGTTTTTACTTGTACTCCTGACATTTACAGAGTAGTATGTTCTAGTATTTATTCTAATATTTTAAAAGTTCTCCTCCAGAAGAGTCTTGTCATTGCTTGACAGACGTGTGCATTGCTAGTAGATAAGAATATGTCTATAGAATTGGTTTGAAATACATCTTTGAAATATTTTAATAGCCTATTGATTTTTTTCACATTAACTTATTCTCAAAAGACAGAATGAAAAGTGTGGGGGCTGACTAGAGTCTGCTTTCTGTGCAGAATTTAGAAGTAATTCAATGCCTTTGAGTTTCTTGCATTTCTGTTACACTTTAAATGTGTCCTCCAAAGTTACCATGATAGAAAGGTATTTGCATTTATACCCTATTTCAGCTTTTACTCCATAGAAACTATATGGTATGTTTTCTTCTTTCATCCAGCTGGCTTACATTTTTTTTAAAAATGTACAACTTTTGGTTTTTTTGAAATGTACAATTGTGGATCTCTATTTTTCACTGTAACAGAGGAAAGCTGATCCCTCAAAGTCAGATTCTGAGATTGAGTTCAAAATCTGGCAATTGTCACAATTCCTCAAATCACCAGGTCTTTGGCATGGTGGCAGAGCAATTCTGAGCACTGCCTCACAAACACAGATTATTTCCCAGTCCCTCATCAGCTGCATCACACTATGAATACAAATTAATGGTAAATGCCAGTCAATGCTGGTTTATTGTTTCCCATGCTGCCATTGTTGTTATTCTGTGCTCTTATTGGATTTTCATGTCTGACTCTATGTTCACCCACATTTTGCCACATTCCCTTTGCATGAATGAATAATGAGGGCATTTCTATTTTTGAACCTGGAAGCTCTGCCATGCACTGACTGCTATGTATAAGTTCTATAGTTCCATATGAAAAAATGAAGAGTGGCTGTGTAAGTCTTCTCTCTCTCTCTTTTTTTTTTTTTTTTTTTTAATGATTACAATTCTAGCTCTGTAATACATAACTAGCTTATCCTATGGACAAAAACTTATTTATTTATGCAAAGATAATGCAGCGACTTGATTAACTTTTGCCCCAAATCTGTTACCATGAATTATATTTAAATTCTCATCAGTTCTTCTCACATCTTCAAGGTAACAGAGTAGAATCTATGAATACATAAAAGAAATATCTTAAAACAGGTTAGTCAGCAATTATTCAGGACAACAAAAAACCCTCTCAGCTAACCTTATTTTTTTTAAGCCTTTCAATGCAACCATTGTTTGTTTATAGTGATAAAAAATAGCTGAGCTAAATTTTATTTTGTTCTGAGAACTATATAAATGTTCTTTCATTATACAACTTCTCAAGTAGCAGGCAAGTACCTTCAGAAAGTTATTTGCTCATTCCCTTTAATATAATCCTCTTAGATATTTGAGTTCAGAGCAAACTGTAATCCCATGTAAAACTTGCTGAAACTTATGGCCTTCAGGAATGTCAGTACAAAACACCAATGTCCTCAAGCTGTTGTCAAAGTGCTGTACATGCATCCTTACCCGCAGTTTCACCAGTCATAAAAACCTTTATTGTAAAACAGGACAGATCTCTGATGAGACAAACATTTCATTTGAGTTTTTGTTCAGGGTCTGGCTCACATATTAATCATCTGCTTTTAAGCTACTGAACTCATGAAATCAATAGCAAAGAGGCAAGAAACTTTCGCTTCTGAAGAACTGTTTTACATAGAAGGAGAAGTTGTTTATGGCTGAAACTTCTGTAAAGAGAGAATATTTCTTGTAATCAAAGGAGCAGTGACAAAGATCAGTTTGTATCCAGTTTAGATTAAACCTGCCAAAACTCCACCTACAGAAGTGAAGGTCAGTTGGACAGTGTGTTATGAAGTTTCATTGTTTCCTATGAAGAATGTGTAATTCCTTAACCTACTGTTTCTGAAGGTGTGAAGGCTGTTCTTCTCAAAGCAGAACTGACTGTCAGCAGACTGAACTGGAGTTGCATTAAGAATAGAAAGAACTATTGTTCTTATTGAAAGCAAGACCTCAAAGTTGACCCCCAGAAATACAATCACTCCAAGACCAACTAGTTCAGGCATCATAAAAAGCCAATGCATATTTTCTGTTGTGAAAAATTAAGTTTTTAAGCACCAGAAAAACAGCTTTCTTCAGTAACTGTTCTGGAAAAACTGCAACCAAAGAGATCCTCATTTACAACTCCTCAGGATGGAACATATTTAAATTGCCCACACAGCAAATTTGCTGTCCTACAGCTATACAAAATTATTCAGCCCTTTTTATCTTTAATTCTTTATCTCAAAGGCTTGCCTATTCTATTTTGAAATTATTTGTGCAGCTAAGAAGGAAAAAAGACCGAAGGAAACAAGGTTAGACTGAACCAGTAACACAGATGATTTCTGTGTGTAAATGTTCAATGTATATTTTACTGATATATACTGCCCAAGCCATTTCCTGGAATTGTGGATGGAAAAAGCCCTTTTATTGCTCATTTCTCACACTAAAACTCAATGAAATTCAATTATCACAAAAACAGTCAGTAGGCTTCAATTTTGCATGTCCTGTTACTTTTTAAATTTGGAGTGCCTCCTGACTGCTGTCACAGCTATTGCATTGTCTAAATCAATTGCCATGGCATGCTCACTAAATTGAGAAATGCTATTGTGAATGCATAAGAGATCACAAGTATCAACAGAACCAGATACAAACAGAGAGAAAATAAAAGGTAGGGGACTTTTTCATCTGCTTCAAATCTTTATTCCTCTGTTTGATTTCCTTTGAGAATTCACTAAGGGACAAATACTTCACCCTTTCTGCCTGCCTGTTTGTTTCAATACTTCTTAAGCAGGTAAAAGTACTGCTAAAGCAGTGATTCCAAGAGAGTTGGTTAAAAGTGGAAATTTTATGGCCTCAGGTGTGCAATTCTGTTTCAAACTCAAATATAGTACTTTTTTGCCACAGTATTTTCACAGAGATGTACTTAAGGTCAGACTGTGTCTTGCATATTCAGGTATTTATGGAAAAGGAAACACCACAAAAGATTTGCCACATGCTCAGGGACTATTTCCAGTCTATCAAAACATTAGTATAGCTGGGGAAAAAGCTCCATTCTTTTGGTACACCTTTATCTAAAAGTGGAGTAAAGCATTTCACCTCAGCAAGAACATTGCACATCAGCCTAACAGCCATGGAAGTGCTTTCTGTTCCCCTGGCTTTATTGAGCAAAGAGGCACAAACAATTTCCACACTTACCTACACATATGACTTTGACTCAGTCAGAGTGGACTGTGGAAAATGTACACAGACATGAATAAGAGAATTTATTAAAAGATGGGGATCTTGTGCATCTTGAAGAGAAACAGACAAGTTACTTCTGTACAGCACAGAGGAAAACAAGCACAGTACCTCTCATCTAGAAGTACAAATCCAGAGTATATCAGAAAAATTGCACCCAGAAAGTGCTCATTTCTCTCTACTAAAGGGCAATTCTTCAATTATCTTAGAAAAATATGAAGATGGAATGGACATGTAGAGTTGACAAAAAAAAAAAAACCCAACAAACCAAAACCACCAAACCCCTCCTCCTGCCACCAATATTTAAAATAAACCAGTGAATTACCTAAGTGAAATCTTGTTAAATTGGAATTAAGTTGAAATACTTTGTAAGTTATCAATAGTAAAAACTCTTCATCTATATCATTCATGTTTGAAAAAAAGGCTTGATCATCAACTTTAAGTTAATATATTTCAGTTTGATTGGCCCTGTCAGAATTGAGTCTATATTGCACTTTCTTCTCTGTAAGCAAGTACACAACTCCATCTCAGAAGAGCATCAGGCTTGATATGCTCACATCTATCAGTTCCTAACTGAGAGTTAACTAACAGTTTTCTTTGGAAAACTCCAGGCCCACCATGACTTAGACAAAGGATCTGGCTAGAAAGTTTAAGAGTGAAGGAGATGATCATGTCAAGCAGTAGCCTTTTGTTGTCTAGAAATTTGGTCATGTAGGTAGGAAAAGACAGTTCATCCTTGCTCAGTACAATTTTACCAGTTTTGCAATTCTGTATCTCATAGATCTATTTACTTGAGCCTGTTCCATTCTTGACATTTTAGCAGGTTTTCAATACAATTGTAGCTGTGGGCTGCTGCAAGCAGGAGCAGGAACAATACGTGTAGGTGAGAATAAAGACATCCTTTCCTTTATACTGCAGTCAACCTTTAGTGCTGTTGGCTATAGGAGGATCCTGCCCGAATAAAATTCAGAGGGACATGAGTAGTACTTGAAGATAGGGGTAGGTATTTTAGACTGAGGGAGTATAGAAATGAAGCCATGACTGGCAACTGAGGTGGAGAGAGGGTGTCCAAAAAAATAGAGAAGTGGATCTTGAGTTGTCATTGTGAAGCTGAGGCAGAGATTTATTGAAAAGTTGGAGTGGAAAGATTGGAATAGAAATCAAAGACAATGAGAGATGAATGTGGAAATATTGGGGAAAAAAACAAAAAAAAAAAAAGAAAAACAAGGAAGAGAGCAGCAGTTGGAAATAAGACCAGGGAAGACATGCTTTATGAAAGTGATGCCTTAGGTTTTAACCCTTATATTTTTCGAATTCTGTATTGCCTAATGTGTAACTGAGATGCTTTATAGCCTGTTGGCTGCTGTTCTCTCATACTAAGATAGACGTAACAACCTCTCTGGGCTTGCTCTTCGAGGACACTTAGACTGCCCAGGCCCAAGCTTCCAAAAGGGGAGCGAGCTAAGGGACTTAGCAGGAAATTGCAAAGTTTTAATTGGTGAATTTATGCAGATATGCAAATGGACCAAACCTATAAAGGTGTGGAAAACTCATTCCTTGCCGTCCATTTTGGGTGTAGTCCCTGGGGGGGCTTTGTCTGCCCTCAATGTACCTTTGAAGGACTTTCGAATAAATACTCACCTTTATTCCCTTACTCCTGACTAGTCTCTGTTTCTAGGTAGCCTTTTAAGGCATCAAAAGAAAGGAGATTTAAAATGGTTAAAAGAAGAGACTGGGAACAAGAGGCCAAAGTGAACAGGTGACATGAGGAGTATCAGAGACACAGTGAAACAAAATGTCTTACACCTCAAGAAAACTGAAATAAGCTCTTGCTGACAAGGAAATTATCTCCTGTCATAGTATAAGGGTTGCAATAGTCAAGTGTCATGGTTCCTCTAGCATCAGAACTGTAAATATCTCCTTATTTTCTAGTGATGGCACAAGAAGTCTGTCATAGTTCCCTGAGTTTGAAAAACTGTCTCTACAGTAGATTTAGTAATTCTAACCATGCTAATGAATAGTTGATATATGATCACACATAGGATATGACATATAAAAAAATCTTAAAATAGCTTTATTTCGGTTGCAAAGCCAACTGCTCAAATTTTAGGTCATGTCAGAATTGAGAATGCTTGAGAATCTCTCATTATATTTAATTGAAAAGGCAGTCTTGCCTTGATTATTAGTAATTTCTTCTGCAAGGTCCCTGCATAATATAGCATGCTGAGTAGATTTTCTCTGCTATGGTTTAAGGTCATTCAAGGAAAGACATTTGTTTTCAATAGGACCCCTTCCTCAGAAAATGAAATATTAGAAGGTGGTAGTTTATGAATTAGGCAAATAGTAAGACAAAAAGCAACAAGTTAGGCCTCAATTAAGGCCAGTTAGTTTTTCTAGGACAACTGTACTCTGAGGGACAGAGTTTCTCACTACTTCAGAAAAATTAATTTAAACCAAGATTAGTCCTAAAACTCACTAACCATGATTTTCTGAGGTTGAATACTCAATATTTGTTAAAGGTTTTACTATTAACGCCTCTTTTTTTTACCTTCTCAGTTGCTGAACTGTTCATAACCTCAAAACTCACATGGCAAACATTAGAACATAATTCCCAGAATAATTCCCTCTCACAAAGTATAATGGCGAAGTGCACTTGAAAAGACCAAGAGGAAAATAGACTTGTCTTAAGAAAAAAGCTTGAGAGTGTGGGCTGTAAAACAAAAAAATCAGTGAAAATACAAGACTGAATAACCATCACTAAGCATCGTTTGTTTCAGAGGACTGAAAACCTTTGTATTAAAACCACAGTTTGTGAAATATTAATTAATATAGAAAAGGATAGCTTAAGGTAACCCTGGAATGTCTTAACTTTTGCCAAATTTGCAACTTTAGTGGTAAATTTTATCTGTGTTATTAGTTGTTTGAACACTTTATATTTTTAGTTTTTAAAATATGAATTTTAAATCACACTAAGCAATTCAGTCATGTTTCCTTGTCTATTCTTTTTTACTTTCTTGTGCCAAAATACTTTTGAATTTTTTGAAGAATAAAACACTCAAAGCAGTTATTGTGTTCCCAGGGGGGATTAATCTAGTATCTGTGGACTAAGGTGCTTTTTCAGTAAAATAGTTCAAGTATAGCACTGAGCCATTGTAGCTTTTCTGCTCCCTTGTTTGTACCCAGTACATTCATTTCTGCACTGCATTTGCTGTGCAGTATAGAAACAAACTTGACATGTAAGTTCTGATTCTTAGACATTTTCTAGGAAAATGGGGAAAATAGAGTATTGCTACATATCTATTCCAGGCTCAAGAGTCTCTACGCTTGTGTTACAATAGCCATGTGTCTACCCTCACTAACCCCTATTGTGAGGACAGATGGACTAGAGATCAGCAGGAAATCTCAGGTAGATAAGCAACTCCCTGCTGCAACTCTATAATGAGGCAAAACAGGCTTTTTGGGGGGTACAGTCTGTGTCAGTGCAATTCTGGTACACTGGAGGAATGAAAAGCTGACTGATTGTAGATGTTGGGAAGAATTCACTATGACTGCATAGGTTTTTAGCAGTGGTTTCTAAAACCAGTGGTATGCCTTGGGTTTGGAAATGAACTCCAAGCTATTTCTGTGAGTACTTGTAAATAACCTTAGTGGGTGTTCCTGTAATGCCTCGTGTAATCAAAGTGAAGAAGTCTCAAGTTTTCTCTTCCAGTCCTTCTAGCTTTACAGAGGTTCAGATGTGGAGCAATATTTATAAACCTTTTCAGCAATCACACAGGGTGACAGATTTTCCCTGAGAGGCGGGTGGTGAATTGAGCACCACTAGTCTATCATCTCCCAGAGGGTCAAAAGGACAGGGATTCAGCAAAAACATGAACTGTAGAATTTGTGGAGTTTAAAAAGATAACCTGTTTCTTGAAAAGTTAAATATGTAAATCTGTGAGAGCCTGGAAGGATTGCTGGCTCGAAACATTTCAGGTGGGGGGCCATGTGGGGGCTGGGGTGGGGAGGTGTCTGGCATGGGGCAGGTTAGGTCTTGCTCTTGCTCTCCTGAGGTGATGAACTGCCCTTACACCCCACGTACTCCCCCCAGCCTGTATCCCAGCCCTGCAGTGGCCGCCAATCCCTGGCACACCAGAGGCAATGCTCCACACCCACCCCTGGAGCCCCAATTTAGCCCCAGAGTGGCCAGATGACAGGAAGTCCCACCTGGGGGAGGGCCCCAGGACAGTATTTAAAGCAGAACACGAGGCAAGCGTGTGTCTTGATCCTACCTCCACTTGGAATTTCTATCAGCTGAACACTGCTGGAACCAGGAGTGGTAGCTATATTTGTTCTTTTCTATATCTTTTCTATCTTTCTCCCTTCCTCTTTCTTCTTCTAATTTCCTCTTCTTGGAGTTTTGAGTAACTTAAAATTGGATAGGCTTTGAGTTTGTCATGTTGAATGGGCCAAGTTAATGCTTCATGAGATGTTTTATATTGATTGAATGCTACTCTAAACACTTGGCAAAGTTCCTTGGTTTTCTGAAGTTGCTAGTAAAGTTTTTTTTAGTTGTTTTGACTTCTTGAGGATATCTTGTTGGCATTTCTCCCATGATCTAACCCTGAGCACATGAACAACTGTAAGCCCTTTTTGAGTGATCGAGTGAGTTTTTCGGGGCCTTACAAAAGCTTACAGACAGGACTCTGATTCAAGCTTTATTAGTAGCCATCTTTTTAGGCTTTTAACCTAAGCCTAGAAGGTGGTGCTTTCTGATACCTTCCATTATCTCTCTCGCCTTATCCTGGTGCTGTGTCTGTTCCACACTCACTGACAGAGATGAAAATGTAACACTTTGGGCCCCTTGTGTACCTGCATGTAGCCCTGGTTCGTGTCAGTAGCAAATGATTTTTACGAAGTCACAAGGAAAAGGACAAAGCTCAAAGTGATGGATAGGAAGACTGTGAAGTAACAGAATTCCTTTAATGAACTCCAAGTCTTTATAGGCCAGTTTTTCAAATAGGCTTGTGCATTGTTGCATGTACTGCTTGGAAAATGTGGCCTAATTCATTTTCTCTGTGCCATTTAGTGAAAGCCTGTAATTACAAAGGGGTAATCACAGAGGTAGTCTGTGACTAACACACAGAGTATGTCTGTATATGCATTCCTGTTTGAATCACTGTGCACAAACATGGTAAGTAAAAGCGCCTGGAAGACTAAGATGTCATGTCATACGTTTGTTTTGTTAAATGAAGAAAAGTTGACAGCATACTTGGAAAACAAAGGTTGAGTGCTCAAAATGAGTGCCTTATTCTGTAAGGACAGTGCATATTTCTTTAAAACATTATGATTATTCAAAGGTGAGAGATTACTACTGTACAATGTTCTAATATTTCTCAGTATTCTGAATAAGGGAAGGTGTCTTTTATGATGGCTTGTGTATTTTCAACTGTTACAACCTGAATAGTAAAGTAGATATATTGGAAAAGTTTGCCATTAGTATTGCTAAGGGTCTGTGCTGGAGCAGCAGCTGGAGAAAAACCTGTCCCTAATCCATATTGTATCAGCATCCAGTCCTAGGTAGCAATTGTAAGCACAGCATTTTCTTCGCATTGGCATGTGGTCAAGAGCTTGTGACTTTTCTTTGCAGATACAGATCTAGCCTCTATTATCCCTACTTGAGACTAAATTACTTTTTGTTTTCTCCATATGTTCAAAGATTAAAGCACTACCCTGTAAATAGTACAGTTCCAATCATCTCTTTGCTAGCAAGTGCAAGAAGTACTAGGTCATTATTCTGAACGTGCCCTCCTGCACCTGCTTTGGGGCATACAGCAGTTCCGGCTGTCCCTGACACAGCTGTGCAAAGGATATATCACAGACTAAGCTGTGTCCTTTCTCAGTGCTGAAGTTTATATGCCTTAGTGAGGATGTACTGGAGTTATGAGAAATGAAGTTCACCACAAATGCACTGTATCTAGACAAATCAGAAATGTTTAAATATTCAACAAATAATTGCTGTCATAAAAGTTATGCTACTGTATTTCTACAGTTTTACTTGGATTATAGGGAAAAACAAAGGGGGGGAAAAAAAAGAGAGAAGCAGTTTCTTGTCGTTTTTTTAGCTTTGAAAACAACCCCCAGAATGACCACGTACAGGTAGAAGATTGATAATAAAGTTACTTGTTTGGATTAGTGTGACTTTCTTCTATAGTCTAGCAAGCTGCCTGCTGTGTACTACATGGAGGGGTCCTCACTTGTTTAAGTAAGAATTTATGGTGTTTATGCCAAATTCCAGTAAATGGCATATAAATGATCCTGAAGGATTAGCAGAAGGACTTTGGAGAGGCCTGAGCAAAGGAACTCGTACCAGAGGAGTGAACTTCTAGCATTTACAGCCATGTGGCTGCTTAAGGAAAGTCTGGTCCTTCACCTGGCGTACTGCAAGGCAGCTGAAAGAAATCAGACCTTCTTTGTACAACGATAAGTGCCCTGTTGCACAAAGCCAATGAGCTGAAAGGAAGAGAGCAAGAAAAGGCTAAGAAATGCTGCAGAGAGGCTCCATTGTTAACTATTTGTCCATCCAGCCTTTTGAAAGGCCATCTAGGTAGGAGAACAGTATACACTGCTCAGATTTGAGGATTACATCACCCCACGCTGCTTTTCTTTGTGTCTCAGCTGCATTTCTCACCTTCATGGCAATTTAGGTGTGTTTTGAACATTGTTCCTGTCAGTCTGTAAGATTCTTCATGGCTATTTGTGGGACAGCTTCAAGATACAAATGTCAGTACCTCCAATGGCATATTCCCTAGTAAATTGTTCTATACAAAGTGCTCATGCATCTAAATTACTTATGCTTGTAAGGTACTCTTGGAAGAAATTTTGTGAATGGAGCATAAAGGCATTTAACTTGTGTGTAATCCCAAGGGTCTCTAATGTAACAAGGAAACTGCTGATTGATGTAACTTGTCCTGAAGCAAACCAACTTACTTATGTAGGTGTTGTCTAGAGCTCAGCAAAATCACAAGAGATACTAAAGTTGCTTATTTTGGCTGCAATTCACTAGCAGTAAGCTTTTTTCTTTCTTTTCCTGGCATGAAAAGTGAAAAAAAAACCTACTTGACAGCATACTTTTTTTGAAACTAAAGTTGGAGACATGCTTCTTGTAGTTTGTGTTGTCTAGTGAAAACTTAGTATCTACTTAGTCAGAAGGTCAAGTCTACTTCCTCTAGCTATCTAATACAGGTAATAATCAATAAGATGCTACAGTTATCACTAAAGTTATCAGCTTCTCTATGACAGCATCATCCAGAAATGCTTCTTTAGGTGTAAATTAAAAATTCTGAATAAGAAGTAGGCATATGTGTTGCTTTTGGACCACTTGGAAGAGGTAAATAGAGAGATATGTCTCTTATTCCTAAAGAGGAGATGTAAAAATTTGTCTTTGTGACCATTCCTGTGCTATCATCTATTTGTTCCTGTCCCATCCAACACAGCAGCCTTCTGATGGCTGTTTTCTCCATGGTGTCAAGTATTAAGCCTCTCAGTTTCTCACCTTGTATTTGTAAAAAGAAGATTAATTATTTTTCTGAGCCCAATTCTCTTTGATTTGGCTACTCCACAGTAAGATAGATGCTTCAGCATGTACTCCTCCCTCAGTGTCCTCCTCCCTAAGGTTAATGAAATCTGAGAACTCTATTGCAAATTCCACAAGAGAAGAGCTTCAGCAGAAATCTGCTGCAAGCTCCCTATGCATGGTCAGAGAAACATTGAGTAATATATCCCCTGAGTTCTTAGCACCTTGTTATTGTAAGGGGATGACTCCTACTTCACTTTTTGAATTCTCTTGTATCTACCTCAGGCTGCAGAGAGTGTTGAAGCTAATGAAAGGAAGCACAAGGGGGACATGTGCTAAAGCGTAGTAACACTCTATTCTGTGATTCTGTAGCACTAGGGAAACTAAACAAGGACTAAAATACCAAGTTATAGGAAAATCAACACCAATGAAAGGGGTCTCTGATTGTCACAGTTACAGCTAAGAAATCACCACAGTATACAGAATGGCCGATAACAGACAGAAAGGCTTCTGCTCTATTTAAAATATTGCAACCAGCAGCTGTACAATGGTTACATGACTTCTGAAAACCAATGAATAAAATTATTTAATGGGGATATGGCATCTAGACCTTGACTGTTAGTCTACTCAGTATTTCTCTGCTGCTACCAAAATTGCATTTGCATTGATATCTGTTTTTCCTTTCCTACAGTCACTAATGCCAGTGAGCTGCTCAAACTGCCTCCATACCTAAACTGAAAGATAACTCCTTTGGGGTACCTTGCTAAATCCTTGAACTTTAACTGACAGCTCCTCTTGCTGTAACATATCTTCAGTTGATAAAGTGTGTATGTTTCCTTGATCCACCTGGTTGTCAAAACTGACTCCCAACAGTCAATAAACCATGAAAAGTCACAAAGGTTGCAAATTCCTCCTACAGAAGGGAGAGAAACTCAGTTTGTTTGCAGGTGCAGTCTGATCTTATTGTTGCAACCAGCTTACGTTATTTTCTTCTTTTACAAACTCTTAGAAGGATGAACAAATAGTTTTGCTATCAACTGGTTAGCAATTCCCAATGAAGAACAACCTGATCAGTTTAGGCTCTACTTTTCTTTATCAATTTCTGTGTAATTAAAAGTTCCCAACTGCCTTTGCTGGTGAAAATTATTTGCAAATACAATTCAGTTGTTGACAGTGGATAGTCATAACTCATCTCTGTCATTCTAATAGTGAATGGTAGATTACTAAACAATAGGCTACTAGTATAGTATCTTGATTAACTAGGCATGCAAATATTTCTATTCCAAATACCTTACATAATTCTTGAAATTTTTGTTTCAGTATTTGTTGAAGAACAATCTGATGAATTAAAAGTTAGCAAAAAAAAAAAACATTAACAGAGTCATTAACAGTCATAACACTGGAGAAATTAATTAATAACAAAACCAAGTTAATCTTTATTTCTTTAGTTCTTCCTTCATCCACTTTTATAGGTCCAAGTGCTTGCACGCCTGACAAACAGGGAAAATACTATGCTGTGTGCAGGTACAGTTACTATTGTAATTGAAATATACACCTTAGCACCTAGAAGTCTTCATTCTCTTGACAAGTACATGCTAAATAGAGTACTGCTAATTTTTTCTTCTGTTATCCACATTTTATTAGCTAGAGATGCTAAGTTCTGCTATGGTTTCATGGTTTAAACAGACTCAGTGAGGTATATTTGCTCCTGTTAATGCACAGGAAGCCATGCTGCAGACATTTCAGTACATGCTGACCACTTCTGTGTTCATCTGCTTCAGGGCAGGGAGACTCTAATCTGTGACTGGAGCTTCTAGGCACTCCTAAAAGGGGAAATTCAGATGGTAACTACTCAGCAATAATAGCTTGGGACTGAACAGTAACCTGGTTTAGCAGGCAAGTGCCAGGTGACTGCAGAACCAGGTTAAACTGACTGGAAGCTGGAATGATGTGGAACAACTCTGTACGAGGGAGGAAAAATTCTCATGCAGATAAGGTGGGAAGTGCTGCAGTGATTACTTGTCATGATGTGGCTGATGCTGTTGTTGTAATTGTGGCTAAGGAATCATCTCATGCTGCATCTTTGTAGATGCGTGTAGAACACAAGGTGGTGGGACTCTGCCCAATGCATTGTGTGTTACCTTAAGGTGTGTTACAAAATTTCCCTAACAGTTTAGTGTCAGAAGGGGGATTGTTGCACACTGGTGACCAGACTGGAATGAGAGTGGCCACCCAACACAATGCCACCACAAGAAGCCAGAGATCTTCATTTAAAAACTTCATTTATGTATGGCCTTCTTCCCTACCATGTCTCCTACATGGCCATCATGTCACAAATAAAGCAAACATATGTGGCTTTAGTTTCTGATTATATTGTAGAGATCGGGGGAATATTAAGGAGTACTTGATCTTTGATGGACTGAACGCTGTTTAAGTTACTGAATATTGAATAAGTTTTGTGTTTTGCAGACTTTGGAAACTGTGAAACCTCTGACCAATTTACAGAGCAATTTCCGTGGGTTATGAAGGGTCCTTTCTGGGCCCAGACTAATAGGAAAATTGCTTTTGTTTGGTCAAATGAGGCTAGGCTCTGAAAACATTTTGCTTTGATAAGATGATCTTTTTTTTTTTTAAGATGCCTGAACTTCTTCTATCCCTTTGTCATGACCAGATGTTAGCTTTGTATTCCCTCACCGAAAACAAATCTTCAAAGTGTCTCAAGGTTCCTTCTGTGCAGTTCTGAAAGACCTGTAAGGTTCCATGAGTCACAATTATGGTGCATGATCATGTATGTTCCAACGTGGCCAGCAGTGAAATGGCTGTAGCTGTACCAAATTAGAACTGCAATTTCCAGCTGAGAAAACCTTTGACCTCAATGACTTAACCTTCACCATTGCCTAGAAAACAATAAACCAAAGCAAATTGATGCTTGGGGTTTTTTTGTGGTGGGTTGTTGTTGTTGTTGTTGTGCAAGGAGATGAACAATCATTGGCAGAAGTCCATTTTAGCTAGCTTACATGATAGCAATACAACAATGAAAGAGCAAATGGAAAAGATGAAATCAGGTGAAAATGAAAGCAAGAATCATTCTAAAACCTCAGCTACAGCACTTAAACTTCTGTGCCCAAGTTTAGAATGCAGTGCTTCTGCAAGCATCTTAATCACATGTCCTGGTCATCCTGATGATCTCTTGGACACTTGGGAGACCCCACTGCACTTCTTCCACCTACAGTCCAGCTGACAGTTCTAGTTCATAATCTAGCTGAGACAGATATCCCTGGTGAGGCCAGACACCGTACCTTATACCCGTGCAGGTGCAGAGTCACAAGTAGATGCAGATTTGCGGTATTACAATGTCTTTCAAATTGATTCTAATGTCACTCTGCACATCAACAATGGCCCTCTTGAAGTCCTGATTGACACTGGAGCTTATTTCTCCAACCTTCAGATAGTCCAGGTTTGAAACCAACTGATAAGGTAATGCTTCAGCAATTGGCTGAAACATTATCCCCCATGCTGTATCTGAACCAACTCATTTGCATGGTCCTCTCCCACTGAGCAAGGGCATTCCTTCCTGCTCAGTCCAACTTCCTATGTGAACCTGCTGAGAATGGGTCTATTGTGAAAATTAGAAGCCAAAATTTATTGCTTCCTTGATGGTTTGTATTTGGACATATCATCAGACCGGAAATTCAATCATACTGCTAACAGTTGAAATGCTACAGTCTGAAGTCCATTGACTCTCCCAGGTTCCTTGTAAACTGTGGGCTTCCCATTCTAATAACATGAGAAGGCTCTTAGCAGCTAACCAGAAAAAAATTAATGTGGAATTATCGTGCATTTCCAACAGTTTCCAAATATTCATCTGCTTGAGAAGCTGAGGATGACATCTGCCCTGCAATCCTCTCCTTAAAGGAGCAAGGTGTCTTAGCACCAACACAGTCACCCTATAACACACACAAACACTTCGCCACCAAAGAAAGAGGGGAAATTTGATGAACAAGAAAGACAGACAAATCTAGCTACTTTTCCAAGATTTGTGCAAAATCAATGCTTTTGTTCTGTCAAGTCACCCAATTGTTCCTAACTGTGTGACTATTCCAAGCTCCATCCCTGCATCCCTCATTTTGCTGTTATTGACCTATGCTCTGCCTTCTCTCTCCATCCACATATACTTCAATTTACATTTGTTTACCTTTATTTATCAAGACAACAATACCTGGACCAGACTTCCTCAAAGGTACTGTGAATCCCCTACTCTTTTCTTTCAGTGCTTAAAATGAGACCTAGATTATGTTATACTCCTCGGTCTGGTACAGTATGTGGGCAACCTTCTGGTAGTTTTTTCCTCTTAGGAGACCTTCCAAGAGTACACACTCCATCTGCCATGTGCTTTGGCCAATAAAGGACACAAAGCATCCCAAAAGAAGCTGCAATTCTGCAAGCAAAAGATCAAGTATCTGAGTCATATAATTTGTTAATGAAAATGCCAACAGACTACAGAATCTCTGCTGTCCTACTAATTCAACTCAGATTTCTCCCTCTTTACATACAGCTGAGGCAAATTAGTTGCAGGATGTGCTGTTTGCTCCCAGTTCAAAATTCTCAAAATATTTTCCTTCTCTACAGTTTCAAGTGTACAACCCACTGAGTTTGTTGCACTCACACAAGCATGAACCCTCATGTCTGGAAAAAGTGTAAATGTCTATACTGATTCATGGTATGCATTTAATGTTTGCACTCTACAGATCAGATCTCGAAACACTTGTGAGGACTTAAGAAATGCAGTTACATGTCTCAAAACACTGTCCCCATAAGATAAACCACTACAGTGGAACTTGAGGCGATGGTTGATGGCACAGCAGGAAGGAGCTAATTTCAGGCCTAAGAGAGGTAAAGGTTTGGTTAGCATCTAAACAAAAATTCCCATCATGGAAAACTGGGGGAAAGGAAGCAAGTGCTTATGCATATGCCATCTCAAGTTATGGGAACAGCATCTACATCCTGTGAATACCTCGGATTTGGACTGTATAACAGTGGTACCTCCAAAAGAATGACTCGTGACCCCCACCACTGAAGACCAGGGTAAAGAAGGACCAGCCGGATTCTGCAGATATCTACATTGTGGTGATATCTTTTGCTTATTCTTTCATACTCTCTTTCTCTCCCCTCCCTCCCCATCTTCTCTCTCCCTATTTCTTTCTATTTCTTTACCTCACATTTACTGTTAAACAAAATCCATGCTACTGACTTCGGCATATGATCTTGCTTGCACTTTAATTTGGGCAGAGGCATCTCTTATAATCAGATCATAACACTGAGGATTTATTACCTCCTCTGGACCTTGCTTTTCTCATGGACCCCTCATCTTGGAGTTACCGTATGCCATTACACTAGCTGTTACTATCTCTGTAATGCATTGTTCTTCTCACATAGGTGCATTAGATGAAGTAAGTCTTGGCAATGAATATGTTGATGCTGCTGCCAAACGAATTGCTTTTGAGGGTTCTCCAACAACATTTTTAAATATTGCAGTGCTTAACCTCGACCTCTGCATTTCTGTTGAATATCTGACCAAATTACAGGAACCACCTTCAGCAGGAAAGAGCTCAAGGTTTCACTCTGTGTGTTACACTTATGTCATATATGGAGATCTCATGATGGCAGACCCATAGCTCCCCTCTCTTTGATTCCTACTCCTGAATGTGCAGTCCAGTCAGTTGGCCACTCCTGCAAAAGGTGGGTTACATACTGCAGTGTCTTTACTGGTTCAAGAGTTCCATACTGTGTCAAATGGTGAGTTGTGCCACCACCTGAAACCTGGAGTCTGGGCCCTGTTAAAGGACTTCAGATGCAACATGGTTTGTCACCACACTGGGCTGGTCCACTCCAAAGGCTTTTGATGACCCACAGAGGGGTGAAGTTTGCTAAAGAGAATGCCTATATCCATGTGTTCCATTGTTGTAGAATGGTGTCACCTAAGAAACTCTGTGAAACCCTGGCTTTCCCAGTATTGGCTAACACGTTTTGGAAGTATAACTCACAAAATTGATGGTATGGGTTCCCATGAAGCCCTGAATCACTGGTTGCCAGGGACTCCCTGTATGTCCACATTCCTAGTGAACTAATGCATCACTTTACATGAATATAGAAGGAGAAGACCTAGGAAAGGTTTGCAGGTATGAGACAACATTCAGTTACATATGGAATCCTGCCTCTATAGATGTTACCATTGAATGAGATTCAGATGGAAGCAGTTTAGGTTTAGGAATGGTTTAGGAATGGTATTCTCCCATTTTGTGTTCCCACTGAAACCACTCCAAGCCATGCACTGCTCCCTCATTCTCCCCTCCCCCTTCCTGTTGCAATGGGCTGAAGAGAATTTGATGCACAAAAAGGTAAAGGTCATCACCTGAGATAAGAACAATTTACTGAAAACAGCAAAGAAATAAGACAACAAACGGTAGTAGCAACAATATTAATGACAGAGTGTAGAAGAAAAAGGTGAATGATTTACATGTGATTGCTAATTACAGAACACCCCCAAAAATACCTGAATGCTCCCTCTATCATGCTACATGACCTGGATGAGACCCCTTTACCCTGTCTGGAAAAAATCCTCCCTTCTCCCCACCCCTGGAAATTAGGTGAGGTAGTACAGAACAACTGCCCCTCCTGCCTACTGCAAAAATTAACCCTATCCTGGAGACAGGACAGACGCCTACACACATTTAGTCACCTGACTATAATACTACAAATTGTGGAATTGGCATTCCTTATCATACCTCCAATTGCATTCCTATTATTATCTGCTGAAAGACATTGAGTGCTTCCCTGGGTTTGTGAATCATACAGGACTCTACTGGATATTTGGCCATTGTGCCTGCAAAGGCCTGCTGCTAAACACCACAGGCACCTGCACCCTGGGATGGGTGCTACACATGCTGAAGTACAATATACTCTCTCTGCAGAGTTGTCCCACAAACTACCAAAATGCATTAGATCCTTAAACACTTCAATAAAAAGATCAAAATGTGGGTGGCAGGTATTCTGAGTTCTATTTCCAAATCCTTACATAATGAAGCTCATAAATGTATTCCAGACTACAGTTTATGACCAACATGACAACAAAAAAAACCTGGCCTTACAAGAAGTAGTATCAGGAATATTGAAAGTTGCACTGCAGAACCAATTAACATTAGATGGAGTGTTGCCATCACAAGGTGATGTGTGTATACTGGTAAATACTACCTGCTGTATTACTTTGATCAATCTTACCATGTAACTGCTGGCATTTCTCCTATGAGGAACAATTTGCAAGTCCTCCACAAATTAGAGGATGAGGAATGGAAAGGATGAGGAATGGAAAGGGAACTGGGGTGTATGGTTGCCAGAAACTGGAGGATGGTTTGGAAATATTTTCAGACTGGCTTTGAAGTGGACCATTATTCCATTACTAGTCATTATAATAGCTTATGTGTGGGTGCAATTGCCTCTATGTGGCCTCAAAATGGGCTGTAAATAAGTTAAGAAGGGACTAAAACGAATAACCCAAAGTGAGGCAAAACAAATGGTTTTGTAAATGGAGATGGCAAAAGGAAGAATTTGAAAGACTTACAGCTATTTATGTGAATAACAAGGATCACAAAGGAGAAGAATGAAGGGGAAATTCAGATGGAAACTGTTCAGGGATAATAATTTGGGACTGAAGAACTACCATGTTTGGCAGGCATGGAGGCCTGGCTGCAACACCTGGTTAAACAGGCTGGAAGTGACAATGCCGCAGGATAAACAATTTCATACAAGACAGCATAAATTTCCTGGCAAAGAGGATGAGCACTACCACAGTAATGACTTGTAACAGTATGATTGGTGCAGGTGCAAGCACACGTGAAGAATTGGCTCATGCCACATCTTTGCAGCCTGTCTGTCAAACCAGATATGCTGGTAAGGCTCTGCCCGATACATTGCACAATAAATCTCTTTATACTCAAGCATGAACCTATGTTTAATTTGCCTCAAAGGGTGTGAGAAAAAACCTCTAACATCTACAACACCAAAAAAAAAACAAACAAACAAACAAAAAAAAACTATCCAAAACAAACCCTGTCTATTATATATTACTTATTTACCAGAAAGTGATTTTTTGACAAGCTTTGGAGAGCTCCTTCCTCTGATGGTGCAGTACTTTCATTATCAAATTCTCCAACACTAAGCCCATGTTCTCCTATGGCTGAGTGGCAGAAATGCTTTTGGTGCCGAATTTCCAGCTATTGTACTCAAAGTAATGCATATGAAAAGGTGTAATGAGAATGGTTTATTGAAAAGCTGCAAAAAAAACCTCTGTTCCTAGGCCTTATATGACTACTGTCCAGTGCACATCCTCATCCTGTCTTGATAATTCTGCTCTTATTGCTCTAAAATTATTTTATTCCATATAGCAGAAAAGAAAGTCTGTGCACTCCATACTGCACCTTAACACAATGTCGTCTCACAGCTTTGGCACATGCAAGGTCCTCTGTTCTGCCAGTCTTCTGGGATACTACCCCAAAGAAGTGACTGACAGGAATTCTTCCCGCACCACAGAAAAATCACAGGCCAGGCTCTTATTCTCAGAATCTGAGTCCTCCCTCTGATGGCCAATTAAGAACCATCTGTGTGGACTGTTGTGACTAAAATGGCTGTACCCTTTTTCTACATCGTCCTGCACTCTGCTACATGGCCCTTCAGATATTTTATCCCCCTTACTTCATCACAGAGCCTGTGCTCCAACAGTGCTGCTAAAAAATCAAGTCTGGGACTGTTAACCCAAATAAAAAACTACATATGAGACTCAAGATGACTCCTCAGATAACCTTGTATCCTCAACACACTTGTATGTCCCATTGCCCTTTATAGCTCCTACTCACACCTACCCACAGGTTTTTACTTATTTCACCACACTTCTATGCTTCTCGTAATTTTTTCTCAACAATCACAAAGTTTTTTCTGGCCACCATCACTTTTCTGAACAGCTGTAAAGATTGCTAGCAGCTACTTTGCAAGATATAGTTACAGAACTTCGAACTGAAAGGGCATGTATTGGGATTCAAAATTATTCCCAAGCTGCATAAATCTGCTGCCCATGTTGTTGTCTTCCTTCAGCTACCTGCTCTTTTCTGCTCACTCCTGTAGTACAGTTTGAGCAGGTATTTTCTTACTGAACAGCCACTGACTTGTGAACCTCATCAGAGCACAGCTCTCAGAACCTGTAGGAAGTTCATAGCAAATATATTTGCTTTCTTCTTTTGCCCTGCTCATGTTGCTAGACTTAAGGTTCTTTCATAAACTTTTTAGACAAGCACAGAGGCGACATGCATCTGTGAACTGAAAGAGAGCTAAAAATGACAGAGAAAAGAGCTCTATGGCTGGGAATTAATTCTGCAGGCATCTGGTCATGATTTGACCTATCTCTCTCTTTCCTGAGAGACTATTCTCTCTAGAAATGTCAGACAAGTTATTTTCAAGAGTCCATTTCAATATTCCAAACCCCAGGTCCAAAGAACCCTATATTCACCATAAGCATAAGTTGCAGTAATTCTGAAGAGAGAAGTTCTGGTCTGTTAGTAGCCATTCTTCCAAACAAATGCTTCCACGGAAAAAGAAATTATACGATCTTCAGAAGTGCTCTTCATTCTGCAAAGAGTCTGGGAGCATCCTCTGTTGTGACCTGAATAGCTGGAGTTAAAAGGATCTGCAGATGATTGATTCGCTATGTTCAATACATGTCTGAGAAAAAAATCCGAGTTGGGTCATGTCCACATTAGGCTCTGCAACAGGTCTAGGATTCAGAAAAGAAAATCCTTTGATGCTAGCTCTATGTGGACAATTCTCTCTAGGAGAACTGACTAGATTCTTGTACAGACAGACCACTAATTTGATTTAGGGATTGAGGCCCTCTATTAAATGCAGAAAAACCATTTTTAGACTTCGCCTTTTCTATTTTGATATGGTATTTCAGAATAAGACAGGAGACAGATACTTTCTGCAGTATCTTGTGTGACTTCTGGAATGCTGGGTGGAATTAATGTCAGGGGGCTATTACTTGGCGAGTGCTTGCTCTAAGATCTATTTTTGCTCATAGTTTAAATGTATTATAAGAAAAAAATCTACTGGAAAAAGATAATGGGTTTTTTAATCTTCCCAGGAAAAAGTGTATGTCATATACTGACAAATACTCCATCTTTTGACTTGGTTCCCTGTACAAGAAGACTTCTTGCTTTTAAAGTCATACTGGCCTCTTCATCTCCTCCCCGGAACGTACCAGTTTCTCAGTATTTTTGAATACTCTGCTATTCTGTCATTTGTATTGGCTCCCTTCAGAGCAGCAGGTACGTGGGTTGTCTTGCAAATAGCAGAAAGAGGTATGCACAAACAGGGTAGTAAGCCTTAACAGTGGATTCTTTAGGGGAGCAATGAATATCCTCTTCCTGTGGCACTCAGGTGGACCAGGTGAATGACCACACTTGCATTTTTGTACTAAAGACTCTGATGTAGACAGGCACTGAAAAACACAAATGTAAAGTACTGAGTTTCCTTTTCCCTTCTTGAGAGCTTGTGATAATAAGTGCTGGAAAGCAATGACGATAATACTTTAATATGCATTTATTTGGTGGGAGGCAGATGTAAACTATAGAGGGACTATTTGTTGAAGATCAGATAGAGGGAAAAATAATGTATTGGAAGAATGAAGATTACTGGGGATGTTAGGGGAGTTTATGGGATATCACACTGATCTCGTATTCATCTGAAATGTTCCTAGGGCTTGCAATATGGATGTGGATTACATGCCTCAGTCCGGGACTTTTGGAAGCAAGCTGATGTAACAGCTATGCTGGAATTAATTTTAAATTTAAAATAGCTAAATTTAGGCACATTTATGTGAGTGTTTCGAGTGTGTGATGAGTGTTCAAAGCTGTGTTAGGTTGTGGGGATGTAGTCAATCTGCCCGATGGTTCTTGGAGAGCTGTTCAGCCAATCAAACCCTAGATAGGGAATGCAGTTTTCAAAGTACAGATACCTACTCTCCTTTATTGTAGAGTATATAAACAAACTAATGGGGCTTCCAGATATGGCACAGATGATGTAAGAGTTACTCAGACTTACTGATATTCTACTGAGGTTAAGTGGGACAGCCTGCACTGTCTGAAATGAGACCAGGTCTCCAGTTAATACAGCCGATGAGACCAGGTCTCCAGTTAATACAGCCAGTGAAGAATATTCTACTGAGGTTAAGTGGGACAGCCTGCACTGTCTGAAATGAGACCAGGTCTCCAGTTAATACAGCCAGTGAAGAATAGAGAGTGATTCAGACAGCAGAGGTTTGATGTAGTTGTTTGTGTGTGGGGTATCTAGTGTCATTTGGAATAACTTGAGGTATAATCCTTATTTATTCAAATGCAAGTCCAGATAGAAAGGTCTTCCCCAAGTCTTGAACTGTGTCTGCCATCACCAACTGGATATCCAGTAGCCCAGATATCCTAAGTAAATGGTTCTGTATAACTATGTGTAAGCAAATAAACTGAACCCATCATACTAATAATTTATAAAAATAAATGTCCCAATAATTCATAGATTATTTTAAAACATATTTTAGCCATAATTTTAATAGCAGGTTGTACTCTTTATATGGTAAAAAGAGAAATACCTAATTTCCATCCATGTCACACACACTGACAACTACATCCATATACTAACAGTTTCCTCTCACCATTTATCCTCCAGCTCTCATCTTCAATGACTACAACAAAGTTCTGAGGCCTCAGTGCGAATGAATCTCATATAAAATAAAAGACTATTTTGCTAGTGCTATACTAGTTCCTGGGACGACAGTAATATTACTCTTATCCCAGAATAATAGTGTATTCATTGTACACTGTCTAAGAACAGGAATGTCATAAAAAAATGTATCACACTCCAACTTCCATGTGACACCAATAATTCCTAGGCTGGACTAGGAATGTGTGCTCATTTTGGACTGGGATAGAGTTAATTTTCTTCTCAGTAGTTAACATGGGGCTGTGTTTTGGATTTGTGATGAAAACAGTGCTGATAACACAGGGATGTTTTCATTATTGCTGAGCTTTGCTTACACAGAGCCAAAGCCTCTTCTGCTCCTTACACAATCCCATCAGTAAGGAGGATGGGGGTGCAGAAGGAGTTGGGAGTGGACACAGCCAGGACAGCTGATCTCAACTGACCCAGTGCATATCAGATATTGTATGACATCATGCTCAGCATATAAAGCTGGGGGATAGAAGGAAGTGGGTCACGTTTGGAGTGATGGCATTTGTCTTCCCAAGTAACCATTACCTGTGATGGGGCCCTGCTGTCCTGGAGATGGCTGAACAGCTGCCTGACATGGAGAGTGGTGAATGAATTTTTTGTTTCACTTTGCTTGAGTGTGTGACTTTTGCTTTACCTATTAAACTGTCTATCTCAGCCCATGTTTTCTCACTTCTACCCTTCTGATTCTCTCTCTCATTCTGCTGGTGGGGGAGTTGGTGACCCCCTTGCCAACTAAGGTTAAACCACAACAACAGGACAGAGGTTGACACAGTGGTCAGATTCCTCAATTTTCCTACCAATTTTTCAGATGTCTATTCTGGTGATTTATTTTTCCAGGTTGAATCATTGACACAGATTCTTAATTTTAACACTATTATAATAGGTCTGATTTCCATGGTTGAAGAAAAATCTTAAATCAAATTATTATTCGGTGTTTTAATTTGATGGTTCTACCTTTTTGAAGTAATTGCCTTTATTAAAGATATATTGCTTGCAAGAATATTATTTCATTCATGTGTTCATCTCCACAAAGTGAGAATCAAAAAAGAGAAAACTCATTCTTCTTAATGACTGCAGTCTATTAGCTTTTCATAATTTTATAAGTGGTTAGCATGTAACGAATTTGAAAAGCCTTCATATCCAAGGAAAGGACCATGATCTAGAGCTTGCAGTCATGACTCAGGTTCTGAGAGTGACTTGCTTCATGGCCTTGTAGAAGTCAGTCTTCTGAAGGCAGCAGGAGCAAAATCTTCCCAGAGTTTGTACCTGCATAAGCACACTAATTATGTTCTGGGTAAGAACTGTATTTAGAATATTTAGATTTTAAATGTAATGCTAAGTGAAATAAATTCTAATGTTTAAAATTTAAAAGTGTTTCCATCCCTCTTATGCAGCCTTCTCTATTCCACACCACTCTTCCACGTGTTGCTAGTGTCTCTTGAAAGAAACTTGTTAGGCAGTTCAGATAAAATCATGGTTGACCCTGGCTTTTTCCCTACTGTGGGTGTAGTATCAATATTCCAGAAAATGCTTTTATCCTTGCAACACTAAATTGGAATCATATCTCGTTTGCAAAGTGGTAATCATCTGCCTCATCAGCATAGCATATGTTTGTCACAATTCAGGATTCCTCTGTGTGTGTGTGTGTGCAGCTATATACAGCATGGGAGCCAGTAGGAAGTTACTGATTTGATATTAATTCAATTTTGATATTTAGATCATTCATGTTAGAATGTTAAGGGAGTTTTGATTTTTTTTTTCCAAAAGAATATGCTAAAGCTTATGCATATGTGTCACAGTCTTGTTCTAAACAAAAAAAATGCCAAGTCAAACAAATTTAAATAGAAAATTCAAAATTAGTACTTTTTTCATATTTCAAAGAAAGATATTTTAATTTATTTCTTTTTTCCTTTCGGGCCTCTAAATATTTATACAACTTTAATGTAAGGGAAATGGTTTAAAATAAATTAAAGCTCATAGTCTGTTTGTATTATCCTGTCTTTTTTTATTCCATTTAGTATTAATATATTTGAGCATTGGCTCTCACAACAATGAATAACCTAATTGTTTTTATTGTAACAATACAGACACCCTACTTGTAAATCAAATAAAATGTTTATTTTATTGACAAGTTACATAGGAAGAAATCACATATCATGAACAACATCCTAGAAACTCAAATATAGACCACATATTCATGTTCCTAGTCCAATAAATTTGTGTCCCTTAGAAGAACAAGGGGGAGGTTTATTTCCCTTGGGGTTTTTTTTTCCCCCTAATAGATGTATCTGCCCAATGTGGATAACCCACTGTAAAGGATATTCAATTTTTTTCCTTCCCCATGTACCTTTATTCACCACAGTTGCGTCACATCACAGTAAGTGAAGATGGAATAAAATTACCTTACTATTGAACATCTTCTGTACATGAATGCTAATTTTTTTCCTAGATAATTGTATAATGTACTTTTATGAGGATATTTTTGTCATTTTACTCAGTAAATTTAACCCTTCCTTCCCCTCAAAATATCTTACAAAGTCCAACACAATAAACATGATAGAAAATACAAGTAAGCAGTGAACAAACTGAACACAGGCATTCAGATACCTGATATTTTTGTCATTAAATACCTCACTGCGTTTTGTATTTACATGTCCACTCAGTCTTTAGATGTACTTCTCTTTAGATGTACCTCAGATTTAGATGTACTTCTCAGTCTTTGTACCCATTGTAGTACAGCGTCTTAAGCAAATATTTTCTGACAGTATTGCTAGACTATATTGTTCTTATTCAATAGATGTTTATTACAACAAATAGGACTCCTACTTCACGCCATGGAGATTTTGAAGGCTTAATATTTTAAGAGAGTATTAGACTCCTCACTGACAATTTTAATACTCAAGCACTTCATTTTTTTATGATTAAGACTCTCAAATTCCTTTTGAATCTCTATCTGTATTTTTTGGGCATTTTTTTGGAATAAGTCTCTAAAGGCCAAACTGCTTGGAGACTGAGTTATAGAGCATCCCTAAGCAGTGCATTATTCCCCAAGCATCTTGCCTTTGGGTGAGATGTGGCAAGTGTTTCTAGAGCATTCCTGTCACAGTCTCGTACAATAACGATATAGGGACTTACATACAAAAAGATACCTCATTATGGCAAATAGCCCAAAATAAGGATATTCAGCTCATAAGGAAAAGACCTTCAGTCAGATCTCTGGTTTTCTTAGTTTGGAGCAACATCCTGAATTTAAATCTCCCTCAAGATAGTCTTTGCCACACCAGGGACTGTGCCCTGGTGTGGATCCTGCTGCTTCAACCTCTTCTGTTTTGTATGAAGAAAATCACAGTCTAGGGCAAAAGGCCTGTAACTTGTTTCACATAGTAATTGTGAGTAGGGCTGCCCATTTCAGATTAAGAGATTTTAGCATTATGTGTATGATGTGACGTGGGCCATGTCATTTTTCCTCGTGTCATTTTAGTGTACAGATTTAATTGACAAGTAGAATTGGACTAAAATTGCTTTCCTTATTTTCAGTGCTATGCCAAGTGCATATTACAAATGGATAAAATAAAAACAAGCATCCAACACTGGTAAATTAATTGGGGCTTCCAAAAGCAAAAAGTAGAACTATAAACCCCATTTTTTAACTTAATGTAAAAAGTAGACTTCAAAGAGAAAACATAAGAGGAAGGCATTGACTAAGGGGACTTGCAGATTGTTTTTAACCATGCCAACTGTCTTCTGTCAGACTTCTGGCAAGTCATTTATTCTTTCTTAAAAAAGTAACACAAATAGGAGTAGTAGAACCATTTCTGTTGAATATCAGAGCTGAATTACTGTAGAAATTGCATGCTTTATAAGAATTTCTATCTTTCTTATTCTCATCACTGTCCCTAGTTCCAGTCTGTAAAATTGTGATACCACTCCAGTATCCTGCAGGAATGTTGTGCAGACATCAATTGTTACGGTGATAAACAGTGTAAAAAACCAATAAACAAAACATTTTAGAATTATGCTCTAACCAAGAGGCTAGAGATAAAAAGCCAATGTCACTAACGCTTGCTGTACTAAGCTGTCCTGTCACGTAAGCTGTCAGTTCTAGGGAAACACAAAAGGGGTGAAAAGGACATATGCAGGGAATGCAATACATCCCTTTGCCCCTTCCATGTGCTATCCATATAATGTGAACGATGTGAATAAACTAGCATGACTAGTAAAACAAATTGACTTCAATATTAAATGTAACAAAACAGATGGGATGTTCCAATAAAACAAAGAACTGCAGAATAAAGAGTGGGGAGTGGAATGATTAAATTCATTGAAGTTTAAAATATGTTATTTCAATTAAAACCGTAAGCACATTCTTTCAAAACTTTTATTTCAGTGAAATCTGTTGGTTTCTGGTTTTGATCCCAAATAAACTTTCATGTATAAGAAACCTCAGAAAGATGAAATACAATTTTTAGATTAACAAAAAATGTAAGGAATCAAGTTTGTTTTCAATCCTATTGAGCCCATCTAGGCCCATTCTAGAACTGAAAAGACAATCTATAAAGAAGTTTATTCTTCTGTGCTCTGTGTGTGTGCTTTGCTCATATTTCTCCAATTCATATATTTTATCATTGAAAAGTCTGTATCCGAAAACCTTTAATGCTGGTATTCTCATAGTGTAATAATGCTGTAATTATAAATTACTGAAAGGCCACGGAATTGTGTGTGACTAAATAGCTTGAGAATGTTCACCCAGACTGAAGTCACCTGCTTAGCAGGAAATTGAATACTGGTATTGAAATTTCCAAGTTAATGCCTAATCTAATACTGGTTTCCCTAATTCTGGAGCTTATCCTGAATCCTTCCTTATTTCATCCAATGTGGGGAATCAGCATACCTGCCTTTTGTCTTTTGCATTTCAAGGAAGATCACTTCTCTGCCTTTCCTTGAAAAGATGTTAATACAGAACTCATCAATTCTACATTGTGTGTTTTACACTATGAAAGGCAAACACAATAGCTACAGAGCTCACTTCATGCATTCTAGGAGATACATATTTCATAGTATGTGTAAAGGACTTTCCTAATGAAGAATTAAAAACATATGTATTTTCCCATCCTAGCGCTGTCCCACTCCACAGCAACATGTCTCAAGTAGCTTTTACAGTAATGGAATTGTGCTGTCATTCAGGGGAGTTGCATTTTGTGTTCCGCTAAATGTCATTAAACCGGTGAGGAACGCTTACACAACTGCACTCTTGTCTTCATCAAAGCACATTTGAAAGATACTGAGGGGAAGAAAAAATTTAACAAGAGGTTGTCATTGTTGCCCTCCTTGGTAGAAAGACCATCCTGGAAAGAAGTTATTACACTGGGACAGGGGAGGTAGTTTTGAAATCTGTGTACTTCTGCAATATCAGTCATTTCTGCTCTGGACTCAGGGAAAGTGTTGAAAGTGTTCATGTAGGTTAGCAGACTAGATATGGGATTCCATATAACAGTAACTTTCTGCTTTGCAAATTATGAAGATAAAGTTGGCCTGATTTTACTGTTTATCACTCCTCTCTGTCCAAATGTATGTTCTAGAAATTGCTTACATTTTAAATTAAATGGATTTGTTCAGGGAGGTTGGAGATATCCTTAGAGATACTCAAAAGCTGTTTGCACATGGTCCTGGGCAGCTGGTTGTAGGCAGCCCTGATGGAGCAGGGAATTGCACAAAATAGGCACTTTGAAACCTCAACCATTCTGTGATTCTGTGAATTATCAGAATAAATCTTAATCATGTCTCAGTATATATTGTTTTCATTCATAAAACATTATGCATTCTTTGAGTCCCCAACTACACAAAAATTTGAACTTCAGAAATAGAAAACATACAATATTTCTAGGAAGTCATTCAGCTGAGAGGAGATGCTGATTGCTATTTAAATAAAGATGTAGAAATACTGTTTGTGGTAGGTTGACCTCGGTTAGCTGCAAGGTGCCTATCAACTTTCTCTATAACTTCACCCCTTCAACAGGACAAAGTGAGAAAAATGCAATTAAAAGCTTGTGGGTCAAGATAAGGACAGGGTGGTCACTCAGCAATTACCATCACAGTCAAAAAGGACTCAGCTTAGGGAAATTATTTTATTACCAAATGAACAGAGTAAGTTTATGACAAATAAGAACAAATCTACAAATCACCTTCCCCTCATTCTTCCTTTTTTTCCAGGCTCAGCTTCAGCCCTCATTTCTCTGCCTCCTGCACCTGAGTGGTATGAAGAAGATGAGGATTTGGGATTGCAGTCAGTTCATCACATGTTCACTCTGCCACTATTTGTTCCTCACATTCTTCCTCTGCTCTGGCATAGTTCCCTTCCATGGGGTACAGTCCTTCAGGAACAGACTGCTCCAGCAGGGGTCACCCACGGGGTCACAAGTCCTGCCAGCAAAGCTGCTCCAGCATAGGTTGCTCTCTCCATGGGGCCATATGTTCTGCCAGAACTCTGCTTTAGGATGGGCTTCCCATGGGGTCACAGCCTCCTTCAGGCATTCTCCTGCTCCAGCATGGGGTCATCCATGGGCTGCAGATGGATATCTGATCCACTATGGACCTCCTTGAGCTGCAGGGGGACAGCTGCCTCACTGTGGTTTTCACCATGGGCTGCAAGGGAAACTGCTCTGGTGCTAAAGTACCTCCCCCCTCTCATTCTTCAATGATCTTGGTGTCAGTTCTGTCACATATCCTAATCCTCTCTCCCAGCTGCTGTTGCACCATTTTTTTTTCTCCTTAAATATATTTTTCATAAAGGTGCTACTATTGTCACTGATGAGTTGGGATTGGCCAGTGCGGGCCTGTCTTAAAGCTGCCTGGAACTACCTCTCTCAGACATGGTGTCACCTTCTCACAGAAACGAGTGTTACAGCCCCTCTGCTACCTAAACTTTACCATATAAACCCAATACAACATTGAAAATTAAATTTAATTAACAGGTTATGAAAACTGTTGACAAAAACTGTATGCCAAAAAAATTGTCCTTCAAAGTATAAAGCCAGCCTAACAGCTGCCCAAAAGAACAGGAAAATTAAGCATGAAAGATTAAGTGAAATCAACAGACAAAGGTGTGCCATAAGCTAAGGTCAAATAAAATAAGTCATAGGAAAATGAAAATGAAGGTACAAGAAAAGGATACTGAGCATACTAATGTGATACATAGTAAAATGAACCAAGAAGTCAAAATTTTTAGAATACAGAATACATCTAAAATTTATTAATAATTTTGAAATTGGCCTGCAGATGATTGACATCCATCATGTACACTTAAAGTTTATAGATACAGGTGTTCTAAACAGAGTAGCAGAGAAAAAAACTTGCATTAATAATAATTTCATTTGAACCACACTCTAAGACCATGTGGAATAATCTGTATCGGATTTATGATGCTATTACTTCTAACATTAGTCTGCGAGAAACAGAGTATGAATTTTTACTGTTTCAAAAACATTCAGAATAGAAATACATTTTTCTGGCTAAGTCACTTTTCTTTCTTTTATGTATTTTTTTCTTTTTTAGTAAGCAAATTCCAAGGTCAAAAGGTTTCCATTTACTGTGTAACCAGTGTAGCTGCTTTTCATGCCATGTTTCTATTCCTTATCTGCAGTACTGTTTTTATAAAGTGAGGTGGAAACACAGCTCTTAAAACTTACTTTTTTGGTCTTAAGCCTTCATATTTCTTGAAATGTAAATCCCTACCCAAGCCAAGTTCTGCAAACTAATGTTAAGTAGGATAGACATCCAAGATACTGAGTATAGGAAATCTAAAATAGATTTTGTATTCCAGGAATGAGTCAATCTCTTTTATACTATAATATGTTTAAAGATACTTTCTGTTTTGCAATCTCTCTGTAACAGCAAAATGCATTCTATTCCACTCTGCAGGTTTAAAGTAGCCAGAGTTTTTCCCATATACTACCTTCTATAAATCTCAGCAGGAAGGAGCAGGTGGATTAACTCAACTTAATGGAAATAAAATGACATCTTTCATGACACAGATTCGTTTTGAGACTTGTCACAGTTGGTACTGGAGGGTAATGCAAAGATTAATACAATGGAGTGCCACATGAGGTGCATTCTGTAAAGGAAGTTCTCCTTCTATTCAATGCATCTTTAAAAATATGCATTCAAGGAACTTTTTTTAAACCTCTGCTTTATGACTGCAGAGTTCCTTTTAGCAGGACCAGAGGCTTGGGACTTTTCTCTTTTCTGCTGTGTACTGGGCTGCATGATGTAACCTGCATGACTTGTTGTCTGGAGGATAATTGTATGCCATAATGGATCATAGTATGCAGTTGGATTGTTGAGCCTACTTAAAAAGGTAAGTGTGGAGTGTTCTTTGAAGTGTCTTGTCTGGGTTTATCCCAGTTAACATCACATACTAGATCAAATTTTAGAGTAATGCAAGTAAACCGAAACCTTTAGAAACTACATTTTATTGCTTGTGAAGCATGTTTCAAAAGTCCAAGGTAGTCCCTGGGCAATATCACTTTCCCTAACTTTGCTTTCAGCCTGTCTGTTTTCTGAAGTCATTTCCATCAGGATATTCAGATTACACGTCATTAATCCATAAATGTCATTTAGCATTAAACCCTAGTCTAGTAAACCGGTAATTAAGAAAGATGACACTGTTTTGTCTTTCTCAGGTTATCTGCAAGAAAAATGAGAGTGTTGTCTATTAGTTACCATTACCTGCTCAAATAGAAACATTTCAATTCTTTGAATAAAAGTCACATATTAAGAAGATTAATGTACTTTTTAAATCTAGGGGGAGAAAAGAGACTCTACTGGGAAAGTACAAATCCACAATTATCAAAAATTTTACTGATGGTGAAGTATATGGTGCAGTAGTTCTCTATGAAATTCACTAAATGAGCTGTTTTGTGTTTTATGTACTTTATAATTATCATAGTTTGCAACTTTCTATTAAGTTGCAAAACTGTGTGGGTACCTGAATGAGTTTTACTTTAAATACTTTCAAATGCTTTTTAAATATGGAAAGTACTACAATACTTGTACTACAATACACTTGTTTCTAGTAGATGAAAAGCTGTGTTTCAAGCCGGTTTTTGTCCCTGTTTGTATTTCATGGACAAATCAAGCAATTTCACAAACATTGCACCTATTTGCCAATAGTTTTGATCTTTTGAACCCTCTCTGAGTGAACATTTACAGTCTTACTGTTCTCAACTAGGGCTCCAGTTTCAATGCAGCAGCCATAACAACTGTGAGGGTTTTAAGTCATACTAGCAAGCACAGCCCTAACGTATTTTAGTCTTGAACAAAAAAAGAAACCATATCTAAACATAGTTCAGAAGACTGTGACTAGCTGTTGGTCAAAACTGCTCTCAAACACTTATGTATATGGAATTACACCAGCAACTGGGAAATACTTGGGCCCTTCTTGGTTTGTTCCCATCAGCAGGGGAAAAGGGTGACAAGAGTCACATATTTCGTGGGGGCCATTTCCATTCTGGAATGCATATTATTGTTCTTTCTCTCCAAACTTTGGGGGCAAAGTACAACATGTTTCTTTGCTCACAGTACAGTCACCTCTTCCTTCCATCTTAGCCCATGCTCCTGAGTGTTCACTGTCCCTGAATACCACAAGGTTGCTTTTGTCTCTTTCTGTCTTTTGATTTTCTGATTGCTCATTTGTCTCTGACAGATCTAACACACACACATGTGGAAGTCTCATGTACTAACAATGGAAAATGGCCTGTGGTGGTCAACTACAAACTAAGTGGAGCTATCCAGAAAAGAGTAACTGGTTACCACACTGCAACTTACAGGGATGGCAATTGAGGAAAGATATGGTCAGAGGCATAGCGAACATAAATGGGGCAGTCAACAGAAGATATTCATACTGAAACGTATGTGATTCCTAAGCTTGTATTAGTAAATGAGTTGCTAACTTAGTGGTATTCTGAGGGTTCAGGGTATGGGCATGAGCTGTTGTACATAATGTTGCAGTGTTAGCACAGTCTCTGGCATAGTTCTGGCTTAGGCCAAACTGCACTTTAGGCATTTGTGCCTGGTTATGAAATGGTAGGGAACAAGCACCATTTCTAGCTGGTAGTTTAGATACTTATTAGAGAGATTACTGAATGGGTATCACCTGTGTCAAAAAGCAGCGACTGACCAGTTTTATTTACAGGCACAGATGTAGCTTTGAGTCCTAGGGGAGACCAGGTCCAATGCAATAAGCTGACAGCTGTCCTGCCCTCCAAGCAAAAGATACACAGCAGATCTGTGTTTGTGTTTACCACCATCCTTGCCTGTGCAACCCAGCACAGGTTAAGAGTCTAAGCAGGTATTATGCTGCACTGCCTCAGCTGCTCCCAAGAAAAGCATTTTTAATTTCTTCTCCACCTTGGTTAAATGAATTGTGAATCCCATGTCTGTAATTTTTAATGAGGTCTGTGATTGACCTTATGATTGATAGTAGTGATTAGCATTTTCTGACATAACAATACATTAAATCATGGGCAAATTATGCAAGAAATACACCTCAAGCCTATTTAGTCTGAAATTTAGTTAGAGACTGGTTTAGAGTTAGAGACTGGTTTAGAGACTGTTTTCTCATTTGCTATAAAACATATTAGTCTTTCTTTTCTGATGCATTCCTTATCCTTAGGTATAAAATTTAGCAAAATGTGTATGTTCTTCAGTACACAATTTCCACAATAAGCTAAAATACACTGTTCCTTTGTGAAAAATGTTTTTCCCTATTTTTTTTAATTCAGTGCCAAATAAATACTTTTGTATCACACAAAATATTATCTTCTCAATTTAAACATTTACTTCTTTAAATATTGGTATCAAACAGTAAATAAGACGCTCCCAAGTTGTTTTTTTTCTTAATCGATCCTGTAAATGTCCTCTGCTGTCCACTTTCATGGCTACCAAGGATAGGATATACTCACTCTAGTTATCAAAAAGTAAGATGTCTAAATCAGGTTTTGACCATCCATAATCAGTGGAGAAAGAGAGGCAACTCCAGAGGGTGATTCATTCTCTCCTAAAATAAAGGGGGTGAATCACCCTCTGGAACTGCCTTCTCTTTACCCTTGATTGCAGAGGGAATCTTGATGACTGCTTTTTAAAAAGACATGATTATGCAGTCATTTTAGATGAACATAAATTTAGGTTGTTGTCAAAAGTGTGGACCCACCTTGCTCCACTGTGTCTCCCTATTTCCATATCTTTTTTGGTGCCACAGGAGTGACAGCTGGTAAATGATTAGTTATAAAACTGCATATGGATTTTTTTTTTTTTTTTTTTGACAAAGTTTGGTTTGGTGCAGTTATATTAGCTGATTTGGCTTCCACAGTGATTTGAAAAACTTAACACCAGTACAAGCATTTCTGGGAGACATAACTGCTCATTTTAAAGTTGCAGAAAAGCACTGTCTTAAATTAAAGTAACTATGTATCCACAACTTATGTGCAAATACATTGAAGTGAAATTAATCTTTTAATTGAAATTCGGTTCTGTTGCCTAAGCATGATGCCTTACTGCCATTTGAGACTACTCTTGGTAATTTTAGAAGTGTTTTTGTATTTAGGGTTTAGACATTAATTTACTCTTAAGGGTGGAATTGCAGCTATATATTTCAACAGGAAATCTATGAGGAAAATATGCTTTGAAACCTGTAAACTTTTGAGATACAGGAAAAGAGCTGATGCCATTTTCTTTAACATATGCCCCCCAGCAGTTTGTAACTAAAGGCTCCAAAGAACCCCTTCCATAATAAGTACTGTAGCCCTGGATCAGCAATCAATCTCTTTACATTTCTTACATGGCTCAGGATTGCACATCATATATTTTCCTTCTTGTCCAGTAACTTGTTGGGGTTTGTCTTCTGTCTCTTTCAATTGTTAATGGTAACACCTTTTTCATGTTTAGTGTAAAAGAAATTCTCAAGAGGCAAAAAGAAAGGAAGGAATTGCCACAATGGACACCTGGAATCATATTAATGCAGTGGTGTCTAGTTAGACCAAAAAGGGTTTTCCAGCCTCTTCAATACTTTAAACTCTCTCAGATTCTGAATATGATACCTGCATGCAGAGCTGTCCCATTGGGAGTGGTGCCTGTCTCTGACCAGCTCTGAGAGTGGTTTGTAAGTGCTGCTGTGGAGACAAGCCAGTGCTCCAGCACTAAGAACCTTTCTAGTACTTGCTGTCATACGCAATCAAGTCCTGGTGCCTGAACAGGGCAATATTTCACTTAGCTGTATAGCCATAGCCTCAGAAATGTAGGTAAAAATCCTGACCTATTATGAACAAGCATGAGAATGACTGCTCAGGTAGCAAGTTGAATTTGGTTTCCTTTTTTTGTTTTTTCAGAAAATGGAAATTATGAAACTTCATGAACATTTAAGAACTCATTCTTCCTCAGAATCTGTTTTCCCAGTACTAACTGCAACATGTGGTGTAATGACCCTTTTTTTTTCTTCTCAGGTGAGTGCATTAAAAATGAAACCCCAAGTTAAAATTATTTGGGCTATTACTTAATATCTCTCTCACACACACAGGCACAAAATGAATCAGATGGATTTAATTTAGACCTTTCTGAGAGCTAAAAGTCTTATACTAAAGGGAGAGATAAATATTTTATACTGTAAAAATAATATGAAACTTCAAACATGGATTTTCTTTGACTGAACAGATTTGAGTTACAGAAAGTTAAAAAGCATTTGAATGATCTTCTCTGTATGTGACCAGCTATGCTATGCTGACATGGAGGAGCTCACCCCAGTGCCATTGTGACTGTTCATTAATAAACTGCTGTCTCCTTTGAAAGCACAAGCTGAAGAATGATGGGGGTTCCTAATGCAACAAAAGGTGATCCATTAATTGTTCCCTGAGAAACCTCTCCAGAAAAAAAACATATTTCTCTGGTAGCATCACTCTCCTTTTCCAGAATGGACAAACACAGATTACATTAGTGCTAAAGCAGAACTGAAAATAATTTCTCCTTCATGCAATTAGCAGTAGAAAGACCAATCACCACATATAGTTCTAGAAGGGACCTTTCCTCCCCTCTTCTCCTCAACACTTGCATGGTGTAAGCTCTGTCTGCATTTGGTTTTGGCTCTTTCAGATCTGAAAGGAAGAGGACATAATAATGGAAACTTCTACCAGGAAGCTCAAAACCTATAATCAAGCAGCAAGCAAAGAGACTTTGGTCCCAGGTTAAGTGGGACTCAGGTACTTCTTTAGGTGCCTTATTCAGACACTCAGTCACATTCATTCACAAGATCCTGCTCAGATGCTGTTAAATCTAACAAAGTGTAGAATCCTTTGGCAACTAATGTTGTACTAGTGAAGCTCCTGTGGCATTTACCTTTTGCTACATAATCACCTAGTGGTTGGTAGTGCAGCTTACACATTTATTTTTACAGGATTAATTAGACTAGCATTTCTCTGCATAAAAGAAGTCGGTATAGCCCTTATGTCATCAGCTGAGCTGAACACAGACCCTGTTTATTCCTAGAGTACAGCTGTTTTGTGCAAACTTGCAGTAATGAAAAAATTATAATGCCTGTCTTTCCTTTAGAGAGAAAGTTGGGAAACTTCCCTCTTAAAGAGGAAAACTTTAAAAGCAAACAAACAAAAAAGAATTTTGCAAACAAATTGAAAAAAAGGTTTTTTTAAAAAATTAAACCTCAAAATACATAGAGAATAACAGAAAAAAAGTTTGCCTATTGTAAAAATTAATTAGCTTCTGTTCAGAGAAATCTTTTCGATCCTTTTAAATATGCCAACACAATTCTTGGATCAGATAAGAAGAATGACAGAGGAGCAAGCTCCCTCTCATCTATTCTTATCTGCAAAACAGAGACTGTGATAGCTCCTCCATTGCATTTTAAAATATTACTGGCAGCAAGAAGACAGACAATAGTTTTCAGTGTAGCATCAGAAGTATGGTTTTGCCTGATGGAGCTGCAGAGGCATGTCTTATTTGATGTGACTTCATTTTTTGAAAAGTGTTGTCTGAAAAGCAAATCCCATCAGAGCATATTCAGCTGCAGGATCCCTTACAGATTTCTTATTACAAGGGCTTCCTCTTGCTAGATGACAGTCAGAATTCCCTCTGGCCTGTGGGATTTAGAGCAGGAGGAGAGCAACCTGCCGCGTGTAAGACCTTTCTCCAGTTGTCTAGGTGTAGTTACAGCTTAGCAGATTGCTAGGTTTGTAGATTTGTAACTTGAACTTTGCTTTTTTTTCTGTGAACTTAATATAAATTTAAGCAAGTAGGGCTCAGGAAAGACAGGTTGGCTTGCTACAAACCTGAGGCAGCAAGGAAAGACATAAACAAATTATTTCTTGTAGATTAAGTGGCAAGTACTGATGAGGTATTGTTAATCTGTAAAGATTTTAAGAACATGATGATCCAGGAGCCTAAAAGTAGGTTTTGGGAGAAGTATTTCACAGAATCACAGAATCTCCAGGTTGGAAGAGACCTTCAAGATCATGGAGTCCAACCCTTGCCCCAACGTCTCAGATAAACTAAACTAAACCATGGCACCGAGCACCACATCCAATCTCTTCTTAAACACGTCCAGGGATGGTGATTCCACCACCTCCCTGGGTAGGCGATTCCAATATTTCATCACTCTTTCTGTAAAAAACTTTTTCCTAATATCCAACCTATATTTACCTTGGCACAGCTTAAGACTGTGTCCTCTTGTTCTGTCAGTTGTTGCCTGGAAAAAGAGACCAACCCCCACCTGACTACAACTACCTTTCAGGAAGTTGTAGAGGGTGACAGGGTCACCTCTGTGTCTCCTTTTC
>VZRZ01000215.1:1265855-1374352 GCA_013398175.1 Climacteris rufus | reverse complement strand
GGGGTCCCGCCCGGGGGTCCGGGGCCGCCCCGGCCCTCACGGAGCTGCGGGCACCGCGCCGCCAACAGCGCCCTCGGGGGCCCGGAGCGCGGCCCGCCCTGCCATCAGGCCGCCCGGGCTTGGAAAACATGGTGAATCACGCTCTGCCTCGGCTGCGCGCTCTGGCACGGCCCGGGCTGTGGAGCGAGGGTGCCTGATCAAAGCAGCTGCGCCAGGAAAAGTCCCCGGTGTAGATCCAGTCCTGCCAGTATGTTGTGTTTTGCTTGGAGAAGCTGTTCTCCGAATTAAACTGCGTCCAGCTTGTTGCTCAGACGTAGACCTGGCCTGAAACGTCGTCAGTAGGTTGGAGGAAGAAAGGCAAATAGCGAAAAAACCACGGGAAGCACTTCCACCCAGGCATTCCTGCACAGTGCGGTTTGGGTGGATGCTGCCCAGTTCCTGCTAAACCCCTTCTCACACAGTCTTTATTTACTTTCGTCCCAGATTTATTTTTGTCCCCCAAAAATAGACATGGTTCAGTTAATAAGGGCATTGTTAATAGTGCCGTTCGTTTTAGCATGACAAATGAACTTCTTTTAAAGCACAAAATAATAAATAATTTCATTTAGCCTCCAAAGACAACCACAGTAATTACAGTCCTGTGAGGCATGCTTTTAGACAACATTTTGATGCACCAAGTTTTCAACATGAAGCAGAATTTTTAAAAATCTTTCCAAGCTAGTCAATGACCAATCCCCTTCATGTTCCAAACCATTGAAAGGCTGAGGACAAGAGAAGCACATGATGTCCAAAGCAGGCTTTAGTCAAGTAAAATAAAAAAAAATTGAAAAGTAAAGTTAGGCACTTTATTTGGTTTTCTTTGTCATTCTCTTACAATTTCTTTGTAATTCATTTGTTAGAGAACTTCTTGGCTTTTGTACATGGATGGCTTTGGTTTAGAGAAATACTTGTGACTTGGAGGAATTTCTCCATTTCTCAAACAAGTGTCTTTAGAGTCAGACTAGAATTTTATATCTATAGCTTATCTCTGACCTTCAGAGTGTTGGGATACCAGGGCAGGTATTTTCAAATCTTGGCACCTGGCAGGAAGGAACAAGAACGTAACATTCTAGAAATAAATTTGCTTCTTCATTTTGGCAGGAAAATGGGAAGAGAGGAAAAAACAAGGTAGAAGGGGGGAAAGGAAAGACGTAGATAAGCCAGAAAAACAAGGAGTGGCTTTTCAGAGTTGATTAGTTGGAGATAATCTTCAAGGTCCTGACCTGTGCTGCTGAGGTCCAGTTTTTCTGTTCAGAAATAACTGAGCTATCTGCTCTTGCACTGTTCTGTAATTTTACTATCCCTCATGGGTGAGAGGGATATAAATTGTGTTAAATATGTTTCTTGAAGGTGAAATACATGTCACTGGTAGTTTGAGTTGTATATTCTTATTTTTGTGACTTTTTTCTGCACCTCCTTAAAATCAGAATAAGCCGATGTAGCTTTGTAGTAGTGCCATTTGAGTAGAATCAGACATCTTTTTATGTTTGGCATGCAAGTTTCTATAAGTTTTGCATATATTTAAAAGATTAGGAGATCAGAAGGTTAGAAATTTTCTAGTCAAAACCCTCCTGGACATGATCCCTGTGCAACCTGCTGTAGGTGGACCTGCTTTAGCAGTGGGGGTTGAAGTAGATGACCTCCAGAGGTCCCTTCCAACCCAGTCATTCTATGATACAAAAATATTAGACTTTTTAAAGCTATTGTTGGTATTTCTCTAATGTAGCTTACTTAGTGGGCATGTGGTAGACTTCTCAGATTTTCTTTCTTACTAAGCTGTGTTTTCTGCTCTTCTGTGAGGGACTCACGATTACTTCTTCAAGGACACTTCATTAAAGTACAAGGTAATCATGTTATGGTAGCTTTAATTCATGCTCATCTGAAGAAAAACAGTAGATAACCAAATTACTAAAGACTGGATAACATTGTTTGCCAGCTTTTAGAGGCAGTGGTTGTGTAGAAAAGCACACAGTTCTCTGCTGAAGATGGTTTGAGTTTGGTATAAATGTTAGAGTACTGGGATTTGGGGAAATGAAACTGCAGTGAAATCTCCTAGTAGAGGCTTCTTTTTCTTTCCATTTGCAACACACTTAAGGATGTCAGCACGTCCAGTGTGTTTGAGAGTGTTCCTGGAGGCAGGAGATGGGAAGGGCAGAGGAAAAGGCTTCTGCGGAGACGCCGGTGCTGAAAGGGCGACGGGGGAGGATGTGGGTCCGATGCTAAATGGTACAGGAGACCTGATGTCACCAGGTTAAGGATGACATTTTTGCTTTGATCTGCATTTGCCAGGCCTGTTCCCAGGTTCCTCAAGTCCCTGGGTGTAGCAACGTGCCTGTGGCAGAGCGAGACACTTGTTTGGCTCTGGTAGAAGTGAGCAAGCGAGGGGCAGGCCAGTTCGGTGAGGCAGCGGGACCGGGTGGGATCCCTCCAGGTCAGTGTCAGTCTTGGGGTCACAGAATATTTTGGGTGTGAAGGGACCTTAAAGGTCATCTAGTTCCAAGCCCCCTGCCATGGGCAGGGACATACTGTGAGAGTGGTCTCCAAAAGGCAGTGGATTTGGTGGCACGATGGCTCCCAATAACTGGAAAAAAAAAAGTCACACCTGGCTTCAAGGAGGAGGGTGTGGGGAAGCTACAGCCTGGTGAGTCTTACCTTAGCCTGCAGGACTATTATGGGGCAAATTCTCCTTACAGCCATGTTGACCCTCTTTATAAGGCAAGAAGTTTTCTGGGAATAGCCAGGACAGATCAGCCGACGTCAAATCTTGTCTGACCCGTCTGGTTGCCTTCTGTGATGGGCTGAGTGGCTTAGGGTACCAAGTGAGTGCTGTTAATCTTGGCTTGAGTGGTGGTTGAGGAGACAGCCCCAGACTCTTGGAGGCTGCAGGAAATTCAAACCTGCATGAGGAAAAGCTTCTTTGCAGCAAGAGTGGTCACCAAAACAGGGTCCTGGGAAGTGTCAGGGAGTCTCCATCCTTCAGGATACTGGAAACTCAAGTGCTGGGCCCCAAGCAGCCTCCTGACTTCAGAGTTAGCTCTGCTTTCTGCAAGGATTATACAGGATCATGTCTCGAGACACCTAAAGGATGCTGTGATACTCAACAGACCTAGGAGGATTTAGGGCCCTGGTAATGAAGGAGTGTATGAGATGCAACACAAAACAGTTCACATGTGTACAAATTTTTCACCTCTGTCTTTTTAAAGTCAGATACTTTGGAGCATCCTAACATGGTGTGGGAAGTGAAGACAAATCAAATGCCTAATGCAGTTCAGAAACTCCTTCTGGTAGTGGACAAGAGAACTTCAGGGATGAATGAGTCACTGGAGTTGCTGAAGTGTAATGAAAACCTGCCCTCTTCTCCTGGATATGCATCCTGTGATGAGCACATGGAACTTGGTAAGTAACAACTCTTTCAGAAGCTGAATTCTGAAGCTTGTTGTAGATTTCCTATACTGAAATTACTGGAAGCTGACTGAATGAGATTGCTGATTTTTCACTTGAGTAGGGCATGGAATTGTGACATCTGAAGGTCTTACTTTGCAGTCACTTTTGCCTTTAACCTATTTCCTGTTCTGACACACTGGCCTGTTGACTCAAATGTGTTCTTGAACTCAGAGCCACAAATTTCTGCTTCTAATCCCCAGAAGAGTGGTTTTTTTTGGCAAGAGCAAAACAAACAGAAAGCTCAAGAGCTCCTCCTAAAGGGAAATCATGTTGCTTTAGATCTGCTGCCAGTAAAGATTCTGGGATAGAAGAAGGTTTAACTTCAGTTCTTATATATTGGGGGAAAATAGCATATACGTTAGAAAGTATTGACATAATCAGTGAAATATTGACATATTTAATTGAAGTCGTGGAGTGATTAAGAATAATGATACTTAGTTACATGACAGCACATAGCACAGACTTCTCTTAACAACCTGGGCTCTTTTCTGCTATTCTCTATGGGATATGAAAGGTGTATATTATTGATAGGAATTCACTCCTACCAGGCTGTATTCCCAGCTTTCATGATTTCTGAGGTAAATAACTCCAGTTCCCTGGTGGAAACCTTTCACCTTGAACAGCCTCTGATGTTAACATTTTTTAGTGTCACACCTTCAAGGACAGATTAATTTAGTTGCCTTTTGCAGAATGTTTTAGTATTGTAGTGAAGCATGTTGCTACTTTTGAATAATTCTGCTGTACAGTTCTGTGTAAACTGGTCAATCTAGGAAAAACTTGAAAATCAGAACTACATTTTTATCTAGTTACTTAATTTTTTCTTGAATTTCTTGTGTGCACGTGTAATTGATTAGAGATGTTACTATCTTAGTGGCCATGTTTTTGGATAGGGTTTGTGAAATGTTGGTAGTTGTGATATGAGAAAATAAAACTACTTTATTGTGGTTTCTTTTTTATTTTAATGTGCAAGATTTGGTGTCAGCTGGAATCGGGTATAATTTTGGTAATTTGTGCGTTTGTTTGTAGATGATCTTCCTGAATTACAGGCCGTGCAGACAGATTCTACCCCACCTGCACTTTTTCAGCTTGGTGCTGATGTTTCACATCAGGAATGTTCAAGGCCTTCATGGAGCCAACATACCTCAAACAGCAATCCAGAAAATGCTTATTCTTGTGAGAATGGGGTGAACTGGTTGACAGAATTAGCAAATATAGCCACAAGTCCTCAGAGTCCTTTGATGCAGTGCGCTTTTTATAACAGGTACTGACACTCATTTCAATTTTGAACTGTAGAGATCTATAGTAGAGATTTTTAATGTGCCTCCAGAAACATTTCCTTCACTCTGTACACCCTCTGACTTTGAACTGGAGCCCTGTTTTTTGATCTTTGATTTGTTCTGTGAAAGTGTGCACAGGACTTGTCTCAGAGCCTGGTGCAAAAGCTGTGTAGTTTCCAGCCATGAACGACATAGGATGCTATAAAGACATTGCCTATCCACGGCAGGCTCAGAAATTATGGATGTTTACCTCATGTGAAACAGCACATAAAAATTAAGAGGAATTTGTTATGTTAAATTCTTAAAACTTTATAGTGCTCTGACTTTAGATCTTTATTTTTAACTGCTAGTTGGAAATTAATGCAATGTATATTTTAGTGATAACGGTCTCAGGTTTGTGAATGTAAATTCCCTAAGGCTGTGAGCAATGTGGGATCTTGGAAATTTCTGGGCTTCACTTTTTATTGTATGGCTTTTCTTAGGTTTATAATCAGAAAATTAAATGCCATGCTGTCAATAATGCAGCTGAGATTTAATCATTCAGAGGACAGAGCAGATGTTTTTATATTCTGTATTTTCCTAAGAATGGGGTATTGGCTCCAAGATATGTTTAAAAACTCCCACATTGTGATGAGGAGATGCCACTGTGGAAGTACTACTGTCATTTGGGTGCTGTACAGAACCTGTGCAGGAGTTATGCTAAATGTTCTCTTTGCCTCAGCATGCACCTTTCAGTCACCCCATTGGAATATGAGTGTGCAGGAGGTTTACTTGGTATTCAGCACATGCAAACAGAAATATTTGCAATAAAAACATTTTAGAGTAACGGCAGCAAAGCCTCATGTTGTCTTAATCTGAGATGTTCTAAAATACATGTTTCTGTTGTAGATCATCTCCTGTTCACATAATAGCAACAAGCAAAAGTTTACATTCCTATGCACGTCCTCCACCAGGATCTTCAAACAATGATCCTAACTTCTCCAAGAATGATGTGGATGAAACACCAGTCAGACACGAAAGGGTGAGTTGTTATTTTAAAATAAAGATGTATGAGTAATGGGTTAAGTTTTTTGAAAAAAGAAACTAGTGTAAAAAAAAAGAAATCATCTGTTTAGTATTAATACTATTTCTGTTTAAGCTAGATTGTCTGTTACTTTTGATCACACAGGGTAGGCTCATAGTGCTATTTCATAGAGTTCACATTTTTTGTGAAGAGATCACTTTCTAAGTAAGCCTTGCTTCTATTGTAGTTCCTTCTATGGCAAGCTTAAAAAAACTCTTCTTACCTAGTTTGCTGCCTCAAAAGGAAATACAGATCCCTCTCCTTTCAGGTCCACAAAACCTGTCAGTCCTGTGTCCCCCTTTTCCGTGTAGTAATTTGTATCTGAAATTTGTGTGTTAACAACACTGTATTTTCTCCAGTGATTTCTCTACAAGCACCTTGAGCCTACAGCTTTCCAGTAATTGGACCATAGAGTAACGTACTTTGAGGGATTCTGTGGATGACCAAGAAATGATGAGGTGTAAGGTGCTTACACCTAAGTCTAAGATAATCCACAGGTGTGAAATGAATCTCAGAGAATGAAACCCAAAAATGTCAGGATGCATCTCAGAAAAGGAGATGGAAACACTCAATTCACATTTATTGCATTCCTTTAAGCTTTGCCATCATGTTACATTCCTGTTAGTATTTAAGGCAAAATGATGCCACAAGTGCAAATTAGAGACTGTCTTAAGACATATAAGACCAGCCCTAAAATCTTCTGCAGTGAAATATCAAGACCATTTTGCTTTTTTTAACAGGCGAACAGTGAATCAGAATCTGGCATTTTCTGCATGTCATCACTTTCAGATGATGATGATTTAGGATGGTGCCATTCCTGGCCCTCAACTGTTTGGCATTGTTTTCTAAAAGGTAAAATAACATGTATCATGAAATAAGTATTTGTTTTATCTTGACTTTTCTTTTTGGTAACAGAGACTTTTTAACCTAACACTAACCTTTGTTTTCCTTGGAAAAATCTGTCAGGCTCTCGTTTGTGCTTTCATAAAGGACGCAATAAAGAATGGCAGGATGTTGAAGAGTTTGCAAGATCCCAAAGCTGTGGAAAAGAGGAAGATCTCCCAGTCAGTCCTTACAAGGTGGATTTAGTTCTATTAAACTCATTGCAATACCTGTAGCAAATACTTCGTTTCTTACATTACCCTGCACCTTTAATTACTGTCTCAGGAAGACAGGTTGACATTAATGTGTCTAGAGCTGAGCACTGTGTTGTTTGAGTATCTCACTGTAAAGCACTTGAACTGAATTTGTTTATGTATGTTTTGAATGTTATATAATCTTTATTAATTTCTAGCAAGATAGAGCTACCAATCAGTATATTTCTATTTTTTAATACAATGTATGGTGATGAGTATACACCTATGGTATCCACAGGTATATGGTTTTCTTGGGGAAAATTTTTTGAACTGTATATGTTTTAACAGGACTATGGTTCCAATGGTTTGAAGTTGATTTCTCATGAAGAAAGCATTTCCTGTGGTGAGTCAGTGCTGAAGCTGACTTTTGATCCTGGCACAGTGGAGGATGGCTTGCTTACTGTAGAATGCAGACTCGATCATCCATTTTATGTTAAAAATAAAGGTATGAAATACCACAAGTACACTTGGTTATATATTAAAATATTCTCAGAAAGTGACTGCAGATTTTGTTGGCATCCCATATTGTTCAAGAAATTGAGAAAAGTTGTGGTGTAGAAACAATTTACTGTCTTTGTAAAGAAATCCAGAATATGAACAAACAGAACTGTAAAGCCATCAAGGAACAGGAAGACTGCCTTTCTCTTAGGAAAGATCTGATTGACTATATAAATGGAGCTCAGGAAAGCAGAAAAACTGGGGGGGAGAAAGGAAAGCTGCAAATAAGGGAGGCTTTTTTCACTTGCTAAACGTGGAACTTCTGATGGTAAAAGCAGCCAGGTTTCTATTACTTTTTTGCTAAAAGAGATTTTATTTGAGATAAAAATAAACTGTTTGCAGTAAGGATTCCCTAAGTAAGTGTTTCTGATTTTTCTTTTGGGTGAAAGAAACTACATCAGAACATTTTTGTAAAATTATGTAATGTAGAGATATAGGATTGCTCCAATGAAGAACTGGAGACATTGTCTGGCCGTTTGTCTAATTTAACTCTTTACCACTTCAGGTTGGTCATCTTTTTATCCAAGCTTGACTGTGGTACAGCATGGCATTCCATGCTGTGAAATGCATCTTGGAGATCTGTGTCTACCTCCTGGACACCCTGATGCCATTAACTTTGATGATTCAGGTGTTTTTGATACATTTAAAAGGTAATTTTTGGATAAAGTGGCCTCAGTGGTTCTTGTATTTAATGAGACCTTAAGTCTATAAAAATTTGAAGCATTATGTAGAGGAAAGAGAGAATAGTTGTGGTAATACAAGATAAATGATAGGGAAAAATGAATACTCAATACTAGAAAAGCTGTTTAATTATGTGCTCTGCTAACCTGCAATGTAGTGCCTTGGAGTGAAATAACTTTTCAGCCTCTTTTAATGATAGTTTAAGACAGATTAGATAAAGCAGTAAAAATATGTATATTGTCTTTATAAATTCTTCAGGTAAAGTGGATTATGTTTGAAAAACCTAGTACATTTTTTCTGACAATAGTATTTCTGCCAGCTGTTATGCTTCATGTGCAACAATGTGTCTGAATTATCTGAGTAGTTTCTTAGTGGTAAATGAATGTGCAATGGCTTTAGAATACACTATGTTCATTATTAGTTAATATTTTTGAGTATCCTGGTTTTGGGGATTCTTTTATATTAGATCAAACTTAACGAACTTCAAAGTTTGATTAGCTTTAAGTTTTGACTGAGCTAGAATCAGATAACCTTCAGAGGTCCTGTTCAACACAAATTGCTCTAAGGAAATAATAAAGATTTTTCTGCACTATTTTGAAATTTCAAGGTTTAGTAAAATCCATCTTTTCCTATGATGTTAGTGCCTTTTTCGCATCTGTTTTTAATCCCGTTCCTTTTTTACAATAGAAAGGAATTTAAGATGCTGTTTGCAGTTCCAGCCCTGGGATCTCTTGGATGATTTCAGTCTGGCATAGAGAGCAAGTTCAGATTGCTGGGCTTCACTTATTTGCTGTCTGGGCTTCTTTCTTCTTCTCAACTCCTACTGTGAGCTGTGTATGTGGAGAGCTGTTAGAATCACTGTAGCTGCATCTCACTGAAAAATCCGCACTTGCAGCTCCTTGTTCAGTCACAGCCCAGCTGATGCTGCCCGGGCACTTCCCATTCCTTGTCTTTCTGGGCACAAGGGAGCAAGAGACTGAGAAAGGAGCATGCAGCAGCTGCAGCTGTGATAACAGGACAGAAGTATTAAAAACAAAATGCTGTTGCTGTGTTGTGGGAAGGAGATTAGGAACAGAAGGGTGCTGGCCTGTTGTAGAACAGAGAGGTTCTTTCTCCTTATCTCATGATAGCCTGCAGCATGGGCAGCATTATCCCTTCTTCGCTGCTTTGTACTTCTCTAAGGGATGTTGGAGGCCACCCATCAAGGCTCCACTCTTCCTTGTGGCTCTGCCCCACAAAAGGAGCTACCTTCCACGTGCAGTATTTGTCTAGTAGTTCTACCTTGTGTTTAGAAAAAAGCCCTTATTTTGGCCGTAAATCATGCAACTATAGCCACATTGAGCAGTGGGTAAAGGAGCCTTAGCATATATACGTGCTGTGTTTGTTTTGTGGTGGCAATTGAGTGGTTTAGATTTCTGATTGAGTAGCACCTTTCCAGCAGAGTTTTCCTCATACAACAAGCTAAAAACAGCATAGCCTGTGGTGCCCACCTGCAGATGGTAACAGATAGTCTGTGGAGTTAAACTTCTTCTTTAGTGGTTAGGGGTTAATTGTAGCTGTTGGTCAGCTAAAAATCGCGAGAGTTTGTAGTGTTTGAAGGTCTGAATTCTGTGGGAACAACTCACCGAAGCTGTCCGGTTTTGTCACTAGAGGGCAGGCGTTTGTCAGCGCTGCATCGAGCAGTGCGACATCGCAGGGCTCTGAGCAGGGTTTAACCTCACCGGAAGGTTTGTCTGTAAAACAGACAGTGTGTCTTCAACTGCCTAGAGAAGTTATTTGTACAGTAGTGAATATCATATCATTTATATTAATACATTGGTTTCATATTTGCCCTTAGTATATATTTGCAAGTGAACTCAATGCTTGTATCTTCCCTTTCTGTACTTGTCATTCACCGATCAGGTTTGATTTATGGTAAGGACAGAAGCAGGAAGAAAGAAGTGTGTTTAAAAAGAGGATGAAATTTGAAGACATTGTGTAGTCAATTGATATTTAGATGGGGAGCTGAAAGTACACACCAGAACATGTAAAGTCACAGTCTGCCATCACAGTGAAGAAAATACTAACTTATTTGCCAAAGTCTTTTGTAATTTTTTTGTTTTTCACACTGACATCTGCACCAAGCACGTATCATTATGTCACACAAAAGAGGCCAAAACGCTAGAAATGTAGTACAGTGGAAGAGTGAACAGATCAGTAGGGATTTCACACGAAAGTGACTGTCTGGCTTTATGCTGTGTCTTTCCCCTGTAGTTACGACTTCACGCCCATGGACTCGTCGGCCGTGTACGTGCTGAGCAGCATGGCTCGCCAGCGCCGCGCCTCGCTGTCCTGCGCGGGACCCAGCGGCCAGGATGCCGAGAGATCGGAGTGCAGCAGCAAAAACTGCACCTCTGCTGCGTCACCACATCTGTCCTCCAACCCTTTGTACAGCAAAGCTGGCAAAAGCCACAGCTCAGGGACTGCAAGTACTGTGAGTGCCACTTCTCCAAACAAGTGCAAAAGACCAATGAATGCCTTCATGCTTTTTGCCAAAAAATACAGAGTTGAATACACTCAGATGTATCCAGGGAAAGACAACAGGTAATGGTGCAAACTGTAGTTTTGCTGTTACTGGTGAGCTAGCAGAGTATCTGTGTCCCACCTTTAGATTTTAGTAACCTAAATTTTGCATTTGAAATAACGTGTGTGTATTGTTTTAAGAACAAGTTTTGAAAGATATTAATGTAAAGGGTAATTTATGGGTGGACTGTGAATATTTACAGTACTCAGTGAACTTGATACAAGCCGTTTTGGGCAAACTTAACCTTCTGAGTAAACATTTGGATAAAGCAACTGATACATGAATATGTGTGCACCAGCAGAGTCACAAATACAGAACAGTCTTTGTTTACAGCGATGAGTGCTCTGCTCGCATGCTGTAATGGAAAAAAGGGAGTTTCTGGTTCTTCTAATTAAGTCTTGACATAATATTGCAAATCGGTCATCAAGTTACAAGCATTTCTTTCCAGTCTGTATATCCTGTTGAAGAATGGAGTACTGTTTGTTAGGATATCTGAAAGATCATAATCCAGACAGTACATTGCCAAATTCTGCTCATCCTGCAGGCATTCAGGAATCTGCTGAAACTTGCAGGAAGAGTTGTATGACTGTGTTTGGGGGACAGGTCACTGTTAGTTTGTTCTTCTGTTCTTAATCTATATGCACATTTACTTGTAAACATTTTTTAATAAAGGTTTCCATTACATGTATTTGAGGTAGCATTCCATGCTGATTGTGCATATGTAAATAGAAACTAAAGCGCATGAACATGGACTAATCTTAGAATCAGATATTTTAATGTATGTAACTATGAAAACTGTTACTGTAAAAACTGCATTGTGACATAAACATTCTAGTACTAAATCTGCTAAAAAATTAAAGTTGACAGGGCTTTGAGAGGGTTTTTGCTATTTTATAATATTCTAATAAGGAGGCCGTAACTGGTGTGAGTAATAAAATCCTGCCAGACAAATCCCAGCCAGTCCTGTGTGTCCTGACAGTGATGTTCTGTAATGTTTATAGTAAGGTCAGTGAAGCAGATCTGCTGCTTTCACATTCATTGCCACCATCAGTGAGAAACAGAACAGCATGTCAACCAAAAAAGTTTATGATGGTTATATATTTAATTGAAAATGTTGATTTCAAGTGGATGCAGTGAACTGAAACTGCAGCTGCATAGATGTAAAAATGAGTTGAATATCTCAGTGAGCAGGTTTACTTTTTGAAGGAAAGTGATGACAAAGTTACAAGTGAGCTTCAGAATGCAGTGCTCACTGCCCTGTTGGGAAGTGAGTGCATTTGGGTGCCTTTGGGTGCATCCATATGACCAACACAGGGCAGCAGAAATAGCATTAGTGGTAATTGATACAGGCATTCAGCTACTGTCACTCAAGTGTTGCTGAGGCATTCATTAATTTAGCTCTTGGGATGCAACTATCACATTTTCTAAATGTAAGTCTGTGTCATTTTCAGATTACTGATTAGGTCTTACCACATATTAGCCACTTCTGTACACTGGAGTTCTTAGGTTTGCTACAGTTATTTCCTTACTGCAGTAAGGAAGGACAGAACATGAGGCATTCTGAGTTAAATGGTCTGTTCTGAGACAAAGCAGCTCAAGGCCTGTTAGCAAGACAGTGAGCTTGTAAACATTCAAAGCAGAAGTCAAGAGTCCCATGCTACTTACAACTACTGTGCACTGCAAGACTGTATGTGAAAAACTGGTGTGAGGGCTGCACTTGTTTATTCTCTAGAGACTCTCACTGTAACCATGGACTTGGTTGTGTGTTCACAAATCCTTGGATAATTTGAGTGGTGGATGTTCTAGGGATGAGGAAAAACATGTTTTGAAATAAAAATATTTCATAGTGTATTTTTATTTGGAAAGGTCATGGCTTTTTCAGCAGACCTGCTCTCTCTGGGTCACCATATTCTTTCCTGAGGCTATGAGTGATCCAGTACAAGCTGGTGACCCAGAGCAGGCAGGTTTCTGTTGATGTGCCTCTGGATACTGTCAAAACATGAAAAATCTGCTAATTAAACTGGGTGTGTTTGCTTCTGATGACAGACCAAAGATGCTGGGTCTCAGTCTGGGTATGAAACCAGGCATTCCATTGCCAAGGAGATGGGCTCTGCCAGTGGGCTGGATGGTGATGGCATCGGGTGGCCCCTGGAGGAGGTTGCCCTGAGGAGTCAGCAGAGCACAGTGACAGCACAGGCTGCAGGGCTGCCCAGGCAGGCTGGGATGTGCTCTCCAAGGGCTCTGCTGCTCGTGGAAGCCTGAATGGCACCACATGGCCTTGCAGCATTCAAATGCATTTTTTTGCTGTGGTGCAGAATGGCCTTTGGGGATTGCTCCATGTGCCATGTTATGGAAATGGTTGATGACACTCTGCTTGTCTTGATTCAGTCTGAGTAGCTTTGCAGCCAGCAAAGAACTTATTAACAGGAGAAAGCAAAGGACTTTGTTGTGTCCACCTCTTCCTTAGAGCCAGTCACAGAACTCTTATTGCTGTAGTCTGAAGCCAAAGTGTACAAACTACTCGGGAGCTTAAATTGTCTTTGATAAAAGAGCTGTTGTTCAGAGATTTTCCATCAGCTAAAGGATGGAGCTAAAGCTTTAATGGGATATTGATCCAACATTTGGGAGTGCAGTTAAGCAATATGGCATGATAATACAGGGAAATGCTGTCAAAAGACCTGAAGTTTATAAGGAAAGGAATTAATTCAGCTTTTGGAAATGGTGATAGATGTGTTAGAACAAATGGTTCCCTTTGCACAGGAATGGGAACTTACCAGTATGTTCTACCCAGGATGGATTAAAGGTGGCGGAAGTTACACATATTGATTCAGTAGACATGGGGACTTGCACTTAATCAAATATTTGGCTGAGGTCATATTCAGTTCGTTGCTCTAATTATTAGAGAACATATTTTCAGCAAATCTGTCATATGATCTTCTAGTATGAAAGTAGAGCAAAACAAATGTGAGTTACCATTTGGTGGTGGTTTTTTTAATATCCCTGTTTTGCTGGTTTATGCCAGTTGCTGTGTATTCAAATGTACACCCTTTGAAATGTTAGAATGTGCACTGACCCATGCTCAGCTAACACAGAAGTTTCAGCTGTTTAACTGTTAAAAGAACTATGAGAAGATAATCAGAAATAGGATTGTTAAAAATTTTGAGGTAGAGTTGATTTCTTCCTTGTGTGTTATTTCCACATTTAACTCATGTCTTCTTTAAAGTGCTCAGATGAAAAAAAACCAAAAAATAAATCAGGGTATTTCTTAGCACTGTCCTGACTGTACTGTAAACATTTATCTTGCAGAGCCATAAGTGTGATACTCGGCGACAGGTGGAAGAAAATGAAAAATGAGGAAAGAAGGATGTACACACTAGAAGCCAAGGCTTTGGCAGAGGAGCAGAAGCGTTTAAATCCTGACTGTTGGAAAAGAAAACGAACGAATTCTGTATGTTTGTGAAGCAGTCTTTTTCATTATGCAGTTACATGTGCTCAGTGTGTTTTGTTCAGAATAAGCTGCTTTCTTAGTAGCCCAGACCTTTGTTTACTCCCATGTTGTGTAACCTGCTTCTGGCAGTTTGGCAGGAGACAGACCAGGAGAGGGTCTGTCTCTGAGCATTTTGTGAGAGTTCTGTGAATTCTGTTGTACTGGAAGTCAGTGTGCTTGTGAAATGCAGAGGAAGGCATTCACTTGAATGCCTTTCACTTGAAGGAAGGCCTTTCACTTGAAGGTTTTTTTTTTTCTGTAAAAGCTTTTTTTTTCTTTTCCTGTATTTTTTTACTCACAATTTATATCAGCATATATGAAGATATTGAGGGAGCGAAAGAATTTTTTCCCATGAATCCCTTTCATTTATTACTCTACTCAGCTGTAAAATAAACACAGCAGATAACACTAGTTGTGAAGGGAAATAAATTGTTCTCCACTTTGTAGAAAGCCATGAATCTCAGAGTCTGCAGCAACGGATTAGTAGGTGGTGGATGTATTAAGAAAGAGAAGGGCTTTCCAGCTGAAACATCATGTAAAGCAAACATGAAAAAAAAGGAGATTCTGCTTGCTCAACTACAAGAGTAGATTGGAAGGAAAGATCCACTGAGGTGCACAGAGTGTTTGCCAAGTTTTTCCATTTTATGCCTGGCTAGGAGTTTGAAGTGTGGTGTGGACCTCATCTACGTGGTTGGTGAAACCATGTGGTGTAAGATTTCATCCTCAAGTTACCCCCTTTCCTTTCCTGTGTAAATAAGGCTGCTTTCTCAAGAGCATATGCAGGTGTTGCCTTAAGACTGAGTAAGAAATGCTCCAACACTAAATTGCTTCTTTCTGCTGCACATGTTTTGTGCAGTTTCCAGTCCTCGTTGCAGAAGGTTCCACCAAATCCCAGCTGCTAGGAACAAGCTGTTTTTCTGTTTGCTGCATTCTATTTTAATCAACAGTGACAGCTTCTGTTAAATTTCCCTGTGGGCTTAGTTGAAATAATACTATTTATTTATTCTGCTTTTATGCTACTGCAGTCTTGGGCTTTGGATGGTGGGATCACAGACTCACCTGTGAGCTTCAGCCACTCGGAGCTGTGTTTTTGAGTAGCTGAGTAGTGATGGGTTGGCCTTAGTAAGGCTCTCTTACCCTGCCTTGGAGTAGGACTTTCCTTGTCCCTACAGTCTTCAGGCCACGAGAAGAGGATCTGTAGAACCTCAGTGCTGTGGCAGGAAATGCCCTTACAATTGTTTTAGTTCAGTGAACTGAACTCTCAGCAGTCTGGTAACCTTACTGAGCAATGACAGTGGGCTCCAGGCTGTGAGAGAGAAGTCTCCATGGTCTTTTGATGATCAGGGAATAAAACTCTGTGTTTTGCCCTTTTTGTTTTCTTCTGAAGAACTGACCAATGGTCAGAAACACTTGTGGCTTTCAAAACAAGTGTTTGCTTCCCCTTTGCTTGGTAACTGCTAACTGGTTTTCTCTGCTCTTTTCTCAGGGCTCACAACAGCATTAAGCCAGCATTTTCCTGTTAACTCTGTATTTACAAAATGGCTGTTGCTTGATGGCAAGAAGATGCAAGATCAAGGTCTTACTATTTGTTGTGACTTTGTGTGACCATAAAATACTGGCACCATCACGGAAATGATCTGAGTGCAGATTTGCTTTTTACAATAGAACATTAAGTAAGCTAAAAACTATCAGCATTTTAAACCAAATTGCCTTATTTTTCTTCCAAACTTCATTATGTATCAGGTAATATAGGCTTGAAAATGGATATCCTGTGGTGCTAAAGTACTTTAGAAAGAGGCGAAGGAGATATGTATAAATGTTTATTTTTAAAAGAAAATGTACAAAAAGGGGAATTTTAAAATATGTAACAGCTGTTTATATACATTGATTCTTATTGCTGATTAATATGTATTGCACAACTATATTATTAACTGCGATTCTGGGGCCTGGGGTTTTCTGACATGGCAAAGTGCATTATCAGCCTCAGCCTGCCAGCCTGCCCCGCTGCCAGCAGGGAGCCTGGTGTGACAGCAAGGGAGCTGCTGCTTGGGATGCCACTTAGAACACTTGGATCCACAGGGGAGGTCTTGTTGCATGAGCTGGCCCTAGTGAGAGCTGTCACTTCCTGCTGGAAACAGTGGCCTGGGACAGGATGAAACCAATAAATAGCGTTATCTCAAGAAAAGTGGTGCTGTTGATACCATCACCATCATAGTTATAACTCTGTGTTTTGTCTTTGCCACATATTCTACAATATTTTATTTTGCCATAAGACATCTTTATGGTGGGGGCAAACTTTGCACTTAACTATATGTGCAACACTTGCACTTTACTTTTTTTCTCCTCCAACTGTCTAAAATTAGAGCAGCTGCGTTAGGATTCCAATTGCTTCTGCTGTGAACATTTACAATCATGGCTTTTCCTGTACTAAACAGCTGTGCGTTGGTTTTTTTTAAGAATCACAACTGTAAATTTCAGTTTATGACACGTCTACATGATGTTGCCCCTAAGATTTTTGCACACTATATTCTTGTATATTATTTCAAATAAATTCATTAAAATTTGGTGTTGTGTATTTTGTGAAATGAAGAAGACTGATCATGAAGTCAGCCCTGCAGCAGTGGGTATGCTCTGCATGGAAGTCTTTACATGAAACCACCCAAAGTTTATTTGAATGCTTTGCCATTAGGAAGCCAGTGAAGAATTTCAAATACTGTTTTCAGGATTGGATAGTCAATGTTCTTTATTACAGTTTAAGCAAAAAGAATTGAAATCAATACAAATTATTTCTAAGCAAATAGCAGTGCAATAGAGAATCATTTAGGTTAGTTATAAATATTTTTCCTTGTGTTAAAATTAGTGATTTTTACATGGAAACTGATGAGTCTAGCATTTCAAAAGTACAGTTTTCTGAATAAAGCTGAAATGTTTTCAACTGTTTAAAACTATACTTGCAGGAAAAGAGCTGCTTCCTTATTTGAGACATTCAGCAATTACACTGTAATATTTGAGTTCTAATTTTATACTTTTCTAAATTCAAAAGGAATGCTTAAGAATGTTTCAATTAGATGTAGACTTACAGCACATGAAAGTTGTACAATTTCCTTATAATATTTCTGTATTGGTTAAGTTCCTGTAATGTGAACATAAAGCAAGAAGACAGAAGTTTCAGACATGAAGTAGATGAACACATTTCACTGCAGAGCTGCTGCACTTGGGGGTAATTTACATGACCAGTAAATGTGTGTGTGGCAGCAGCGTTACCGTCCGTTCCCTGTGGGGAGAGCGTTGTGCCGGTGTCTTCACTGAAGGGCTGACATGGCTTTCTGCAGCAGCTGCACCATTATGGGATAGACTGGTGCAAACTCCTTTCCCTCTCTCGTTCTGACTGATTGAACATAAGCTTCCAGTGCACCACTAAAAAAAAAGAAAAGAAAAAAAGTAGCTAAAGTAATTAAGTACTGTAAATTCAGGATCTGCAACTGAAATTAATTGCCTTCTTCCCTCCTGCAAAATTTTCCTCAGATGGTCCTACTTGTGCCTGTGGAAGGAAGTGAGCAAGGCAGGCCTTGCAAAGCTCTACATAATAGTTTCATGTCCTTCTCTCCTTTCTTGCACGTTTTGAGGAGCCAACAAGTTAACATTTAAATAAGCAGCAGCACGTTGCAGATGGCTTGAAATGACAGCTCTGCCGCACAGACTCGGGCTCGGTGCAGCCTCTGGAGCTGCCACGGTCCTGGGAAAGGCTGCCCTAACCCCACACAGGGCTCCTTGGCTCAGGATGTCACCCCCAGACTCAGCGTGTGTGAAGTGCACAAATAAAGCACCACAAGGCTAAAAGGGCAACTGTGGTACTCGTCTGCACGTAATTTAACTCGCTGTACAACACAGGGTCACCTTTCAGCCAACCTTCTAGTACACAGTACTGCTGAATGACAGCATATTTGTAAAGCAAACACTGTAAATCATGATCTGTTCAGCTTCCAACTTACTAATTCATTAAATAGGCCAAGCTAGTGTTGACACACTTAAATATAGCTTTGAATTTCATTTTCTTTGTTTCTGCTTCTATTTCTTCATGTAACTGATACAATCATCTTGGAGTTTCCTTCTAAAGCTCATTGTTTGTATTTGTGCTATTTACAGCAAAACTGTGACATTAAGAAAATGCACAAACAACAGACCCCATTTCAAGTGGAGACTAGGACAGCTCCTGGTACTTGGCCGTCCCTCTTCTGGCGGGTGACAGCTGCAGTGCTGACAGAGAGTGCCACCAAGCCCTTCCCAGCAGCAGCCACAGCTTCCCAGCCCTTCCCAGCACCCAGCTACGCAGGCACCAGCCCACAGGGCAGGGGGTCCTGCTGAGAATGCAGTCACCACTGGGTCACTGAGCAGGGAGCAGGCCCGGGCTTTGTCTCCTGTATTCCTTTAGGGAAGTGCAGGACGCCCCAGCACAGCTGCTCTGCCAGTGAGGGAGCCCGCTGGCTTTTAGTAGCGTGGCAGGAACATTCCCAGGCCCACTGGGAGAAGGCAGATGGTTGTCATGCACATCTGGTGAAGGGGGTGGGGGGCACAGGGTCAAGGGAGATGGTAACGCAGAGCAACTGCAGTGTTGTGCCTATAAATACACAGCATCTGCTGCAGGATGGTGGGCTGTGGAGGCAGAGCTGTGTTTATGTTTGCTGCTCCTTCCAACACACAAGCCTTTGGTGAAACCCTGCATTCCCACATGGAGAGTTCACTTCGCTAAGGCAGCACTGCTCCCCCACATGTGCCTGCTGGCAGCTGGTGGCCACAGGCAGCAGGCATGACTCAGGCAAGGCTTAAGGAAAGCAGAAGTACTTAAGAGTGAGATTCAGCCCACGTTTCATACACAGGTTCCTCCTGGAGTAAGATGGTAAGGGAGGAGCGGCCACGATCCCTGTGTGGTGCTGCATCTCTGGGAAGCCTCACATGAGCCCAGCAAATGGGGCACACCAGAAGAGATGGGAGGAAGAGGCAGGGTTGCAACACACTTGGATGCCTGTGACTAAAGCTGCTGCTACATCAGCAAGGGTTTGGCCCTTCCTCAATGGCTTGAGCCCATCCGGGTCAGCGCACTGCTGGGAATTTCCATCAAAGTTCCTTTACTAAGAAGGGGAAGATACTCCCGAGGCCAAGAGCCTCAGTTTGCTGGAGAGGCAAATCTGAGCTTTGGGTTCTGAGAAGCCACTGACAGCAATGACAGCCCGGCCCTTGGAGCTGCTCCTGGGGCTGCTCCCGCTCCTGCCAGCACTTCCCATGGCCAGCAGAGCCGGCGCTGCTCCGTCGGCCGGAGGAGCTGCTGTGCCTGCGTGCAGCCCCTGCTAATGGGGGCTGACAGGGACAGAGCCAGGCCTGCAACTGTGCAAAGAGCCCGAGGCAGCTTTGCTGCTGAGCACGGGATGGGAAGGAAACAGCACAGCAGGAGGTGATTCCAACACCCAGCACAGCTCCTGCTGTCCCCACACAGCATCCAGACTTCACAGTCCTTCTTTGCTGAAGCCCAGGGAATACTGTCTGAGACTGGGGGGACACAAAAGGAGGATGGACTGGGTTACTGGAGAGTTGAGAGGCTTCAGAACAATAAAGTTACTGAGCACAGAAACAGTTCCTCACACTGGCCTTGGCGCACTTGAGAGCTCTTTAATTCTGATAACAACTTACTAGTGAGCTACTGCTGAGGGGTCCACACCAGGCACCACCACACTGTGAGGAGTCACTTTGAATATTTTGCACATGAACGAACAGTAACAGAGAAGCAATCCCTTGTTACAGGCAGAAAGGCAGGCAAAAAATACATATTTCATCTAGCTAAAGTAAAGCTGACTTTTTGCACCTGGTCAGCTCCCTGAAAACCTTCAGCCTGCTCCTTCCTAATGGCCCCTGGGGAACAGCACAGGATCTACAGGGAAAAAGGCAACAACTAAAACACTGCTTGCTGCAGCCACAAAGTGCTTTGGGTGCAGCTCACCTCAGTCCCAGCAAAGGCCACCAGCATAATGAACTGCAGAGAGATCAGGCACATCCATAGGTATATTTTAAATCCCAAGTCCTAGAGAGAAAAAGTGAGACTGAGGGAACGGGACAGCAGCAAAGTGTGCTTTTTAGATAAACTGGCCTCTTGTGGCAATGAGGGGCAAGCATGTGATGAGCAGACAGAGCAGCAGGTGGGAGATGCAGGCAGGGAAGGCTCAAGGATGCCATCCTGATGAGGGGAGATGCTTCAAAAGAGTCAGAAATGTCTCACATTTCCACTCGGGTGACTCAAGAGCTCTGGTCGGCAGTAATTGTTAAACATTTTGGATGTTACCTGCTACAAAGAACAGTCCCTTGTATTAAAGAGACAGTTAGAAACTCCTGTGACAGTTTTCTTACTGTAACTGTCATTCATCTTGCTAAATCTCTCCCCTTTCACTCAGCAGTGTCCCTGTCTCTTCCTTTCTATACATTCCTCAAAGTTTGTTGGGCTCAAATAGTTTTCTGAAGTCATCAAAAGCTGAAAATAGAAAAAAAACATATTGACCTGCTTAACTTAGAAAGCTCTGACACCTCTTGGTGAAGTTGTGGGTTGGCATCATTATCCAGATGGTAACACTGCTATCCCTTAACTGACTTACCTCCTTTGAAAAAGCCCTTGAAAAAGATTACAGAGATAACCAGAGAGATGAAAGGGAGAAGCTTTACCCTAAAAGCAGCACCCAAACCAACTCAATGTCAGCCCTTGATAATCCTTAGCCACACTCTTATTCCCACCAGATCAAACAAGATGGAATGAGATTTAGGCTGTGCTAAGCGCCATACACCAGTATTACAGTCCCACTGTCACACCTTCTAGTAGCTTTTATCTTTTTTCCTTCTCTCCTGCCCCAAAAGAATCTGATTTAACTGGCAAAACCAACTCCATCAGTAGCTGCTAAAATGAGTTTGTCAGCTCCCTTCTGCTGCACTTGCTCTTTTACAGTGGCTTTGCTTGTGTTGTTCTAAAGAGATGGAGTCAAACTTCACCAATATGACCAACCTGGGAGCACCTAAACTCTCTAACCCACTAAAAAGACAACCAGCAATTACTACTCCAGCAACACTACAAGGTGAATTCACAGGTATTTTTCTAAAACAGACCTTGTACAGCTTTACACTAAACAATGAAAACAAAAGCTTTTTGAATACTCCAACTGCATTCACTATTTTCCCGTGTCCCACACTTGCATCTCCAATAGAAGTATTTAAACCCTCTGAAACTGAATGTTAAAAAGCCATTCATAATCAGTAACTTCACCCAAAACAAACTGGCCTAGAGAACTCCCTGCTCCCTGTGCCCACCCCAGGAAGGCCAGGAGCCTGCTCCCACATGAGCAGGTGTAGGAAAAGAGCCAAGGGGAGGATGAAAAGCTGCTGCAGCTGCTAAAGGCTGGGAGTGAGGAGGCAGCTGCAGTCACCGTGGGCTCCACACCCCACCCGCTGACAAGGGAACCACGGTCAAGCTCAGAAAACTCTTCTGCATTGCTGCCTGTGGGAATAACACTGTGGTGGCAGGCCAGGAAGTCTGTCCACCCTGTTAGGAACAACACTGCTGGTAATGAAAGGTCCAGGCAGTAAAATGGCACAAGCTGAATCCAGGGAGAAAGGAGGTTGTTTGGAAGATGAGGTTGCTCCAGAGCGAGAGAGAGGAATGGGCTGGAAGAGAGAACTGAAAGCACCAATGGTCATAGAGTAGACATGGTTCCAGAAGTTCATTTGGGATGGGAATTTTGTTTTGCTGAAGACAGTTACCAAGTCTTAAGGGTGGGATTTCAGGACTGCCACATACAGTGGTATGGACAGTGCAGGAAGTTGGTTCTGGCAAAGCAGGATGGTTCCTGCTGCACACAGCCAGATTCCAGCGCAGGCTGCCCGAGCTGGACAACTTGGAACATCACTGGAGCTGCTGGGAAGCCACTACCTGACTCTAATTTGGGGAAATAAATGGGCTAAGAGGCTTTGTTAACACTTGAAATGCAGACTTTACCATGACATTTTGGTAAACTTTAGCAGTCCTAGCTCAAATGAGCTTTTGTAAATTATGCTGGCAGTACAGGATTCCATTCAGATGCAGAAGTTTACCATTAAAATCTTGTCTTTAAACAGGAAGGCTCACTCCTGTTGAGGACACTGTACAAACACAAGTGCCAAACTAGTTGTGGAAAAATAAACAGTGCCATGGGTGAAAGCATCAAGTCTCCAGCACAGAGGAGATCACAGCTGTTTTCATATAAAAAAGATGTAATACATAGTTATATTATTGATGTTTAGGATGGAAGAAACCCTATTTATGTAATATACAAAACATACTCTTGAAGGGATTAGACTAAATAATGCCCTAAATTCAGCATCTTCTAGTCTAATAAAGGACATAAAACCTGTTCAGCAATCTGTTTCTATTTTAAAAGACAAGCTATGGTATACATTACAAATATTGTTTGTAAAAGAGAGCCATGGAAAGAGGGTTGGTGGGATGTTCTGCATATATTAATGCTTCATTAAAAATGCCATAAGAAGTAAGGGAAAAAAAAGCCCTAAGTTTAAGATGCCCTCCCACATAAGGAAAAGGATTTTAAAGCACTTATTAAATTACTTCACTTGCATGAGCAAAACCATGAGCTTTCTTGGAAATCAGGACAAGCTGATTATATAAGACCCTGATAGTTCTTCTTTAAAATGTTATTTCAATCCATGAAGATTTATATCTACAGTTAAAAGGAAAAAAACCAAAAAAGTACGATTTGGGTTGCGGTTCTTAAGGGATCCTAAGGCGTATCATTTAGAATGACTCTAATTAATTAATTTTATATGGAATTGTGAATCCTAGCTCTGCCTTGGTCAAATGGAGTCTGATTCACACCCTAAATTTAAGAAGAGGCAGGGATCATCTTCCTGCTCAGTGGTGGGGCGGCACCCTGGGCACTCCTGTCCCCATCAATCAGCAGGGCAGCTGGAGGACACTCGGGCCAGACTTTTCTTTAGCACTTTGTCCAAAGTCTGTTTGCTCTGCAAACTTCAGGGCAAGGCAGCAAATGGAAAACGTGCTGTGAAAGAGCACGTCTGTCTGACACCAGGTCTGTTTGATCCAGTGCTATGAATTACTGTAAAGCTGAACAGGAAAAATCTCCAACAGCATCACCTGTGGGAGCAGAGGGGAGCAGCAGACATCTCTGATTATTCCAGGCTGCACAATAAAGAGATCAAAGGGCCTGTTGGGTGTGTTGACAGCCAAGCCCGGGTGACAGCAGGGTGTTTCTGCAGCCCCTGCTCCGCTCTGCCCTTCCCCGGGAGCACAGGGAGCTGCCCCGGCGCCGCTGCTGCCGCCAAAGCCGCCGGGCGCTGTGCCCAGCAGGGCCCAACCCAGGGCACAGATGGGCCTTCCACGGTGGTTCCCCAGCTGGCATTTGTCCCTGTCCCTGTCAGAGCCACTCCCCGGCTCAGGAAATGAACCCTTCACTGTGCCTTCAGCAAGGGTGAGCTCCAATAAGGGAAGTTAACACACACTCTAATGGTAAGAATTTGGCCTTTGAATGGATGAACAGTCCTTCAGGCTGGCTCAAATCCTCTCATGTCTAATAGGGCTTCTTTAAAGGAAGAAAGGTTGAGTTTTCAAGCTTAATTTAAGAAGAAAAAAAATGCCCTGGCTACTTAAAGAAGCGCTCCTTTCAACACAATCCCTGCTCGGGGAGGACACCTGCAGCAGGGTCATCTCACCTCACTTTAAATGTCTGCAGGGCAGCTGGCTGCCTGAGAGAGCTCCTGTGTCCCAGCCCACACTCCCTTCACTGCACAGAGGAAATGGGAGCTTTCAGGACACAATGCAACTGACCTATTTTAGGTACCTGCTTCAGGATGAGATGAATCAGCCCCAGCAGTGCCTGTTTCTCTCTGTTGACTATAAAGGGAGTCTGGCAAATATACCTCTGGCCAGGTAAATACCACCCCTTGTGCAGGATACAAGCAGAAAGAAATGCACAAAAATGCTCAGAATGGTACTAATTCATACCATTCACACCACGTTGCAAATCAAGCATTTAAGACCTACAGAGCGGAAGAAGCACTCCAATTAGCTTTAATATGAAGCTGGAAGGATCCTGGTAACACAGGGAAATTAATAGCTAGGCAGCAGGTCCCTAGAGTAATTGCACAGTTGTTACAAAGGGAAGTTGCAGAAAATTACCATTTGCAAGGTTGCAGCAAACATTAACGAACTTTAACAAAGGTTAAAGATAACATCTTGATGTAGGCCAGTGCAGGGATCTGAAGGCTCCAAACATCCAAAGCTCAACTCACACAGCTGAACTACAGGTGGGAAAAGCCTCAAGAGGGTGACTGAGAAAGAGCAAGATGCCTGGAGTTCAACTTAGGTTCGTATGAGACACACAAAGAGCAGGGTCAGAAATCTTCCAGTTCAAGAAAACACGAGTGATTCATGGTCACACCCCTGACATTTGCTTGCCTGCCTCATATATGGATAACCAGCAGAATGAATAAAGGATTCAGTGAAAGGATTGAAAGGAAAACTTAAGTGTTCCAGCTTCACTACTTGGTCTAGTGGATGACACTGTCTCTAACTAAAAGCCTCATCCCAAGGTTTGTCCCTTAATACTTCCATAGTCAGAGCAATTTCTCAGTGTCTGAACATGACCAGCAGCAAGCCCATTAACTGCATCAGTCTGGATGAAAGTTAATTGCAAGCAAAGACAAAAATATGTTGTAGTTTAAGGATGGCATTTTCAAAATTGTGAAAAGGAATTGAAGAGAACAAAATCCCATTGCTTCTCAAATGATTTGCATTCTTGGCTTTCCCTACTATATGTGAAATTCAACATTGCCAGTTTTGCCAGTACTATCACAGAAATTACAAACAAAATATTCATAGCTAATTACATATACAGCTCTATCAGCCCTGTACCTATTACTCATGTCCCTGTAATTCAGTGTCATGGCCTGAGGTTCAAAAAAAGCTGGTTTTGTAGACAAACTAGACTAATCACGTCTGATTTTCCAAAAATACACATATGAAGAGACATAGTTTGTATTTTAGTATTTCAGAAATAAATCCTATTAACATCTACTGGTGATCAAGTAGTATTTCCTTAACTGGCCCAATCACTACATGGGACTGTGTGGTGTTACCAGCTTCAGGAACTGTAAATGTTTACAGCAGACTCCTCTTGGCTGCCTTAGAAGTGTGGACAGAAAACGGTCAACTTTCTGAGGCACAACCACTGTTGGCTGGAACTTTAAAGTCAGCTGTTATCACTTTCAGCAAAAGCTGGCAACATCCACACATGGAAGTTCAAGGGCAGAGTTGGCTCCCAGGGCAGATGGAGCCTGCTGCAGCTACCTGTGACAGCTTTTCCCATGTCACTGGTGTGGGGGACACTGAGGTCACTGAGAAGATGGCTGGAAAATTTAGGGTGTTAGGAGCCAAATGATCATCTGAGTCTTGAATCCTGAAGATATACCCAGGCTGGCTTTGTCATTTGCATACAGCTCATCTGTTCTCTCTAACATACTTCAAAAATCTGCTTGTTTTGAAAAACAAGACTCTTCATAACTTTTCCTAACATTTTAAGATGCAAAATAGTATTTAGCTATAAAGGCATCTACCTACCCTAGCAGGATTTAAAAAATCTGATGCAATTTTCACTTCCTAAAGATCATGGGCTGATTTCCTGAAGAATGAGATTGCAGGTGTGTAACAAAAGTCTTCCATTTTTAGATTTCTACCTACATTTACATTGGTTAAGCTTTTAGAGCTTCTCCTTCCTGATACAGAAGATAGGACAGCTGCAGCCTTAACTTTCCAACAGTTAAGAGTGAGGCACTTTTGCTAAAACTCAGTGTTAATTTAAACCATCATTGTGCATGGTTTACTTCCTTTACAAGAGGCTTATGTGCTCCTTCCAAAGGCACTGGAGGGTTTGAGTACAGAGGGGTGGAGGGGAGAGTTCAGTTTATATTTTCTGCCACTTTGCAACTCATCCATGAGTGGGGATGATGAATGGTATTTATGATACATCTCCCAAGGCACATTTTTTTTACTTTTCAAGCCCAGTCCTAGTGTGCAGAGAAGTTACTGCTCTATTATCATAAATGTAGAGGAGAAAGAAGCATGACTTTTACCGTATGAGAGCGAGCCTGTCCTTCTCAGATGGGTGATCATCGAGCCACTGGGAGTAGCGGGCAATGGACCACTCAGCCCTCTGATACAGAGAAACACAAACACCAATTACACACAAATGCAAAAAAGGAAACACACACACCAATTTCAGAATCAAAGATGACATAAATGAAGGCCACACGGGGCTCTCAATACAGCAGTGATGCAGAATGAGTTAAGGAATCAAATTAGTAGGAATAGCCCAGTAGATTATTTGGGAGCTCAGAGGTGATCTCCTACATCAGCTGTTGGCCCATTTCTGACAGGGGCTTTTATCGAGATTTCCTGCATCTTACATGAGTAGGATCTAAGCAATCTGCAGTCTGGGAAAAGATCTGCAACTTCTACTATGAGCTGACAGAATAGTAAAGAATTGAGAATCTATTTAATATCAGGTTATCATATCCCTACTATTAATTAATCAATTCAATTACTTAATTAAATTACCATAGTATCTTTGTCACAATAAAAAATAAACCCAACAAATCAGATAAAATATGCACTTGAATAATTTTTAACTAAAACAGCTCGGGCAAACTACAACGCTCATTACACCTTAGGACATCTGAAAAGGAAAGACAGATTGATCTTATTACCTGGAAGGGTGATTTTAACTCTGGTGGTGCTCTTGTAAATAAGAACTGAAGAATAATGCTGAATGGAATAACCTCTCCCAGAGCTGGGCTACTGGCAATATGCTCACTGGTCTGGAACAGCAGTGGTCTGGAAAAATGTAACAATATACTCATGAAATGAAGAAAAAGCTTATCTTATGCATTAGAAAAATGCCTCTCTGTGGTGGCAATATTGTGTTAGGATAGAATCATCTGAATTTTAGGTTTCCAAAACAGGTCCAGTTTGGAAAAATTTGCAGCAGTTGCCAATTGTGGTTAAACAACACAGGACTGTAAATTTTATATTTTAGTGAAAACATTTAAGGTAACTACAGAACTCGCTGTCATACAGAAAATGTACTGAAAGCAACACAAAAAAGTACAATTTGGCCAACATTTGCATGACAAAGATTGTTAAATCATAGTTATACTCTGCATAAAATTTAAAAGAACTTTAATCTATTTCTAATTTGCAGGTGGGTGTTGCCAAAAGAGCTCTCAGTTCAATCAGAACTAACAGGAGGTAATAAATCAGTTTTGCAACACAGTTTAGTCACAGTAAAAGTGCAGCTCACCTGAATGACCTCAGCTGTCTGTAAGATCTGCCCAGGTCTGAGACTCGCCGACAGAGCGGTGCCACTGCTAACTCCATCTACAAAAACAACAGTTCCACTTCAGTCAGAACTCCCAAAATGTAACACCTGGTAGTGAAGTAGCCAGTCTTTAAGTAATAATCCAAGCTTGCAGACTAAGTCAGTGACTTCTGTCTGGTGGCTGAATTAAGACAAGGAAGGAAGCTGTCTCTTCCTTTCATACTATGTTGCCCAAGCCAAGACTTTTGTCTTATTCTTGGCACCACAATGAGCATTTAGTGACAAATGATAGAGACAGCCTGTGGATAAGAACAGAAGGGGCCTCATGAGCTTTCTGAGACTGAAACTTTGTTTCTTGCATCATGTTTATGTTGTTGGTGATGGGTTTCCTGATGAAGCACGTATGTCAATACCCCAAAAATCTGACTGCAGCTTGGGAAGAAAGCAAATCTAGGCAGGTCTCCACAGACCACTGCTAAAGCAGTACAGCTGCAGACCCATTTCAGCTGGGCACCCTTTCCTTTGGTGAAAGACCAGGTTAAAATTATTCCCTCCTGAACAGCAGGCCCCAAATTTTGGGGCACACAACCTATGCAGATTAGATAGGAGGCAGCTGTTCTCTATTGACAAAGGGTTACAGGGAATCACAGGCAAAAGAGTATTTTCATATTTATTTTCATATTGTTTGGTTTCTGAGTTACAGCAGCCATCTTTAAAAACAAACAAGTTTAAAACACTTTCTATTGTTTAAGCACAGAAGTTCTCCTGTTTTTTGAAGAAGATCTAAATCCTGCACAGGCTCTTCATTAACAGTGAGGACACAGAAGTGAGAAAGACCAATTTCCCTTCTGGATCCCAAACTGAAGATGAACATTACACAGCAAAGTTTCAGTTCATGTGCACACCAATACAAACACCACTTGAAAAACCCCACAGGTAATTTTAGTAGGACATGGATTAAGTCTTCATATTTTGCATTCCTAAAGTGTCAGTCAATTGAGGGATCAAGCTTTATTCTCCAAGGACATTTTTTTAAATCCCCAACTTGAAAGACTATTCAGACTTTGATTTACACATAATGCACAATTAAACCTAAGTTTCAAAGGGTGACAGCTAAAATAAGTAACAGGATCAAAACCACCATACAATGAGTTTCCCATTTAGGTAATATTGCTGAATGAGTTTCAAAGCATTTCTGATATGACACTATTTACAGTGGAGTCTTTGATACTATTAAATTATTCTCTCCAGCTGTAGAATTTCCTCAGACAGAACTGGCTGCTGGGCCACCAGCTTCACCAAGAGCACATAACTATGCTGGGGTTCCAGCATAAACAAGAAATGTGGTGTAGTGAACTATGATGCTATAGTTCATCTAAACCCAGCACTTAAATTACCAAATAATGCAAATCAAGGCCTTATACTTCAGGAATCCCTTTAAAAGCAGGTGGCAGGATGGGAGTCATCTCACTTCTCAACATCTGCAGGTTCTCTTCATATGCAGTGGAGAGAAACAGCCACTCTTGGGGAGTGATGCACCTTTCCCCAAGGTGGACACCTAAAATAGGTCAGGTGCATCATGTTTGTAGGAGCAACCCCTACAGGACACTGAGACACAGCTGGGAAAGCCACAGGGCCCAACCCAAGCAGCCTGGCTTCCTCTGCAGAGCTCTGGAAAGCAATGGGGAACACCCAACAGAGCTTTCCTACGGGCAGTGCCCGGCTGCCCAAGCCCAGGGACCTCGGAGTACAAGCCCCTCAGCAAGCACTTCCAGGCCACTTGAAACCTGCATTTTATGCAGATTTCGCTCACAGGAGCAGAAAGTGAATAAAAATCCAGGAAGTGGAAGTAAGGAAATGAGGACCCAGCTGCTTCCTGCCTGCTGCCCTTCTGGTCCCCAAAGGTTTAGGCTATGAGATGTCCCCCTGTACAGCCCAGGGTGAAGTCACCTCTCCTGTGTGCAGGCGGGCAGTCCCTGTCCCAGCAGGGGCTGGGCTCAATCCACTGGCTCAAGGGATAGAGGAAGTTTCCTGGGAGTTCCCAGGAAAGGCAGGTTCTGCAGGGAATTGCTGCAGGGAGGTTCCAACGCCAAGCTGAGATGAAGCTTACAAAAAGTTCAGCATGTTGTTCCCCCAGGAGCACAAATAGGAGCCAAGAGGCCATCCTGCCACACAGGATCAGGAGCAAGCAGGCAGAAAGAGGAGCTAACTCAGTATGCTTTGCTGCATCATGATACAAGAACCCTAGAGATCCTGAAAAACAAATGGGAGCAAGACTGATTTCTCCAGAGCTTCTTTTCAAGCATCAGTATTGGCTGGGGGCAACTGGAAGCAACTGATATCCTGCAGGAGCTGATGTCCCAGCTCTGGTGGGAGCCGTGGGCTTGTAGCTGTGAGGGACCAGGGAGAAGATAATTCCTTTAGGTTCTTTAGAGACTTTGATAACAGGCAACAAACTGCCAGTCTGGCTTGCGGAAACAGAGATGCGTGGATCAAAGTGTACTCATGAGGGGGAAGAAATAACAGCATAGCAAAATATAATTTTGTTTAATAAGTTTTAGAAGATTGTTTCACTCCTGGAACATAATATAAAGTAATGAGACATAAGTGAAACTTTCTACAGCTTAACCAATTCCTTATTAAAACAAATTTAAATGAAATCTCTTGAATATTCTTTGTCGCTTCCATAAATCAAAAGTTTTAGTTGTAAGTACTAAAGAAGAACATTTACTTTGGAAAATTCTATTACTTCATCTTCAACCTTTATTCACTGTAGGAAATTATTAGTATTGCTAGAACTAGATAGATTTAATGGCAGCAGATGGTTGATTCGTGAAGTAATAGCTGCCAAAGAAAAATATTGTTTTTAAGCTTTGCAGCATACTATAGTATCTCACATTGACTCATGAAGAGTGGGAATGAGCAAAAACTAATGTGGTAAAAATGTACATAAAGCACAGAAACTCTTTTCTTTTTTAATTTACAATACTAGTCTGCTTTGTGTTATAACCTAATCTCTCCAACAAAAAGTATCAATTCACATAATAACTAAGATGGTTTTCTCTGCTTGAACTTTAGGTATTTATCTGAGGCCAGTGATGCAGTGGGATGCTACAGCATCCTGCTGCTGTCACATTCATTCCTGCAGGCCCTGAGAGGGGTTTGGAGTCTCTGCTGAGCACTGTGCCAGCCCGGGAGCAAGTGCTGGGGAAGAACCACTGGGCTGGAACAGCTGCTGTTTTCAAGGTGCTGGAATTGGGCAGAGAACTGAGCGTGCATCACTTCTTGGTTGTGTTACCTGTCATCACCTGAAACAGCATCAACTGTTGATTCACACAGCTTGTTTATGCTGCAGCAGCTTTTGCTGTGACAGCTGTAGTTTCCAAAGCCTGTTGGTGAGCCCTTACAGCTCGGGGGATGTTTTTGGCTGTTGGCGGCCAGTACTTGTGTCATGTGTGCAAGGCCTTTCCCACAGCCATGTCCTGTGGACCTTACATATAAAAGTGTCAGTAGTATTTTCTGTTTCTTTTCCAAATTTCCCTTCCAGAACTGCAAATTTGAAAATTGAGATATCCAACTCAAATTCAGTGATAAATCAGGTGTTCAAGCAGTAATTTGCAACCACAGAGGCTTGATGTGAGATAATAATTAACACAGGATCCAAGGGAAGCAGTAGGAGATGCATGTGCTTGCCAAAAAGGAAGCAGCAGATAGAACAGAAGAAGGCCTAATGACTTGTTTCTTCTAGCTTTGTTTAAAACCCCTTGCTTTTCCATGATTTATTCATGTTAGTTTGCTATGCTTCACAGGACACAGTAGCAGACTCCTGCCCAACATATGCTTCCTCTCAATGGTTCATGCTCTCTAAGACCAAAAAGGCAACATTATCTTTTTTTCTCATGTGACTTTGCCATAGCCCATGGCTATGTGGTCAATTATCTGTTGAACTATTCACTGGCTGGCCATATTGAAAAAAATACATCACATGCCTGGCTTCTCTAACTGGATTATGTTCAGCAACCCAAGGGTGAAGTTAAAACGTAGTGTAGATACAGATAATGCATATATATTGAAGAGTGCTTTTAAAAACCCCATCGTGAAGTTATTGTTTAGGGCCTCTTGTGGCATTCTCAAGATCTCTCATTACTAAACAGCTGTTTTTTCAGCTGGAAAATCTTAACATTAAATTTTTAGCCATTACATTTCCTCCTGGCCAAGATGAATTCCAAGTTTTTAAATGTTAACTCAAAATGCTTTTTTCTAGCCATTCACCAGGGCAGAATGCTTTAACAAGCAAGGGAGCAGCAGAGCTCTGAACTATTACATGAAAGATGCTGGCCCTTGAAGGGATGTGGAATTTGATTTCTCCCCAATGCAGCAATTCCAAAATGGCTGATGCTTAAGTAAATCCTTCAGCTGTAACACCTCTGAAATAAACACATCAGCAAATAATTCCCTCTTTCCAAGAAGATAATTAGCAGTAAACATTAAATGCATTTTAGCTTTAATAGTTTCTGTCCTTACGACTACAACTGTGATTACAGCATCCTGCTGCTCTCATTTCTCTGTAAGAAACTAGAAAGAGAATTTTTTAGAAAAAATTAAAAAAGCACTTCTACACTTGTTTCACCATGTTTGATCAAATGTGCAAATCTGTTCACATTTTTTAAAATCAAAATTTAAAAATGAATAAAATGGATAAAACTGGATAAAATGGATAAAAATGGAAGCCTAATATTCCTGCTTTTTTTTTTTTTATGCCGCATATTGCATCAGGAAACCAGATTCTGACCATAGGCTAGACAGCAGATAGAAACAGTTCTTCTACACTAGAATTTAGCACTGTAAACTTCTACCATAAATATATTTTTCTAGGAAAATTCAATAAGAAAACCAAACATTTTGCAGTGATTTTTTGAGAAAGCTGTGAAGAATTGGTGGCGGTGTTAACTGTACCCTATCAAAACTGGCTGAACACAGTGCTTAACAATGCCAAAAAACCCAGCTATAAATCAAATGTAGATAAGAAATACAGGAAAGCATACAGAAAATAGTATTAACTCAAACAAGACCAATAAAAATAGTTCACTTGACAAGGCTGAAAATTTCAGTCACAACATGAGGCGGGGTTCTTGGCACTGACAGTCACTCCTGCCTTATATGTTGCTCCAAAATAGATGGGTAATCATGTCATGCCTTCATGCCATGAAGCATAATGATTACTTTGTCTTTGTAATTTCTAGACTAGTTTATTTCAATGCAGTTGTGATTTGTATTTGCTATTAATAAACAGCTATTTTCCTGTACTAGCTTACAAACTCTGTGTAAGCAGCCTGCCAATTTCCATGCCAAATATTACTGTAGATTCCTCATTTCTTCTGAACAAACTTCTCAACTGATTGTGCTTGTATTTCATTCTTTGCTGCATTGTCCAGCACTTCTATTGGGTTTTAGGAAGGCCTGAACTACTCCCAAAGTGTGCCTAAGTGCTGTAACAACTCTGAATAACAAGCACGTTAAAAGGTCCTCTGGAGAAGAACTTGCACTTCCCAGAAACAGAAATGTTGAAAACCATCAGGGCTTGCCAGCTTGCTTGCCTCCAGAAGAACATTTTTTTCAGTCTGACAAATACCGAATTAAAAAGTGAAATTTGGTATTAAATATGTGAATACTGAATTATGGGCACCTTGAAAACACAAAACCAAATAAAACAAGCTGATTCGGGAATATACAGGAGTGAGCTGAAAAGCAATCTTGTGCAATTGCCTGCATAAAAACTGAGAACATGAAAAGAGGTGAATTCAGCCTGTAGACTGGAAATATTTCAAATGAGACTCCCAAGGAACCGTGGCACAGTACATGGTAACAACCTTGTAGCGCTGTGCACATTTCCTAGGGCTTGCAATGTTCCTGTGTTCCTGTAAGCACTGATTTACATGAAATCATATTAATGATATTCAGGCATATTTCAAGCCTATTGTAGCTCTGTTTACAGCTGCCACACTAGCACACACCTAGTCTCACTGCTGAGGAATCTGTAATGCACATCTGTAATGCCACACTGACTTTGGAAACGGTAAGACAGAGAATTCAACAGAGCTACAGCAGTAATTCCTAATGTATAAGCAGCTGAGTCTCACTCCAGAAAATTGGCTGTTATGCACCTCACCAAACCCAGTTCTGAATGAAGAGAACTTGAAATCCATTTCCCCCTTCTGTGTGGACACCTGTTGTTTTGAGGCAACTTATCAGTAAAACAAGTTTTCAGTGCAAAAATTTTCAAATCAGATTCTCAGCCAAAGCTGTTCTGCTGGGTATAAGGCAGCTCTAACTCTGTGAGTGCCCTGAAAGAATGTGCACAAGCATAAGGTACCCAAAATCTGATGCAATCCAAGGTTATTTGACTCACTGCATGCGTGTTTATAATAGGAACTCAAATAAACCAAAGCTTCTGGACAGATTCCTGCCCAGGTCTTTTGCTTGTAAGCAACCCCAAAATACCAAAAGGGGTTTTAGATCTCAAAAGTCAGTTCTGAGCAGGAACAGGTAACCCTTTTTGAGTAGAGAAAATTCAAAATTACTCTACAAGACAGGGCACAAGTAAAAACCATTTATAAACAAACCTACACCTACACACAGTATCATTCCAGGCAGGTTGTTTCTTTTGGGTTTGGCTTTAGTCCAACAATGCAGTGCCTTTCCAGGACTGAAAAAAACCCCTGCACACAGCATTTATGGCCACTTGGAAAAATTTATCCTTCCAATCAAGCCAGCTAAATACCTCCTCCCTGCCCTCCTGAGCCCAAAGCAGCAGCCACCTGTCCTGGTCCTGATCAGGATTACAGCTGCATTTACACCAACGTGCCCAGGACTCCTGGCTGCGTCACAGCAACAACAACATTCCCAGCAGGATCCCAGGAGTCATGGCATGTGCCCAAAATCCACCAGGTTTTTGGGAGGAGCACACACATCCCAGAAAACATGGATGTAACGCAGCATCCACACACAAAATGTTTCGGTCCTTTTTCTGCTATCCTGAGCAACAGGACACGATGTCCAGGCCATCCAGGGCTCTGCAGCCCCTGTGCAGGCAGGGACAGCCAGGGGAGCTCTGTGCAGAGATGCTCACAGGCACAGAGTGAGTACTGACTTGGCTGTGTGCGGTTGGTGGGACACAGATTTCTTGTCTTAAGCCCAGTTTTAAACAAGGCAAGAATACGGTGCAATATGAAGAAAAGAAAAACACAAGACAGCCCCCAGATACAGCAACAGTTGAAGGCAGGAGACAGGAATGAATTTAAAACCTTTTTTTGATTCTGTGGTACAAAATAAATCAGAATATTTACCTCTACACAGTTGTCCATTCAGAAGTTATACTCAGCACAGTGGGGAAGACCATGCAAATTCCTCTACACTCTATGAAAACATACCTTCATTTTTCACTTAAAAGGCAGTCCATGTCAGAATGAGAAAAATCAGTGTTTAAAAAATGATAAACAAGTTATATTTTTAGATTATAACAGGTGCTTAGATCAGATGCTCTTATGTAGAACCAGATGAAAATATTTTCCAAATTTACATGACTTACTTTAGTTAAAATTAGCATAAATAGCATAAATTACAAAAAATGATCTATATTCCTTCCTTAGAAAGAGTCAAATGTCCTTTTTTTGCTTCCAATTTTACGCCATTGTCTTCAAAATAGAGAAGCAAATGGAACCTTCTCTCTGAAAGCAATTGAAAACTTCCCCTTAATTTCTGTGGTTAAGGGCTAATTTGCTATTTCTGAGTAATGAATAAAAAAGTTTATTCAGGAGTATGTAACTCACAGGCAAATGATACAAAGCAGCCACAAGTAGAAGTGGAGGTGGCAGAAATTCCTCCCTCCCTGCCTTCCTCTCCTACCTCAGCTACCTACCAGCCAAAAGCATCACTCAGTATGCAGACAGCTGATGCTAATTCCCTTTTCCACTTGGATAATAATAAATGGCACTCTCAGACTGATCCAGTGGATGCCTGATTCTTTGGCACGTTAACCACACAGTGGTACTGCTGGCAAATTAAATTTTAATACAGTAGATAACACAGAGAGGTAGTGGATATGAATGTGGCAATTTCTTTTGTGTTTTAGTCCTGTACAGGAGTTAGGTAAGGCTGAGAGGCAGGAAAAGCAATCAGGTCGTGAAGAGAATCCCACAAGAAAACTTCCATTTCCAACAGGGCAGTTCTTCCCCAGGATATTGCTATTTCTTTAGCTTGCCTCCTTCACTGCAAGGCAGCTGAGTTAGCCATAAGCACTGTGGGCACTGTGATATAGAGGGTGATTAAGGCAGTGACACATCATATTCCATGAGAAGAGAGGGAAAGAATGAAGTGACTGGATGGAGGCAAACGATGGATGCACCGAAGAGCTCGGCCAAGCGCAATAATGCGCCAAGATGCAGCTGGATTTAAACGCTGCAGCACTTGACAGGGAGCTGTCAGACCTCCCTGAGTGTGCCTTACAGTGATGAGGGACAGATGCATTTCTCAGGATCCACTGTCTTACCAGAGAGGATGTTTAGACCTGGAATGCACCAGTCTCAACAGCTGCCTGTTTGTACTTTGCTGGGGACAAAAGCATGGGTAGTTTGCAGTGAAATCAGTGATGTTAACACTGAAAAGCAAAAATCAGTACTGAGGGTACCTGTGCAAAATCCGCTGCCAGGCGCATCTTCCCACCTTCACCCAGGGGCCTTATGAGACTGGCATTGCGAATGAAAAGCTCAATTGCTCTTTGAGCCATGGCTTCAGTGTTATCAAAGACAAAGTCAAAACACTCAAAATGTCTGAAGTAGTCGCTCATGACTCTTGCTATAAAACCCTGTAGCTCTTTCATGTAGAGAGAACAAGGAACATCTGGTTTTCCTGAGCTGGATAATGATCTGAAAAAAAAAAGAAAAGAAAAAGAAATAGGGGCAGCTAAATTCATCTTTAAAACACAACCAAAACCTATTGGATTCCTTTAAATTTTTTTCCTACCCCACCAAGTCATGGCACGAATTGTAGTGCCTCATTTCTCAGAATAAGGAGCATGTAGCTCTCTCTGAAATGATAGTCCAAAAAATCTCTTTATCATCCATTCCCATAAAGAATTAAAAGACAAAACAAGAAATAACAAGATAAAAGGAATCACCCCAGTCCTACCCAACTTGCAGAGCCTCCATCAGTTTGGAGCCTACACTTCAAATCCAGACCCTAAATTTACATGTCCCAGTTGTTGATTTGAAACTAATAATGGATCATAAAATATAAACATATGTCACAGGGTCACTGGTTTAGCCTATCAATCCCAAACCTGTACTCTGTATAGAATTAGTTTCCTAGATTCCTCCAGACCCAGGATTATAAAGTCAGTATCACAGAAGCAGCACAGAAGCCCCTGGACACAGATCAATCCCCTTTCTCTTTCTCTGACTCACAGTCAGGTAAAAGAGCTCTTCCAAACTCAGGAACCTGAACATAGAGGCTATCTATCAAAACTTAGCCTTTGGCTGGAAACAGTTTACCCACCTAGAGAGATATTTTGCTACTGGTGCTAAAAGAGGTGAGGGTAAAACATTGTAAAACAAGAAATTCAAAAGAAAAACTCAAAACGTCTCTGAAAAGATACTACTTTCAGTGAACTTCCACGACACAAAACAGGACAACTGATGATGATATAAGCAAAGTCAGCACAGACATGACGACCAAAATAAAATTTAGGAAGGAAGTCTCAATTACAGGTAAGATTCAAGATTTTGGCACATCTAGAATACTGGAAATGTTAATGAAAATGCTATGGGAAAATAGCATAACATGCTAAATATGAAATCTAAATTTAAAAAAAATTAATATTAACTATTTCATCAGCGGCTATATGCTTTGAGAAACGGGAATAATGACAATTCTGAAGACTGTCCACAAAAATACATTCTGAAAGCAAAAGGGGTTTTTTAAAAACAAAAATGGCCTCTTGACAGCTTTCCTTCTCTATTGAAAATTAATTTTACTCAATAGATATGAATAAACAAAAGGGGTGAAGAAGACAGATGCCATCTGATTAATTTGTCTCAACAGACAGGTGTAATTCTGCTTCCTGAGTTCATTAACCATAAAGCATCGCGTTCCCCTCAACAAACAAGCACTCTTGCTTCAAGGACATTCTGGCAATAACAATCTATTATGCACATGTAGGACATCTTACTAGAGCAATGGTAAATTTAAAAGGTATTTCTAGTTACCCAGAAAAATCTTCCTGGTGCATAGTGATGATAATAGCTTCCACTGAATCTCCTACAGAGTTCAGTAGTGGCTGAACAGCGCTACCCATTAGATCATGGACTGCCTAAAATAGAATAAGAAAAAGGCAGAAGTAAGGAAACAAAAACTAGAAGCATTTGCATTTTGACACCTCAAAAATACCTTAAGAAACAGTTCATTTTATCAGTGCTTTTTATTATACTGCATTAGGAAATTCTAAATAGGAGGACCAAAGCCTACGATAATATTTCTTTTGAATTGATTTTACCAGTAAAGCACAGAAATAAAGCTGCTTGCTGCTTCTGTGTAAAGCCTTCTTTCAAAAAGGTGCAGAACAATTTGGCATTCCTGGTTTGTACACGTACATGTTTTGGTGCATACACTTGGCTCAGTTGTTCATTCCCCAGACACAAGCTGCCCTTCATTCCCCTGCACACAACCCCTCCCAGGTCAGTGCCCAGCAGGACAGACGTGGAAAGCTGTCATCCACAGAGGCTGCACCGCCATCCACATCCCCCTCCAGGAAAGCACCAGGTCACATAAAAATCATGATTTGATGTATCTGTCAGGGGGAGGAAGGGGGTGATGAAGGATCCAGCTATTGCTGTGTGAATGCTGCAGAGAAAAACATTTATTTTCACAGTCAGATGACATCTATGTTCTGACTGTTATGAGAATATTCTGAATACAAACACGGCTCAAGCAGTGATTTGGCACAGGTAACACATATGTAGCTGCAGATACAACAAAACAGAAATGTCAGACTATCTGTATACCTGTTACTAAATATACTGATGCAAAATAATATGTGAGAAATAAGTGCCCATTTTAAGTGTAACAAACAAAGCAAAGCTCAGCCCTATCCCTGCAGTACGGACATTCAATTACCTTTAAGGCACTCGTGACTGTTTGCTCAGCGGCTGCTGGAAATGAGCTCTGACTGGTAATGACCTAAAAATTGTAAAGTAATTGTTAATAGTCAGCATTCAACAAATTACTGGAATCCATAATATTCAACTTTGTTTAAGAACATACTGAGATATCCTTAGTAATGAGTGTTTACCTAGATAACTATCAAAAGTGTTTTACACAGACAGAATTTCAATGCATCAGTATCACTCCTTTGCTCTCAAATTTCCTATGGACTCTGCTTCTGTTTGGCAAAGAAATGACTCAATGGAGTTAAGCTAAAATTTAGCTGAAGGGCTAACAGAATCAGAATAAAAATAACTGGTGTATTCTCCCACTGCTAAGTATAGCATTCATGGAGAACTATACAAGCAGCAATGTGGCAAACATTTGAAAGAATGGTTGTTCTTTCCCAATGTGATATTATACCACTATATATCAAATAGCTGTTTATGTACAGCTAAAACAGTATTATAATTGAAATTCAAGGAATGATCTGAAGGACTATTCTACCAAATTCCTTACAGTTATGGACATGCTACACAATAGTATTTTTACACCAGATAAGTACAGAACTCAAAGACTGAATCATATCAGATCTCCCTCCAACACTGACACATGAGGTTCATTACTAAATACATCAGAAAAAGCAGACTTAAAAGTTGATCTACCATCTGTTTGCAAAATCCAAGCAAATTTTATAGGCTTTTTAGCATTTTTTAACATTCTTTACATATCCAGAGTCAGGAGTATGCATGATCTTTTTTCTAACCAGGCTAGGATTTAAACATGATTAACTGCAACTATGAAGATATCTGTTTGTTTTGGTTTACAAAGACTGTGTAACCATTGGCAGCACTAAACCAGTAACCTAGAATTATTCATAACTGTGCTTAGTCCTGAAAAATTTCCAGGCCTGACTTTTGTCACAGTAATAATGCACAGAGATATCTGTAAGGTGTTGCTTTTCATGCTTTCACCCCTTCCTTCCCCTTTCCAGTTTAGCCACAATTGTGGGAAAACAATGAAGGTCTTCCAAAAAATATATGTTTGGGCTTAGGCAAAAGCTGCAAGGGGGCTATCAGGCTGATTACTACAAAGACAGATAAGAAAAAACAAAGAGTTCAGTTGTTTGTGCTCACAAGGTAACGGCTGTGAGACGTGATTATTCTCTACAAACACATCTAATATTGACATTTTATCACATAGTGCTTACAAGGATCAACCAAGTCTCAAAAAGATGTACCAATGCACAGCAAAGTGCAGCTCTTAACACAAAATTGGGCTGGATTTGTCAGGAGTTCTCATCAGCTAAATGGAGCATATGCACACAACAGAGCAAAGGTTTTATGGCAAGAAGAGAAAACGAAGCCTACCTTCAGAACCGACTGGTGCAGTTTGTACAGCGAATTAACCACGGCCACGTTCCTCCTCTGGCCCTCTGTGAGTGGCCCAATGACCTGGCTGGCATCTCCTTGAGTAGACAGCTGCAGTGACCACAGAAACTGTTAGCACCAACCCTTTAAATGGTGCATCACCCCAAGCTAAACTCAGACCACAGGAGAAAGCCACAGGCCTTCAGTACCGAATGTTTTACCATTTAACTCGTCTTGATTCACAGGATTTCTACCTCCACATAAACAGACTGAACAACAACAGGAACCTTGAGAGACTGTCTCAGCTCCCAAACCTAATCCCAGCATAACTTCGATTTTGTAATCTAAGAGTCAGGTGAGATCACCTACCTGAGGATGCCCAATAAACTACCAGCAGCCTTTCTGCATGAGCAGTGTACACTTTTCACGAGCATTGTACACCCTCAGTCTGTCCTTCTGACAACCATTCAAGCCTCTCCTTAAAAGCTCTGCTTTTTCAAATGATGACTTTGATCTTTGTAAATATTAGAGGCTTATAAGTCTACAGAAAAAAGGACTCAAGGACTAAAACTAGATCTGTAATTTAAGAGTTATATCCATGAATCTTTCAGCAAAAATCAAAGAAATATTTCTTCATATTGAAACTGCACAAAGCATGCGTTTTTTATTATTATGACAGAAATTAAAGTTTCAGGGTGATACAGAAACAGCCATTAACTATGGAACAGTCCTGTAAGCATACCACAGCATGTATTTGAAATTTAAAATATAATTAACTGCAACCGGGAAACAAATGAAAATTTTCTTGTGCACTGAAAGCTGCAGAAATACAAAGAATTGACAAAAGGCTATATAAATTCTAGAAGTACATCTAAACATTAAAGCAAGAATAGCTATTAATAGAAGGCTTTATTTAGATATAATTATCTGACTATTATCTGTATTTCAAAATACAGAGTTATCCTCCAGGAAACCCCTGAAGATGCCTAGCTCCAAAAGTGTCTCACTAAAAATATACTCAACTCACTGAACAAGTGCTCAAGAGACTTTTATGGAGAGTGTCTTTAAACACAGTTGTAGGTCCTATAGAAAGCTCCTAAACTAAAACTGACTATAAAGTGATAATTGTTTAAGAACAAAAGAAACAAACATAAAATTAAAAATTTTAAGTTATGGGAAATAGTGAATCTTTACTACTGAAAGACTATTCCTATACTTCCCATAGCTTCCACACAGCATGAACACAGACAGCATACAAGCACAGTTATGTATTATTTTCCAGCACAGTTAATAATGAAGTTTTAGACAAGTTCTTGCAAGCACAAAGAAACTCTAATTTATTCAGAGCACTATGGTGACAATACCAGTTCATTCTCCTTTCTTCAATTTATGGATTATTTCAGGATAAATAGGTTTCTGAGCCTTTGTAAAAGGAAAAGAGAATTTCCAATGTATCTTCAATTATTTGACATAAAAATGTATCTTTGAACTAGTCGATAAATATATTGTTGTCTCAGCATTTTTCTGCCTCCCTGATGAGAATAGCCATGTGAGCCATGATCATTCCTGTTTCTCTCTAGATACTTCTGTTTGACAGACCTGACTGGTTTTTTAGAATTCTGCTTCTCACACTTACAGCTTCACAGATCAATAACAAAACAGCTGTGCAAAGAAAGACCCTGTCCACTCAGCTGACCACTCTCCCAGACACAAACAACCTTTTTCTCCACACTTTTTTAAGTACTGTACAGACTAATTGATTTTTTTTTGCACATTGACAACTATTAAACATAGAAGATAGTACGAAACCAGTAAAATTTTACATCCCATTTACTTAAATTTCAGTTCCTCAGAGTCTATTGTAAAGGTTTGACAATTTCTTTTTCTTAGACATTAGGCTGTGTCTCTTCTGCTGGTGAAAAAGCTTAACTGGCAAGTAAAACCATTAGCAAGTACAAACATAACCCTTCTGCAATAAGAAGAAACTCCTGCAGTCAGCAATATTGCACAAGAGTTTCACTGGCAAAATACCTTAAAACCAACTAGTCTTTGGGAAACTGTTTACCATATTGAAGTTCCTCAAACTAATCAACTTGAACTTTGACAGTTACATGTGTTGACCCCTTGTACATCCTAAAATCACTGGTCTAAAGCAAAGAGGCCCAAAAAACTTGATTCTTGTAACTTGCAGTTGGAACTGGGCAACCCAGGGCTCCCTAGGACCTGAATTCTTGTCACCACTTATGTCTATTGTACAATCATACACCCAGTTAGGGAAAATGTCATTATTGTGCCTCCCTGGTTTTCAGAAACCAGGCTTATGGCCCATGTACTACAGACAGAACCAATCCCTCAGATTCTTTTCCAACACACCAGGTTCTATTAATGATTTGCATTTATCACTCTCTTTTATACAGAAAGTACTTTTGAGGTTTTGTGCTAGACACATGTTATGCATTTAAACCCAGTGGTAATGTAACTCTTCCTCTGTTATCTGCCCACTGGGGATTGCATTGTGTAAATAGGTTAAGTCAAATAAGTGTGAAACCTATCCACATCCACTCAGCTGAAAGACAGTCCACAGGCCTTCTTTTTGATGAGGGCACTGGAGAAAAAAAAATCAGATGCCTTTTGAATCAGTCAGATATATCCTGAAATGCAAAGACCAGGAAGGGTGAATTTATGCTCAGCAGAAACAGGAAGGACAGAAGGGGTGACTTCATCCCAAATCAGAACCTATTTTGGGAAACAAGTAAAAGACCAAGTGCAGCTGAAGGCTGGATCCCATCTCCAGGGAGCTGTCAGTCACCCTGGGAGTTAGCCTGGCTTAAGCCTGCTAGCTAGAAACAGGAAAAGAAACCATTCTGAAGCCAGACCTGAATGAGCAGTAACAAGGACTGTAACTGTTTCATATTCCTGTATCTGCAACTGCTTTGTTTTGCTCTTCACTTTAGTTGGTTCAATTGTTTCTGCTTTTACATCAAGCCTGGCTACCACATAGAGCAATTTCAGGGGCAGCAGCACGGGCGCCCATTCCCCAGCGAGCATCCATTGTACAAGGGGTGACACCCCAGTGGGAGCTCCCTGTGCCAGCACGAGCTACCAACACACTGCCAACTTGGGATGCTCCTGAGGATGAAAGGAGTGAGGCAGTGTCCTACCAGCAAATATTAGCCAGGACTTTTGTATCGTGCATCCAGACGCTAAGACAAAGGCTGCGTCTTGCGGTGCCCTAAAAAATGTGAACGTGAGTTTCTGTCCTCTGCAGCATTTAAAGAAAACTCAAAGGGCAGCTGTTAAACTGAAATGACAAAGAAACACTGCAAGGTGCTGCCTTTCTGACGTGTCTATGAGTGTGTTCCCTCAAGTAGGAGGTTGAAATGTGCAGGTTCAATCCAGCAGCTGGAGGAAGCTGCATAGAAGAACTTTGTTTTTTTGTTTTCTTTTTTTAAATCTAATTCAACAGAATCTGAGACCCAAGTAGCAGATCAAGATCAGGTAGCTTACTGAACTGAAAAGGACACTTGCAGAAGCCAATATACAAAAAATGTGTCACAAAGAGAAACAAGCTGACTTAAGGTCCTCTCACTTACTTCAGCCTGACATGGCCGAGAAACTTCAAGCCCTGAGTGGCATTGTGCTCTCATCAAATTCAGAAGTCCTTCTGAAAAACAGTTTCTTTTAGTTTGTATCCTTCAGTACACGTAGCTGGTTACACTGCTACACCTGCAGAGAGTGCAGGTACCTCATCTTAGGTCAGTAAGTGCAGAAAATTTCAGGAATGAGTCATCTGACCATATGCAGGAAACCACGAAGAAGAGAAATAAAAACTCAATGTGAGTAATTCACCTAGCCTATTTTAAAGACCTGCTTTGGGGAGAGTAAATGCACTCTCTATGCACCTATTTCCCTTCACTAGCTATAAAGAGGATCTAAAACAGTACCACAGATACGTAATAGTCATGTCAGATGCATTCTCATCCTATAAATAGACCTACTTTGGAAATACGTCTTGGAAATAACCAGATCAAGTGTTCTGGATTTGACACTTCCCTGTGTTTGATGCCTAAGAACAGACATGAAATTTGACAGCATGGATTTGATCTCACATGTTGAGACATGTGCTATGATAAGATTGCTTTGGGATTAAATTCTTGTTTTCACCATGAAGCAATGAATGTAGAATTTAGATTAGGCCATGAATCAAATCATCATTTCTCCCTTGGGTTATAAAAAAAATGCTAACTGAGGTTGTCTTTTTCTTGTGGAAAAGCTCAGACTATAGATACATCTTTTCCTGTAATTTGTTTAGTGCTTCAAAGTGACTCACAATCCCCTTATTCAACAGGTGGCAGCTCAGAAGAGACACTGCTTTGTGAGCTGGTTTGCTACTGTTCCCTTCATAGACTCCACACCTTGTGACAAACCTCAGTTTCACACTCGGTAACCAAGACCTCGTGTGCATCTTTACTGACAGTTTTGGAAAACTCCATTTATTTGATTTCTCTGAAACAGCCTCAGCAAACCCATTTGCTTTAGAGCAGGAAACAGCATCATCATTTAGGAGTATGGAGAAGATCCTAAAATAAGACTAAAGTAGGGCTTCTCAACAAAGCATTCAATCTAACTCCAGGATAACAAGAGTGTTTTGATAGCACAAACTGAACTCCAGTTGTCAAGCTGACATTTTCAACAATAAATACATTCCTAATAGAGGCAGCTGATGTTGCCATACCCCTGGCAGAAGGCAATCAATCCATCTGGTACTTGGCCTCCTGCCTGATCATGACAACTTATTATAAAGCACAGAATCCATTTACAGAGTTTCTGAGTCAATAGGGCTTGGCCCTGGGATTTCTCCCATAAACTACAAATAATTGGGATGATTTACTATTAGGTTTAATTTTTTGCATACTGCAGAAGGAGCCTTTTACAACATCTTTCCACCTAAACCCACAGAAGTTTAGTAGAATCAGTTGGCTACTTTTTGTAAAAAAAGCACCATTTAGCAGAAAAATACAGAAGAATCTGAATTCCATTAGCTATTCCACTTAATATATTAGAGCATAATTTGCAAAAAGAAGAGACATAATTTAGAGGTTCAAAGTGTAGGATTTGAATGAATGTGTCAGTGGAAATAAGGTCCTTGACTGATGAGGATAAATTAATATGAATGTTCTGCTTTAAAAAAAAAAAAAAACAACTAGAATTTAAGAATAAATAATAAGTAAGAATTTATGTTCTTGGAGCACCTTCTAATTTTGCACGGAAGAAATATTTCAACACATGAAGAAAGGAATAAGCTGTGAGTTCGGGCAATAATTTAAAATGTACATAATAACATTTATATTGCACCTTCAGGACATTTTCGTAGCTTCCAGAATACATTTTTTTTTTCAGCTTCCTCAGAAAAATGAAAATTTAATATTCTAGGAATACAGAAAAGGAGTGCTATGGCGAAGAAATGAAAAATCTTACAGAAAAACCAGTCATTATTTTGGGAAGAAAAATTTGAAGGGACTGTTAAGTCCTTGACCAGGAAAAAAGACCAAACATCATGCTCATGCTATTCATGTGAGAAGAAGGAGCAATCATTGAACCATTTCCTCAGGGGTATTTCTGTTTTGGTTTGGTTTTTCTTCCTTAATATTTTCAAAAACCAAAGAAATGAAAGAAAAACAGCAAATGGTCTTTCCCTAACAGAAAAGACAGGTTTTATCTCCAACTCTTTGAATCATCTGAGAAGAAAAGCACTGTACAAGTAATCAAAAGTGAGTAATGATTCATGGTGCTTAAATAATGAGCTGCTTTAAAACAACTCTGCTATCAGAAAGCACTTATAAAACCACTTCCTTGAAGGAATCTCAGAAAATCCTAAACCTGAAACACATGGATTAATTTCTCAACTTCAGAGAATTATGCTCCTTTCATCCAGCCAGTCCAAGTCTGAGGAAGATTTCAAGGACAATGTGTGTTGATCCTGATACCTCTGACTGTAACAGTTTATTGAATTGTTCATGCTTGCCAAATTAATGACTGAATGATTAATCATATCTTATATGTAATCCCATTAGCTGCTGGTTTCAACCAACTACTGAGAATGTCCCCCCAGAGGTGACGAGCAGACATCCATCTCCAAGACACACCAGAGAGGTCCAACATGATAGGGTGATATTCACCTACACATTAAAAATATGATCAACTTATTTGATTGCCATCTGCCTTTTGTAGTATCAAGTCCAGCTGTTAACTGAGATTAGAATATTTCCACCCTGCACAAGTTTATAGTTGAACTGTACATGTTCCAAAATTGAAAAATTCCAAATCATTTACCATATATATCAACATACTTTTAACCAAGGCCTTTTCTGAATCATAGAATTCAATTTGGTAAGAAATAACTTAGTTTACTATCAGAAAATACTGCAAGGATTGTGCAATCATGCTCTTTTTCTACCTGTTAGCAAAATAACATATTAGACCCAAACAAGTCTTTTAACCAATTTCCCTGCAAAATAAAATGAAGTACATAGTACTCCAAAAATCAGACTTTTATGCTTGGATGCTTTTTTTCTGGAGTTTAGCCAGTATATCTTATTAAAAAAAAAAAAAAAAATCACACATTTGTTATGTGAGTCACGATCTAACCAGCAAAAGACAACATGAAAAAAAAGAAAATGCTTCATGAAGTTATTTAATGTAACTCTCTCCTCCAGATTTTTAATCCCATTTTAAAAAGTTTAAATGTTTTTTAAAGTGATTTATCAGATAGGTATTTGTAAGTATTCTCTGACCAATATAAGTAGCTTCCTAATGACTGTTTCAACAAAGCTCTTCTCATCTTTCCATCAAAAAAATAAATTACACAACCTTACCTGACTTTTGATTATTTTTAAATTAGACCTACTGCCATCTTTAGCTTTTATTACTGTACAGTGAAATAGTAATTATTCTGAAATTATTTTATTATATAATAGCCTCCCACACATTCTATTTAAATACCTATTAATGAATTCTTTTAATGTGCCAAACACTGAATTCGTATTTTTGGGTTCTCTCATTTAAATAGCATGGATACAAGTTTTTCATTGACAGTAATACCATGTCTTCAAGGTACTGGTATAATACAATTAATTCATGTATCTCAAAAAAGAAGTGGAGAAAATACAAAATACAACCTTTCACATTACTTACACCATTGTTACTGACCCATTATTTACATAAACCTTTCCTGAGGTGTCATTTCACTATTGTTCCTGATGATTTGTGAGCTTATTAGGTTTCATACTTCCCTCCAAAGTTCACAATGTTCGACATTTAGACAGGAGGATGAGATACATTTCCCTGGAACTGTCAGACAAATCTCATTGTTGAAGCATGTCCTGAATAGTGATTCACCCGCAAATGAAAGATTACAATTCAATAAAACACCACCTAATAAGAGACATGGATTAATTCTTATAAGATCACATAATAAAAAAGGCAATCAGAAATTCACTTTGTGTCATTACAATAAGGATTCATCATGCTTTTTAATTCAAAACCATCACAGGCCTCATAAATTTGCTGGGGTTTAAATCTGGTGCCAGAATCACATTGCATTTTTTTCCCCTTCACTGGAAGAATTTGGTTCCAGGAAGCCTTTTCTCTCTCCCTCTCCACCCTACTCTCCCCTACTTCATTGAATTATTCAGCTAGTTGAATTTAACTGTGTCAGATGAAAGGATTGGTGGGGAAAACACCAACACAGATATCCCAAACGACATAGTTATGTCAGTAAACATCAGTAAACATCCCAACTGACACGCAGATCACAAACATTTTTTTGCTACTCCAGTACATTTCATTTGAGGAACCTGTATAAATTAAATGGGCAAAGCAATGTTTTTGGGGGGTGTAAGGTACATTTCTGCTTGAAATATGTATGGCTAATGCCAACCCAATGAATGCTTTCCTCCACAAATGAGGTCTTTATTTTGTTCATTTCCCTAAAAGAAACCAGAATTACAGCCATCCCCTATGGACATTTTTTCTTGCAACATTACAGATATTTTTCTCATCACTAGACAAACTCAATGGAGAACTTGTCCAGTCCAGCCCTGCTCTACCTTTTCCTAGACAGTCAAGAAGGACAGACTGAAAGGTTCAGAAAAAAATTCCTATCTTCATGAATACTCAGACAAAACTAAGAACCAATCCTTCTCATCCAAGTGCTTTCTCATTGTAATATTTTAACTTTTAAATCCCATCCTCCTTTCTATTTCTACTTTTTATAATTTCACTGATTAAGCCAAGACATTCCAATATAGTCTCTGGATCAGTTAGCCTTTTAGACTCTGGACAGAAACATGCATTCCTATTGCTTATCATCTAAATAACCCCCTGAAAACAGCTTATTTAAATCTGCATTGCCCTGATCAAGCATGACACACATTTTATCTTCTATAAATGACATTACCAAAATTCCTTGAAAAGACTCTCTCTCTTTCTCAGCTCTGCGTTTTAAGCTGAATTAAATATTGGGGTTTTATTCCACCTGGCATTCTAGCTTTTTCTTTTCTCATTCTCTTTATTGCAACAATGTTTACAAACCACCAAGGACAAGCATTAATAAAGTAAAGATTGTTTTTAAACAGTAGGAATATAAAGCAAGATCAGAGCACATTTAATTGCAATCTCAGGAAGAGAGATAGGAAGATCTCTGAAGCCATGGCATGACTTTCAAAACTACATCACTGAAAACAAACAGCAAACTCTTTTTCTATTGACTATAATATATCAGATGCACCATAAACCCACTAAGAAAGAAATCATGAAAAAAAATCAAGACTCATCTGCTAAAATAGTTATGATGATGGAATGGAAGTGCAGAAAGTTGAGATCTATTTTAAACATCAGTAATTACAAACTAGTTTTTAAAAATACTCAAAGGATCAGCTTTCTTCAGAAAATTTGAGACAAAAATACATCTTCTAGAGTGGTGTGAGAGGAATATCGTCTGTTTTCTTACAGTCTGCCTCTAAACTTAAAAATTCTCCCAGATAATCTACTCCAATCCATTCTAAATGGTTAGCTAGTGGACCAGATATATTTAATAAGGAGATATTAATTCTGAGTATCCACTAAAATATCATCATGGGTAACTGCAAGTAACTGCAAAAGATGAAGCCACTCAAGCACCAATAAAGAACACAACACCAGCTAGGGATGTAAGTAAAACAGAATTGGGAATCTTTCACCTGTAAATCACAAGTTCAAATATAAACTGGCTCGAAGGACAATGAGAGATAAATTGTCTCAGTTTCAGTCCTGGTGGAAAGTGGGCATTTATTAAAATCTTCATAATGTGTATCACTGACTGTCTTATTTGAAGCCTCAGGAAGAAGACCTGTGACTGAAAAAGTCCAAGAGAAGATAAAATTAATCTTTTAAAATCATTCCTATAGAGACAGAGCACAATGGCAGGGCAATGCACTGAGCTATACAAGTTTTGTGGGCAATACTAAAAATAATTTAAGAACAACTGCAGCAGAGCTGACTTTCCATTGTATATATTTTGATGCTAATCTTATGTAATACATTTGGTGCTGATCAGCATTACAAAGATCAGTGCTCTAAAAATATCTGAACATGACAGATAGATAGATATTCTTCAGCCTGTATCTCCATCCAATACATTCACTAAAAATAGAATTATAAATTACAGAAGGGCTTGGTTGCACTGGCATGCAAAGAGGTGTCATCTGAGTTGGCTCAAAGAAGTACTTGGCTACTTGAAGAAAGTGTTGAACTCTGAAGAGTTAATATCCAAGAGTTTCCCTGCACCCATCTAGCAGTATTTGGAGTTGCTAGTTAGCCATAATGCCACAGACAAGTGTACTCTTTTCAAGGTCTAAAACTCTGGTAGAAACACCAAATGCTATATGACAATAAGTCAAATACAGCTGACAAGCATTGCAGATAGAAAAACATGTTTAGGAAAGCATATATTTTGAAGCTCTGGCAATTTAAGAAAACCGTAAGACTAAAAGCAGTATTACCACAGACAAAATCACATCTCCCAACTTTTGCCTTAGAGATTTATTTACAGCAGAAGGAAATATGAATTCCAGATGCAAGAAAAAAATGACTCCAATCTGTCAGCATTTTAAGCTTCCTCTTGAACAGATTTTGCACGTTGCTCTCGCTCAGTCTCAGTCACACATTGGCTACACCCAGAGCTGTCAATGAGAGGGTGGCAGGAAAGGACCCTGGAGCTGGCATGTGACCGTCGGCACCGCTAAACTGGTTTTTACCATTAACAAGTTCTTGGCCTGGGCCAACAACTGCTTTCCCAGTCTGCAGCCATGGCTTTGGAGAGGCAACAGTGCAGAGATTGCTGCCAGAAGGGCTCTGGCAGCCAGGCAGTGCTTTGGGGAAGAGAGCCCTCCCCAGCCGGGAGCACTGCCCGGCCCCACGGGCTGCAGGGCCCACGGGTGTTTCCAGGCACCTTCCGCTCGCTCCTGCAGACATCACTGCCACCCTCCCGTCTCAGAGAGATGGGATGGCAAATTAAGTCCTGAGTGTCAGTCATAAACCCTTACTGACCTTGTAGTCTCAACTGAAAGAGGCAGACATTAACATCAACACGGGGTGACAGAGTGGAGCAATTCACTACACAGCCTTTCTGCTGATCCTTGAAGTGAGGCCAACACTAATCACAAGAAGCCTCGATGATACAAATTTGCCTTCAAACAGATGAGATCAAGCTCATTTACTTACTTACATTTACTGTTCTGAGCACAGTTACTTGTTTTCCACACCCTTACTCTCTCTCTAAAGCAAATCCAGACCATTTAGGGACAAGCAGTCAGTGATTAAGATACACATGTATATAGTGTTTGCCTCTGAAGAAGGGGTTGACATAACAATGAATTGTTACATTTTCTACTTCTGATGCTCTTTTCTGGTATTTACTTTCTTAAATAATAATGCACTAAAAAAAAAATCTGGCATCAAGCACATGCTCCTCATCATTATGACAGATACATTACAATAACATTGTCCTAGTTACACAATCTAGTACCAGCTAATTGAAAAGTAGATCTCAGTAAACCCTCAGAAGTTTAAAAATAATGTATATTAATTCTAATCACAGAACTTGTAAGTTAGAGTCACTTTACATTTAAACAATAAGACAGAATTAAATATTCAGAATTGTTTCACAACATGGGAAATCCAGTTTCACCGTTGCATTCAAAACCAAAATCAGGCTAAATCAAAGCTTCCCAGCTCCTTCCCAAGAAACTTTTTGTGCCAACATACTGTTGCCCATATTACTGCTTTAGTGCTCTGCAACTGATGCACATTTTAGAACCATGCATAACACTACATAACTCAAATATTAAGTAAAGATAAATAAATCTCAGTATACCCTGAGGTCCAGGATAGTGAGAAAGAAAGAGGCTGCCTACTCCATAGCACAGACATCAGCTGATGCTGACTTTTCCCTCAAAGCAATCCAGAATCTTAAAACATCATTCACCCAGGAAGATCCACACAAATTTTCCTATGTCCCACGTGTACAGCCACCCATCCCTTTTGTGATCAGAATAACAATTTCTCTCTCATTTTGTCTCTTGGCATGTCCAGTAGCAGAGGTCACCAAAAGGTGATTCAATGTCCTTTTGAGGATATGTGACAACTATTTGAACCTTGGTGCAGGGACTCTAATTTTTAAAACACTTCTGTATTCTCTTTAACCTTTAATCTCTAATTTCCTTCTATTACTGGGTCTTTAGCATTTTAACTTTGAAATACGTAGAATACACCAAGCATCATCTTATGTTTTCTTAATAAGGTCAGGGAAGAACTCTTCAAAATGCCAGGAAGGACTGTGCTCTCTGCATAGCACTTAAAAACTTCCAAGTGGCTTATACCAGGCAAATGTGATAACCACAAATGTCACAACCATTGCCCAGGCTAAAATCCTGATGAGAAGTCAAGCCTCTACCATGAGCTGTAAAGGACAGGTTAGTAGCTGAGGGCAAAGGTTAGTAGCTCTCCCAGAACACTGCCCACAGCCTGTATTTCGGACCCCTGCCTCATTCATCAGCTCTTGTGAGATATATGGCATCAGTTCAACCACATTTAGCTAAGAGAATGAAAAAATTATTCAAATTCTCTACTTCCTTCCTCCCTCATTACACCCACTCTCCATCTCCACCTTTTGAGGGCTTCCTCTCTATGATTGCTTACAAGTCTGACAGTGGGAAAGATCTCCATTATATCATCTGCCTGCAGCCTCTTGTCTGCTGGAAAGATCCCTTTTTTTAGACAAACTTATTACTCCATAAAATACAATATTCCGTATTTAGGAAACACTCCAATTATAGGCAATCACAGCTCCCACTGACTTTCGCCGTTTCTACCCTAACCTTAGGAGAAATCTGCCTAGTGTAGTATGGCCACACACATTCTTGCTTTGTCTGTACTTCAAGCAGACATGAACTTTCTCTGCTTGTGCTCCAGGCTGAATGAGCGTTGTGTTCAGCAAGGTGCCACGGCTGAGCCGGTCAGCATGGACTGGAGTGGAGCTAGAATGTGCTCTGCCATCTGGCAACACAGTAGAGTGAGTCTGTGTCTGCCTAAATCATGTAAGCATACTATTACATATCCTCATATAGAAATGGTTTTTAAGATAGTTCAATCCATCAGAATTTGCCAGCATAATCGCCCCCACGTGCTCTGAAAAGCAAGTGGGCAACCTCATTTTTACCTTCCTGCCTCTGCAAATGACTCTTTGCTTGTTTATTGGCCAAAAGATAGTGCTGTCTCTGATATGTCTCTAGTGATGCCCTATGGTGGGAGGAGTCAGGAAGACACAGCCTCCATCAGACAAGACAGGAAGGATTGCTCTGGGACTCTGATCAAAATTAATAAAGATAGTCTGACAGGATGACTGTAACTCTAGGGAGGAAACTCGTAGAGGTCTCCAGGTTCACGAAGTAGGAGAATCACACCTTCTCTAAACAACTGCATTTTCATGTTCACAGTGCAACACATTTCATCTATGTGCACTTGGTGGGTGTGTTAGTGTATTTCAATCCACCCACATGACAAGCTGAACAGAAACAGCACAAAAGTAGGAGAACATGCAGTACTTACATTCAGGTAACTGAAATCATCACTCTAAAACCAGAAAGAATGCAACAAAAGCCCCAGCAATAAATATTGTTTCAAATAGTCCTGCACTGGGAAGGGAATAGACTAGAGGACCAAATAGGGCTCTTCCATCTTCAGTCTCTATATGGACAACAGATCTTGCAATTTATTTTTCTGCTTACTGGCAAAATTGCCTACCTTGTAAACTTCCAGAGCTTTTAACCCTCAATGTTTCATGACTTCTCTATCAATAGCAAACAAAAATATAGTGATTGCAATATAGTGATTGCAATATAGTGATTGCAATGTTGCAACAAAGAGATTTTTAATTATAAGAGAAACCACAACATTTCAAGTACATTGAAAACTCAGCTCTGTAAATGACAAAATTACAGGTAATCAACAGGGGAAACACAGTTTTGTTTCACTTTCAATCAACGGGCTACCATCTTTTTCATTTTTCTATGAATAAATAAGAAATCGGATTTAAAGTAGCATATTAACAAAATCAAACATGAATTCAAAATACTGCAATCAATGAGGCATCTTTTCCAAAAATGAACAAAGTCTGTTTCCTTATTATGGAAGATTATTGCAGAGTATTACTCTGGAGCAGTGGTCTTTGAAGCGGGGCACATGCACCACAGGGGTTAGGCAAGAGAATCCAGTGGGGTGCACAACAAAAAGATAATGTACTTCAACAGTACACGTATAAAAGTTATAAATAAATAAGAATACATATAATGAGGGTGCATGCTCAAAAAGTTTACAATGATAGAGATGCATAACCAAAAATCTTAGAGATCACTGCACTAGAGGATTCTGCCACACAATTACTGCTGCCGTGTCAAAGGCATTTAATGAAGATGCTGGTGAGCCATAAAATCTCTTTTATACTTCTAAGCTATCAGTTAAACAAATGGGTAAAAATTTCCCTAGGAAGCAGATTTATGAGCTCCTATCTTTTATTATGGATTCTCATAAAAACCCCAAATGACTCAACTTTTTCTTCGCTTTCAGGAAATGCAACTTATTGCTTTCTCACAAGCTCTTCCCTTCACTGTACTTATTTGTAAGCATTTAATGAAAGAGCTGATTTTCCTGATGTGGCCAGTTAAACAAGAGCACAACATGTTTTATGTGGCAATCAAGACAGGTGATTTGAGGTATTTGCAAGTGGGAATGGATGACTCCTCTGGAGCTGAACAGAGGACAAAAGTTAGTGTTCTTTTTCATCTGGGCTACCTCACCTGAAAAAAAATTGGCCAGTGAACAAAATCTGGCTCAGTAAGTGGACCTCTTGGTAAAATCTATGCACTGGATTACAGGGCGCAAATGCAGAAGAGGAAAATTTTGTTCTTATTGAAAACCTGATGATCAGATTTGTTAATCTCTTTTCCAATCTGTATGAGAAGGATGTGGAAACGGTGACTAAACAGAAATCTGGTGGTGTCTGTAATCATTATGGAGATGTTTGGCCTATCTGTTTTAAGGAAAATATGAATAAGAAGAAACAAAATTTTAATTGCACAGAGAAAAGATACCAAGCACCCTTTCTCAGCATCACTTAACAAAACACAGGATGGGTTGTGAAGATGAAAGCTAATACTCTTAAATTAACAGAAATATTTTTTAAATCTAGTGCAATGTATAATTATCCCTTCAAATTCTGTATAGTAAGAACATCTGCAATTACACTGAGTGAAATTAGGACAATAATTCTGAACACTTATGGCGTACACCAATCACATCAAGCATCAGAAGGGTTGACTGAAGATTCACCCAACAGCAGAAAATGCATCTACATACTGCTCCCAGAGGTTATTTATTATTTCTCTGAACCAGGTAATACAAGAATAGGTCTCAGGCACAGCAAGTGCGAGTTCTTGGTATGGGGAAAGCTGAAAACTCAAAGTCAGCAAGGTACAAAGCCACAAGTAACACAAGCAAATGTTTTGGATTTACAGGAAGAGGCCATTTTTTCTTAGTCATTTTTGCTTTAGTACTGTATGCATAGATTGATAGATACTGCTTTTGCTCAAAGCTAAAATCTTTGAATCTTGAGCAGTATTTTTCTTATTATTTGTCCTTTTTAAAGATACCTGGACAAAGAGCACAGAAATCTTGCTTTGGGAAATTGAATAAGTAAAAACCCTGACATCAGAATGTCTCAACATTTTCAGAACCGCACATTTCAGTTTTTCACTATTTAAATCTACCTGCAATATTACAAAATTAAAAAAAAATTCTAATTACTTTTAAAAGCCCCCAGCCCCCATTTTCCTTCACTGAGAATTCTGAGGTGCTTTTGTTTACTTTTAATTTGGAAGAGAACTCAATTTCAAATTCCTCCAGGAAATTAAATTTCCATCTCTAGCTCTGCTGTACTGTGGCTATCAGACATGAAGCATCTGAGCGGATATGTTACATGGTCGCCCCTCTCAGCTTTAGAAAGCTATTGTTGGAGGCTGGATTGCAAGATTGAATTAAGATTGCATTCTTGGCTACACCATTAAAACATAATGAAACAGTGCTGTCTGACATAGCTCCTGTTCTACACATGGTGCACATTTCAGGCTCAATCTGTCTGTCCAAAAATAGGCACAAAAAAAGGCTAAGATGTTCCAGATTCTATGCAGAGGGCTGGCAAGCAGGGTGCAGGACAAGTGGGAGAGCCGTGCCCTGCTGGAGAGGCAGCTGGAAGCCAGGAATGATATTTCAGCACATCAAAGATGGCACTTACACCTATGTCTTGGCAACTGTGTTCAGCACTTCTGGTTTTTAAATTTGTAACGTGTATCAGCAAGGAAAGAAAAAAGTTTTTTAAGAAGTAATTGTGCAATACTCTTGATATCGTTTTGCTGGTCTGTGCTTGACGGACATTCATGTTCATCCTGCAAGTTTGACTAATCCCATCACTTAGCTCTTCAAAGCTTCAGGTTTGCATTTTCAGTTGTCAAATTTAAGAACTTCAAGGGATCACACTCCCTCTTAACTCCCACATTCTTTTACTTTAAGGTTATCTAATACAAAGCCACAAATCATATACTTATCAGCTAACTTCCATGTATCTTTTCTTTTAGGCTTTCTTAAGAATTTGCCAGCTGTCTGATCACAAAACAATGTTCACTTCCAAAGACTCCACTAGCCAGATTCAAACTCTAACAGAGATGATGAGCACAACAACCCTGGTACTTTCACAGTTACAGCTGATAGGTCTTTTTTTTTTTCCCCCCATATTTGACACCACCCTCTACGACATATAGATAACAATGTAATATTTTTACCTACAATGACTCTCACAACCCTACTAAAATTCTCATTTCTGTCATAAGCAAATTTCACCCTGGAAAATACAAAACCGTGGTTTGGTATCTTTAAAAGCAGACTCAACTTCAGCACTATGCTTTAAATAGCTAACAAAATAATGCAAACGTGTTTTTATTTTAAAATTTAAAATATTCTTTATGTCCTTCATGATTGCTTCACCTATGTACCTTGTCCATACACCAGTTTGCAAACTACCAAGATACTTCATTAAACAGACAAGGTAAACAAGGTATGTGTTATTGAGTTTCATTTTTTTTAAAGCTACTCAGAGACAGCAGGTGTGTAAAAGGTAAACAGAAACCATACTAACCTAATTGCTGCAATGTTTTGTAGCCAATTGGTACAAAAAATATTAGAAAGCATCTTTTTTTAAACAAACCATATAGTAAATAAACGTTATTGGAGTCTGAATCTGTTGTCAGAATTACTGTTGTTTATTAAGTTAAAATCTTGTTTACAAATACAAGTAGTTAGTCATTTCTTGTGGGTCTGCATATTGCAAAAATTAATTTTCATCTCTTCATAAGAAAACCAGTACAATTTCAGCAACAATCCTTAAGAGAAAATTGTTCATCTGAATTTTAATTTTTTTATAATGACAACATTCTCTATATTAGTCATAGGCTTTTTGGAGAGTCTTACCCAAAGGATAAGGCTTTGGGGATCCTTCTTCTATTCATTTTAACACTAGATACTAGTGCATGGTAAATGATTGGAAACATATCACATATGCAAGCAAATCAAAGGTCAGTTAAATATATGGCAAATAATAAATACACGGAAAAAAATACCAAAAATTTATCGCAAATAGTGAAAAAATAGTATTTGAATCGTCCAGATTTTAATACCATAAAGATGCTGTATCATGTAACTGATGTAATATCAAATGTTGGTCAATAAAAAAACTGAATTTACTGTCTTAATTTTACTTAATGACAGCTACAATTTTGATTTTTTTAAATTAGTATAGCAAATTCAGTTTGGAGTTATACAGACAAATTTACTCCTATCAATAGACTGCGTTTGTCTGAAGGCAGAATTTAACTGAAAATGTTCAGCCATGCAATGGAAAGCTAACTGGAAGGTTTTGTCTATCTAGATTGCTTTACTGTTATCTCATAAATCTACAAAAGCCAGAACATTGTACATAAGAAAGCACTGGTTTTTAGAAATTTAAGATTACTTACAAGCTGCTCAGACTTCACACCGTAAAGCTGAATGGTCTTCGCCACATTTTTTGCCACAGCTAAACTCAGGTCTGGATCAACAGCAGCCACATTTAGCTCACTGGAAGCAAAGATTACACATCTTAATTACCAACTGAACAGTGCAGTATTTATCAATACAGAACTAACTCTGAATGCACAGCTACGTCACAGGCACACAGGCACATCACTGCAGAGAGAGTAACACACACAACCAAGCCTTTCCATGCTCCGTAATTCCGTTTACAATTTAACAAGTCATTTGGGAATTTTATGTGCAGTGTTCCTATTCTAGTAAAAATGAGCAAAGTTTAGGAATGACACTTCAGTATGAAATCACTATTAGTAAGCCATTCAAAAATATTGACAGCAATTAACTACATTCAAGCTTTGGCAGCAGCCTTCAAACATTACAGGTGAATACACAGTCATTCAACTCTGGAATTACATGAGCTGTGCAGAAATACCCAGGGGATGCCTTAGCTTGACACAACTAATAAGCTGTGTTTTAGGCAATCCTTTATAGTAAAAGAGGCCCCAAAGGAATGACAGGGAACAAATGAAGAAAGGAAAGACTTCTAAAATCATTTCCAGTAATTTTTGTTCATCAACGTGCCCAGATCTCCATCGGCTGGGGCTGCATTCATAAATGCTCTGCTGAAGACAGACAAGCACAAGAACCATCAGGTTTCTAGTGGTGAGATTAACCTCTGTCAGGAGCTGGAGAATCCCTAGGCACCCCAATACACCCCTAGAATAACCTTCTTTGAGAACTGGAGGGCCCCAAACATCTTTAGCTAAAGGTCACTCTGGAAAATCCAGCTGAAATTTCGTAATTTTCACGTTGTTTTCCCTTCTCCTTTGCAAGGAGCAAAATAACATCACTCATAACATCACATCAGTCACCACACCAGCAGACATGTTCTGGGCATCTGTAACCCTCAGTCACAAGTACAGAGTTGGTATTTAATATTTTACACACACACACTGTGAATACTGCCCATCTTTTTTCAGTCTTTATTAAACAGAGTAGTCCTTACCAAAACCTAATGAGGAAAAATGCACCATTGGTAATTTAAGTATCTCATTCTACAAATTCTACCTGGAATAGTCATCTTTATCTATTATCTTGCTGTTTTACTCTAACAAAACGTTTACACCAGGTAAATATTGCAGCCAAGCAACTACTATCTTCCCTTTTACACAGTCTGAATAATTAAGATATCAGACATTTACAATATGTGTAAAGTTCTCTTCCCGATCTTTTATAAACATTAAAACTTACACTAAAGTTTCATTTATTCCAGAAAAACAAAATAAAGAAAATAAATAATAAAATGTATTATTAATTATAAATAATAACAAAGAGGTGCTTATCTTGCTGTATTCAGCACAGGTGCAGCCTCACCTTGAACACTGTGTTCAGTTCTGGGTCCCACAATTTAAGGAGGATGTGAAGCCCACCTGAATGTGTCTGGAGGAGGGCAACAAATCTTGTGAAAGGACTGTAAGGAATGTCCTGTGAGGGATGGCTAAGCATTTGGGCCTGTCTAGTTTGGAGAAAAGGGAATCTGAGGGCCAACCTCATTGCCCTCTACAGCTCATTAAGCAGGGGAAGTGGAGAGTGAGGAGTGAGGAGTGAGCACTTCTCCCTGGGATCCAGTGAGAGGAGGTGCGGGAATGGTTCAAAGCCGCGCGAGGGGAGCTTCCAACTCAGCATTAAGGAATCATTTCCTTACCAAAGGTGCTCAAACCCTGGAACAGGCTTCCTAGAGATGTGGTAGCTGCCCCAAGTCTGCCAGTGTTTAACAGGCATTTGGACAATGCTTTTGGCATATTTTAGCTTCTAGCCATGCCTGAAGCGTTCATGCAGTTGGACTGGATTTACTGTCAGAGGTCCCTTCCAACTGAAATACTCTGTTCTGTTCTATGCTACTCTGTTTTATCCCATCCTGTCCTATCCTAAATTCTGACTTGATTTTTACACTAACCTGCTTTATAATTAAAGAGTAATCAACCTTCCACCGCTGAGGAAATCTCATTTCTGAAATTGCAACTTATGAAAAAATACACGTAGAGTATCACATTTTGCAGTGCCTCACATGTGCCTACCTGGCAATAGTTTTAATGATGCTGTCAAGCTCGTCAGAAGAGGGAGGATTCCGACCTCCAGGAGGGAAGACAAGATTGATGGGGTCAAACAGTCGAGATAAGGATTTTGACAGATAAGCAGCTTCATACTGTTGCAGTGAATCTTTCAAGGCCTTTTCTGGACTTTGGATATAATAAAAAGTTACTACATTTTAAATTAAAATACACAATAGCATTAAATCTTTCCAGACATACAAACTTTGCAATACTGAATCTGTTTTTCCCTTTCTGCTCTTTAAACATAAGCACCTGAAAACATTTTTCCTGTAAGTCTCCCACTGACTGCTCAAGAACATATTTAAGTCAATACAATTCTCATATAAAGTAGTCATTTTATCTTACGTAAGTGTAGAAGTCCTAATAGATTTGATGAGCCTGTTTCAGTTTGATCTTTCTGATATCACTTAGATCATGTTTATTCTATGATGTACAAACCAAAAACTGTGAATCATAACAACTGAGCATTTGTCACACTCAAATGATTGCAGTGTCATTAGGAGAAAACTACTGCTGTAATCACAATGCATACAAAGCTGACTTTTCAGCATTCTGCTATTTTTTTCACCCAGAGACAAAAAGATAGAACTCATTCAAAAGTCAGAGACTTCGTGAAAGACAAGACAGCCCAATATTGTTAGATATATAGCCTAATGAAAAGCCTACAGCTCTAAAACAGCATTATTGCAATAACTGCAAGAGGAAAAAAAAGCTTTTAAAATTTTCCTCCTGTGACAATTTGAATAAGTTTATAAAAATATTCTGTTTTCTTACAGGGTGCAAAGATGTATATTTTATAGTCTTACAGTTCATAATACATACTCGTAATCTTCATTTTTTTGCATGAATATGTCCTGTGCATCTTCTTCCATTTGTTGTAGTTCAGCAAAAAGATCAGCAGTTCCACTTGTGTTAAAATTCCTCTGAATGTTCGTACTGTATTGTTGGAGGCGCTTCCACAAGTCATTATAAAGCCTCAGTAATTTAGGGTATTCTCCTTCAAATGCTTGTTTCAAAAACATAGAGGCTGGAAAATAAAGCAGTAAGCAATACACAATGCTAAGTTCAAACTGATTTTTTGATTCACATAAACAACCTCGATCCTTGCATTTATAACAATGTTACATAATGTTATCCTAAGCTTAATATTAATAATGTAATACTTAGAATTAATTTCAAAGTGATGTAACTATAACATTAAATGCTCTTGACAAAGGATCTAAAGCACCAGCATAAAACCCACAACTGGAAGACTGCAGCTGAAAAACTTATTTTGTACAATAAATGTTTGGTATCAAACTTGATTACCAGTATCATGCATTTAAAGCCAAAGTGTAATTGAACTCTCTAAATCTAGAGATTTTCTAACAATACCTTGATGGAGGAAAAGTGTGAGGCTGTGCAACTTTGTAGATAAGCATTTAAAACAGACAAAGATAACTCCTATGAACCAAAGTCTTCAGAAATGTGATGATGGAAGCATATGCTGTTATGCACACTTCTTAAAACAAGGTACTTAATATGCAATTCCTAAACTTCTCAAAGAATGACAAAGCCAGCAGAAAAAGGAGCATTATTTTCAGCCTTGAAAGGCTTGCCACAAGTCAGGAAATGAAACAAATGTACAACTGCTTTAGCAACTGTTAATCTCGATCTAACATCACTCATACTCTATAGATTTCCCATTACATTAGGAGATTAACACTCTTCCATTCATTCGTAGTTTTTTCAGGTCCCAGACATCTGCCCCATTTCAGCCAGCCTGTGCTTTCAACTCAAATATATACTAATTTTGAATACTGGAGGATTCACATTTATTATCAAACACAGAGTTATTTTAGGTCATGGAGCTATGTTTACAAAGACGGTCCTAACTTCACAAAAGCAGATCATGATCTAATACCAAACCCTTTAAACTGCCATGCATTTCTATTTTTAAACTATTTTTCTGATATTATCTTGTCTTCCTGTGATGTATATGATCCAGAGTCTATGACTGATGTCAGTGGATTCAATCACCAGAAGTTTAGATGTTTAAAATGAACATTCTCATGTAGATGCCTCGCTTAAATGAAAAAATCTACTCGCTGTAAACATTGTCTCCACAAAACTCAGTCACAGCAAAATAAAAACATCATTCACACTGAAAAACCCCTATAAACATTTATATAAAACACATGATTAAAAACTGTAAGCAATAAAATAGTTTTGAACAGCTGTTAGACAACGTACAGTTGACAAAATGTAAGAGTTCCCTCAGTTCTGTAATGTTGGTTGGTCCCATTAACTGAGGTCATAATTTTGCAACCTTAAAACCGAGTGCTGAAAACAGGTAGCACGTGTTCAGTTTGAACACAGGAGGTTCTGGGTATTTACATACTGCTGTTAAAGCAATGTGTAAGGCAAACAGTAAAATTAATATGTTTTAACACAAAATGCATACATTTTCTTTTGGGATCATCTAGTTACTTAGCAACCACTGAATATGAATCCACCAGCTAGTTCCTCAAAATTATACTGCTGCTATAAAGCCTGGAAGGACCAAATTTTGAAGGGCCAATGCCATAGCTGAGATCACAAAGATAAATGCACATCTTAGGCACTTCACCTGTACGTGCAAACTTTAAACACTGTATGCAAACATGAGAGGTATATGTGTGAAAGCACCAAACTCACCTATGATCCAACTGCATGCTGCATGAGCATGTACTAGCAACAGAATTGTCTTATAGTTACACATTATTTATATTTATATTGATTGTATCTGCTATTTATGTATTACATATGTACAGAAAATTGTCTATAGTCAGAACACCAGCCATTTATCTGTATTTACACAAGACAATTTTGAAGAAATTCAACTCCTGCTTATAAAGGTATCAAAAAAATGGCTAAAATCAGATTTTTACAACCAAACAGTGTTTAACAATCAAAGACTAAGAAGTTCTCTTTAAAATCAAATTACTGGTTTTTTATCTTGGCAAAACCACTTGCTTTAGGAAGTACAGTGTACCATTCTAAACGTCTTTACCTCCACATACAGTTAGAAAACTACTTTTTGTTATTAGCTAACAACTACTTAATGGAGCAGAAAATACTTCTTTCTGAAAATTCAACCATAATTTAGGAGGATCCCATCTGGTTACAAAACCAAAACTTCAATTCACAGACCTTGTACTGAGTGAACCACTGCTATAGTTCTGGTAGAGGATACACTGAGCAAAGGGCTTACTGAAAAAAGATTCAAAATAATTACAGAACACGTTATAAATTTTATACTGAATACTTACAGTCTGTTGCTGACTGAAATTCAGAGGAAAGTGTCTGGGTTACTGCAGTCCAAAATTTGTACAAAATATCAGACTGGCCATCCTGAGAGCAAGGGACAAAAGGAATACAAGTTTCAAAACATACTCTCTTCAAAGAATCTTAAACAATGCAAATGCTTCCAGTCAAAGATGCTCCTCATCACTGAGAATAAAAACAAAGTAAGTGAAATTATGGAAGTTTTCCTCAGGTTTAGAGCTAGAAAAAGTACTGGAGAAAAAAAAAATAAAAACTTCGGTCTTGTCTCAAATAAAACATTTTCCTTCAAGTCTGAGAGAAATGCTCCCAGCTCTCTAGGGATGTGAGTGCAGCCCGAAGCAGCACACCTCAGGAGACGTGTCAGAAAATCTCTTTGCACTGCAGGGACCTTCCCATCCCGTGGCGGTTCTTGTGCTGGCTACACCACAGCCATCATTTACTGCCAGTGCTGGCAAACCCCAACCAGGGACCAAAGCCACTGCATGCTGCACACAGAGCAGCTCCTATTCCTAAAAACATGAAACTCATAAAAACACAGTGAATCTCAGAGCTGACTCTTCACTGCCTGGTTCAACAGGGTTTGCAGTCAGAGGGGGAAACAAGGGAGCACAACTATTGCCAAAAGGACAGGCAGGCAGTTGCAGGCTGCTTCCCTACGGTCCTCAACATCTGGCACTTCTGGTTAAGCATTAAAGTGTGATTTTTTGATCCCTGTCTGTGTGTTTGAAGAAGAAAAAAAAATTCCAAGAGATTAGGATGGGTATCCTGTCCTGCCCACGAGTTAGGTACTTGGAAGACTGTTCATTGTTGTCATGGGAAGGGGAAACACACTCTGAACAGAATGGTTTTCTTCCTTGCATGGTATACATGTCATCCATTGACCCTACTGCAGATATTAACCAGTCTGATCAAATCACTACAGGAATGCTAATCAGAAAAGAAAATATATGTCAGTTCAACTGCTGCACTGTCCAGCACCACAAAAAGGTGGAGATAATCTATTAAATTTGAAAGTCTGGCTACTCCAAAATGAATTATTACCTAAGATGATAAAGAAAAAAAATGTACTCTTTTCACTTGCATTGGCAATAACATGCAAAGCAATGAAGGTGTTTAGAATGTCATTCTTTAACAGGTACCACTGCATCCCTCTAAGATCTGTTCATTGAAAGACTGCAAGTTCAAGCTCAAATTTCAGTTAAAATTATAAAATCTTAAAGAATTAATATAAACTCTGAAAATCAGTGAAAGGTATTCTGATAAATCTAAAAGTAATAATAAAAAAAAAGGATTATCATCACAAACTCTGCAATCAGATGAGGAATTAATCCAACCCTACCCCTTATCTCTAAAGACAAAAGAGATAAAGGAAGATAAAGTTTAGGGGTCATGTGTTAAAAATTGGGAAAGAACATATTTTATGCTGTTAGGACTCATAAAATGTATGATAATTAACACTGAATACTAAAATAAGCTGGGATTATGGAATCTCGTTTTTGACTGCTTGAGGACAATGATGGATTTAGAAACTGAAGTAATTTACTTTATAGCTATGTTTGTATTTTCTGTAAAATGGTACTTGACCTTCATAAATGGGCAAACTAAAATGAGAATATCAGAAAATGATTCAGAAGGTTCCCTGCATAAATTTCTTCTTTTGGTATATTTATTGTTATAGCATAAATGTGAAATTACTTAATTTTTTATTTCACAGTTTCAAATTTGGAATGTGAAAACTATTAGAAAACAAATGGCCTTTCACATCAACTATAAATTAAGTGGTTTTCATATTCTCTATCCCAACCTGGAACAATGGTTGCCTATTGAGCATGGTAACTCAATTCAAATTCTAAATCATCCAATGAAGGTGGAAAAATACTTACAGAGCACTTTCAAACAACTTTTTTTTTCATTACTGTAATCATCATTTACATGTCTGTCACAGTCTCAGCAGAAAACACAGTGATTAAAGGGTCCAGAAAACAAACATGCATGTACCCCTCCACATCAACATTCCTATCTTAATTGTCAGCTTCAACAAAGTAACATACATTTGATGACATGCAATGTTGTTGTGGAAAATACGTACTTTTTGTATGTATCTCTATATACACATATAATATAAAGTCAGACATACATATGTTCTCATGCACACATTGGCACAAGTAGACACAGCCACACCCATTAGCCTCTGCTCATAACCTTGTGTCTTCTGATCCGAGCAAATGGTGTTCATGAACTGAATCAGAATTTTGCAGTGAAGAAGGCCCTTATGTCTCAGGTAGCCAGCTGTATTATGTATGAAGAGAGACAGAAGGGAAAACCTACATGGAAAATTCAACTCACATTTCATACCGACTGACTGTTCAGTCACAAATGTTTAGGGGAAAGAAAAACGCCCAAATTTAAACCAACTAAAACCACTACATACAGAGTGCTGGTTGCTTCTGTAATAAATGATAAAGTATTTCACTTTGTCCTGAGCTGAAATGCAGCCTCTCTGGAGGTGAAACGTAGCTGCTGATTAACAGCACAGAGAAGACCACAGAAGACTGTGGCAGGAACTCGAGAATAGTCTTGCCTACGCTTACACCAGGGGGTATTTAAGTGGGTGGACTGTAGCTCCCAAAACTGAAATACAGCAAGGCATTAGCATTAGATACTCCTGAGGGAATAAAAAGTGCCATATGCAACCATGAGCATCCAGAAACAATTTGTTTTGTTTAAATCTATAATATCTTTTGTTTATACATTAATTCAATATATTACTTTTTAAAGTACATTTAAATGTCTACTGCTTGTTTTTTAAATAATGTATTCTAATAGGGATTACATCTATGCCTGTAGACCACAATGAGAATTTTAATTTCACTGTTTAAAATGCAACGTGCAATTCCATTTGACAACAATCAGTACTGGAAAATGGCACAGAAGAGGTAGCAAAATGAGTGGTTTTCTCCAGCTTAGCAGGAAATTAAAGGAGTGTCCCTTGGACTGGAAAACTTCTTCAAGGACTTAAAAAGATAGACAGGATGAAGCTGGAAGAGGAAAAGGCAGTACTGTTTGCCTGAAATGTACACAGCAAACCTACTGGCTCATCCTAAAGTAATGAGACGTTTATAAGCCTTGCCCTCTGCTTCTCACACAGCATTGTGAGCAGCAACCCACAGTATCAGCAAGTAACTGCTCTTTTGGGCCTTCCACTTTCAGAAAATGTCATCTAGCTAAAATTACCTTCTTGTCATCTTCCCATCTGTAAAGTGTTAAATAAAGAATATAGTCCTCCTCTACATTTACACCAAATATCCTCACTGGTAGACAATGTAGGGGAGCACTGGGTACATCCACATTAGTGATGCAATCTGTAGATAGGACTCCTTTTGGTCCAAATCTGTCTTGTACCTAATACTTGTTGTCTTGCAGTCTGTAGTGTGCTAGCAGACTAACTTCCACTATTCAAGGAATACACTACTTCATAAGTAGTTCAAAAAGAACAACTTCTGCAATTAAATAGCTTTTTGCAGCACATCATCATATATTTGTAAAAGAACCCACAAGTATGTACTAATATTTCTATCAATTAATATTCTGAGACTTTAAATCAGGAATTTTCCATTTCTCTTGCTTCTGAAATGAAATAAAATTGAAAGATGTTAAATTACTTACACCCCCTCCGAAATAAAAATGCTTGCTTTGAAATCTAGTCACAAGCAGATTAACATCTTGTGATACAATCCCTTGTAGCAGGAGCAGCTGACAAGATGAGTAATGAACTGCATCCGATTATCTTTTCAGCTCTGTAGCAATCATTTTCCAACAGCTTCCTATGCCATAACCAACAACACTGGAAAAAGGTCACCATTCTGTCCCCACCCCCCATCAGTGGATGTGTTTAACAACACAGAGAACACATAACCCTTTGGAAGCTCAGAGGTATTGTTACCTGGCACAAAGCTGTTCCAGGTGCATACATAGAAAGCCTACATAAAACATCCCTACATAATTGAAAGTCTCCCAGAAGGAAATTATTGCACTTTAGCATAAAATAAAATGTTATTTCCTCTTGTCATGCGATACGTTCTTTCTTCAACAAAAGAACCTTAACTGTAATTGATGGTATCTAAAACTCATGATAGGCAAGATTCAGGTTGACATATACGTATTTTCCCCATCATGAAATACAGCCAAATTAGATCTATGAACATTAATTGCAAGCAACTGCAAGACTATAATGGCAAAATTGAACTTTCCCCAAAAGCAGATCCATTTAACCCAGCATTTTTGAATTAATGGTACTGTCTTTTCACAGCTTTATTTTGATCTCACAGTACAGAAAATCTGCACATAAATCATATTTTGCACCTCTACAAAATGGCTGGAAGTTAAGCTCAGCCACAGAACTGGCTATCTAACTAATAAAAATCTGTTGTGAAAATGCTCCTATGCCTAAAGTACACTTACATAAACTAGTATCTCACAACCCAAACTGGGAATTAAAAATACTGTCACTGTTTTTGCTGTGACCAGTGACCACTTTGTTCCCCAAAACTGAACAGCTGAACAGGCATTCCCATGATTTAGTAGCCCCTATGCAATTCCTTAGGCAGTGCAAGACACTTTAGATGTGTCTTCCTCTTGGAAATTCTTTGTTTTCAGAAATGAACTGAACAACTGCCCAGTAAGAAAAACTAGGGCAACCCTCTGTCAGTCTGACCTGCTGGACAGCTGGCCACAACCAGGCCAACAAAAAGATGCTTTTGAAAGACATATGGAGTATAAGCACTTAGCTACTTTAAAAAATGTTATTTCTAGGTAACCTGCTTGCATCTGTGTAGAGTAAAACAGAAAAACATGACAATCAGATTCCACTCTGGCCCACCCACTGTAATTTTACCTTTTTTTCATTCTGTTTAAAAATCCGGTACTCAGTCACACATGCTATTCACATAAGAATTACTTGCTCATGAAAATTATACCCATAAATCAGACAAAATAGGTTGAGCAGGTTAGACCACAAATGAGAATGTATTTTCTTAATGGTGGGGCTCACTTTATTGTGTATGTGAACTGGACAAATTTATCCTTACTAAAATAATAAATGGAAGTAGTTGTTTGACTTCCATGGTATATCTAAGAATGTGTTCAATGCTTTACTGAATCAGGGTCATAACCAGCAATCAGCTAAAAATGATTTCACTTTGTGTAACTATTTTGTTTCAACTATTACTATCACCATTGTCAATACTCGTCACAAACAGTAACACTGTTCAACCTTTCCATAATAGAGCTGGTTTTAGAGAAAACAATTAAGATTGTGTAATTACACTGCATAATGCCAGTGCCAGGAGACATTTGGACAATGCTAGTTTATCCTGCTCTCTGTCCCAGCCCAAGAAAGCAAGTCAGACGTAGGCTTGTGCATTCTAGGTGAAACTAGCAAACTGTATTTTAAGATAAAGTAAATCTTTCCTCTGTAAAATAATAAAATTGAGTCTTCCCCCAATTATACAAGTATAATAAATGTAAAAATTTAATATTCAATATTTAAGTAATACTTCTGCTAGTCTAGGACAGAAAAAGTCTATATTTAATAGATGTCAATTTTGAAGCAGCTGACCAGCCTTTTAGGCAGAGGTTTTAAGCTGCAAATCAACAAATCACAGAATGGTTGAGGTTGGAAAGGGGTCACCTGGTCAGACTCCCTTGCTTAAGCAGGGCTGCATAGACCCAGCCCTGTACACCTCCAAGGATGGAGACCCCACAACCTCCCTGGGCAGCCTGTGCCAGTGCTCAGGCACCCTCACAGTGAAAAGGTGTTTCCTGATGTTTGGAGGGAGCCTCCTGTGTTTCACTTTGTGCCCATTGCCTCTGATGCTGTCACGGGGCACTGCTAAGAGGCCAGCTCCATCCTCTGTGCACCTTCCCTTCAGGTATTTGTATACATTGGTGAGATCCCCCTGAGCCTTCTCTTCTCCAGGCTGAACGGTCCCAGCTCACTCAGCCTTTGCTCACCAGAGAGGTGCTCCAGGCTCTTCATCATCTTTGCAGCCCTTTGTTGGACTCTCTCCAGTGTGTCCATGTCTCTCTTGTACCGAGGAATGCAGAACTGGACACAGTGCTCCAAGTGTGGCCTCACCAGTGGCGAATAAAGAGAAGGATCACTTCCTCAATCTATGGGCAATACTTTGTCTAATGCAGCCCAGGACATTATTCACCTTCTCTGCCACCAAGGCAGATTCCTAGCTGTGTTCAGCTGGTGGCCCCCAGGTTCTTTCCTGCCAAGCTGTTTTCCAGCCAGGAGACCCAGCCTGCAGCATGTACTAGTGCCTGGGGATGTTCCTCCCCAGCTGTGGGGACTTTGCACTTCTCTGTGTTGAATTCCATAAGGTTCCTGTCAGACCATTTCTTACAGTCTCTTGAGGTCCCTCTTGATGGTAGCACAACTTTCTGGAGCAATCAGTCACTACTCCCAGTTTTGTGTCATCAGCAAACCTGCTGAGGGTACACTCTGGCCCATCATCCAGATCACTAATGAAGGTCTTAAAACAGGACTGGACCTTGTATGACCCCTTGGATAGACCACTGACCTCCTGCCAGACTTTGCACCACTGATCACCACTCTCTGGGCCGGGCCATTCATCTGGGCCACTCGTGATTCATAAAAAGCTGAGTTTACACAGTGCAACTGGGAGAGCCTGTAGATTCAATCATCTTCTGTGCAATGAGTGGTGGTAAGGAAAGGATTTGGATCAGTGTTCTTTTACTGGTATGGAATGAATGGGGAGTGATTTATATGTGTCTATTAATTTTTTTTCAGCACTCCTTTTATCTTCAGTGCATGCACATAAGCAGACTTGTTAATAGTGTGAAGCGACATTAATACTCATTGATGCATTGACTGCATAGATTTGAAATTTAGATTCAACGTTGCCTGCTTGCAAGATTATAGAAAAAACTACAGACTGACACGATTCATGTGCTAAACCCCTTCTCACTCATATGAAAATTACTTGCTTTCCCAGTACAAAAATAAAACCCATTTTCACAAACAGCTACTAGTGAACAATAAACCACTGAACAATAGTGGGCTGAGTACCAGTACCATCAGAGGAAAGATATCAGAAGATCTGTATTCACTGTTACTATACAATAATATTAATGCTGCAGCCTGGAAAACTGATTTCAAGTCTCCTCTAACATAAAACAGAACAGCTTATCTCATTTTAAAAATCCATACCAAACTACTAATTAACTTTGCTATTACTGAAATGAAATCTCTTCAGCTCTATTCTTAATATAACTATTTAGTATCTGACATTAAATCTAAATTCAAGGAATGAGAATGAAAGTACCCCCCTTCTTCAGTATTAGACAAGAATGTAAGAAGATGCTGAAAGGACATATACTTATTTTTACAAATGTCTCTATTTCCTCCACACTGTAAATTTAGAACTTAATGAGTATAATTTCCCATCTGTGAATTATCATATTTGTGTGTATCTAAAATAGCTATTTTAACATTCAAATAATAAATCTGACCCACTGATTCTAAACTGGCTCCCATTTCATGACAACCACTTCCAACTTATTTTTCCCTCTAGAAATTTGATACTTTGGGTAGAATGTGAAAAACATCTTTATTGTGAAGCCTCTTTGAAATGTAAAACAATATAGTGAATATTACCATGCAGCTAGTTGCTGCAGGCTCCTGAAACCAGGCTTTGCATACTAATACATACAGTGTTTTCTATCTGTAATCAAAGGCTCCACCATAAAGAAATATGGGACTTGTGAATGTTGCTCTAAAAACAGAAGACATTTAAAGGACAGTCTAAATATTTTTTCCACCAATAAAGCAGCAATGCAAATGATTTAACAATTTCATATGGCAAGATCTTATGGGACAAAAATAAGGAAATCTATTTGCACTATTTCTATAGCAACACAATTGCCAAATGTCAGACTGTGAACAAAAAGCCATCATCCTCAGTAGTGCAATCAATCAGTAAAAAAAAAGACAAATTCTGAGTGTGTTTTCAATAAACCTTTTCTATATTCTTAAAGAAGTCAGGATTACATTTCTTAAAATAAAACTGAATTTAAATTTCCAATGTTGTTTACATTATACATTACAGGTGAAAAGATGTCAGTAAATGACACTGTGATTTTAAAAATGACCTTGATTTTTTTGTTTTACTGCAGGGCATAGAATTTCATTACACTGGGTTGATCAGTTTATATCCAAGGTGTAACAGTTTCTAGACTTCCAGCAGTAGTGCAACATTTTAAAAAGGTCTCTTTATGCAAGTGACAAAAGAAACAAAAGCTGGTTTTGTTTTTGTTTTTTAAATATAACCTTCTTGACTAGAAAAAAAAGTTAAGAAAGACTGCGCATTTCATAGAATATTAGAATTTTAAGTGAGTCCTCAGAAAAACTAATTTGTAAGGAACAAAAATACTTAGGTATTAAACAGTGTCCTATATCTTCAAAACTACTTAAAACATTAATTAATCCTTCCATATTCCTTCAAGATATGCATCAACTGGAAATAAATGAACTTGGTGTGCAAAAGCCAGTAAATACCCCAGGGATCTGACAGCTTTCTTCTATCCAGAAAAGTGATTTGTATGTACAGCTCCAACTCGAACTATGCTTTCACCTTGACTACCCCACACCCTCTCCAAGATGAAAGGGTGGTTCATTACCATGTCCACTCAGCCCGTAGTTGTTCAGGTAAGATTGACAAGAACAATGATAAAAGGTGGCAGTTCTGGTAAATGTATTTCTTTTCCAATGGCAAGCTGACTGAAAACCAACTGACTTAATAATTTGCAGTCACCACTGATCTGCAATTTGCACAAACACCACCAAACCAGAAGTGAAAAAGAACGAAGGTCGTTATTACCTACTAACCCACAAAACCTCCACACCATCCCTTTCTTCACAGCTGCACATTTCTGTCACAGAAACGGAATTAAAGTTCTAAAGAAATTGTAGTGTCATTAGAAAACCACTGCATAGGCTCTGACCCTCCCATGTGAATTAGAATCACATTACTTTTAGTGTGGCTGCCTGGGTACACAGATCCATTCAAAACAAGAATCAGGACTTTTAACTGGTATGACCTTCTTGTTCTTTAAGAGTTCTCAAAAATCCTGCAAGTGAATTCAGCACAGCAATTTGTAGATCTGAAACAAAGAGCATCTTCGATAACTTGGGAACCAAAAACCTGCTCATCCACCTCTCTTTAGATCTTCATAAAGTGCTTCATTATTGCTTAAATAGCAAACAGAAATCACAGTAGAAATGATACGTAAGTAATCCAATTTTGTTTCTACAAAAAATACTGAAAAATAAATCATATACTTGTAATGACTAGTGAAAACCATACTACTTTCTGAATTCACATAAGACAATAATTAGATTATTTTTCAAAATTTTCCACTTGGGATTATTTTTTAATTGGGTCAACTGAATGTAAACATGTGATGATAGATGTGAATAATTTCAAAGCAGCGACATTTTTTAACAAGTTTGGACGGAAGGGAGAAATAAGAAGGTGAAATATAAGCACACTGTCAATAAACATCTATATTTTCCGTTTATTTTTTTTATCTTATGTAACGCTGAGGACATTTCCTTCTGTATCGTTAACACCTCATATTGCCAGCGTTGACAACTCAGGAAAAAAGGCTGCTTACTCACCAAACATTCATCAGCAGAAGCAACGATAAGAGCCCTCCACAAAGTACATAATAACACTCCCTACAACTCTCAGCTCACTTTTTTACCCGGGGCTTACGTCAGTGACAGCTTTGGGATGTGCCCTGGTTGCAAAGGGGACACGCAAAGGCGCTGAAGGGCAGAGCTGCCCTCCCCAAGGGAGTCAGTGCCCTCCCTATAATAATGAAGCACTTTATGAAGATCTGCCCAGTGGGGAGACCCCAGCTCACCCTTCCTCCTGAGCACCCCAAATTCCCCCCACCAAATGATTTGCTGCTCTTCAGGCCGCTTCTCTCTTCGCAGAACTGTTCCCTGACGCCTATGTAGGAGTGAAGGACCCAAAATAGATGAGGATCAGAGATCATTTTCAACTCTTTCACAGGGGGATAAGAGGGACTCTTATCTCTAATTAGGAAGGTGGCTGTCACAGAAAGATATGCTCTGCTACGATTTATGCTGAAGTCAATTGTAGTTTAGGCATTACAACAGCTGAGGAAGGATTAGTCACTACACACTGAAAGAGAGAAGCAATAAAGCAGAATAAACTGGAGTAACCTATTAGCTCTGTGAAGGTGAATTAAGCAACTGAAAGAAGTGACATAAGTAACCAGTCATTAGGTGAACAAAAATATCAAATTTACATTATTTCAATTTTATTTGTAATTTTAATTTTTACCCTTAACATTATGAAAATAACCCTATTTTAAAAAAATGTATACAATGAAAGCTTTATTAATTTCCCCCAAAACTAGAAATCAGAACTCCATGAATTCAGAATTCTCTTAGCCTTCTTCAATAACATCTAGTCATTAAAGGCCTTTTTTTCTTACATAAAATACACAAAAATGTCAGTTCAATCATATTTCTCCTTTAAATAGTTAATAGATTTTTAAAATATCAAATCTGTAATTTAAATATGTAAACATTAATAATGAATCTATAGTTCATGACTAGTATGAAAAGAAGCAGCTTTTAGAAGGTACTGTGAGTGCATGATTTCTTTTGAAAATTGCATTAATTTCATATTGTGGCAAAGAAAAAATACCAAAATCTAGATCTGCAAAAGGAAGGAGTAAAAAAATGTGCAGTATAAACTTAATCTGTAGATTCTTCCATGATACTCATGTAAGCCTGAGTATGTTACTTAACTCTTGGCCACATCTAATGCTGGAAAAAATTGGAAGGGAATTCTGTAGGAGAAACCATAGGGTGGAAAAGATGCAGGGGGTGTCACTGCCCTTTGTCAGTTCTTGCTGAACTGCAGTATTCATAAATTTTCCAAGTTCTGTACCTCAGTTTCTCCGTCTGTCAGGTTTTGTTTTGTTGCCTTTTTTTTTTTTTAACAGAGAGCTTTTTGTGACTACTTCAATTAATTAGTTAGTGTTTTTAAAACTACATTTTTGGATACAACATGATAGAACAGTATTAAATATTATTATGGTAACAGGTAATTAGAAAGCCGGAAAGCACATGTTTGAGATCATAATACAAAATTAGAAAAACTGCAGGCTGCGCTATCTGTGAGGAGAAAGACACCAAAAAATCCCCAATGGAAAAAGAGAATGATGACTTTAAAAAAAAAAAAAAAGCAAAAAAAAGCAAGTAGCTTCCTTGCTATTAAAGGACTTGTGCTTTATAAAGGCTGGGTCTCCTCCTCTCTTATGCTTCCTAGGATGATACTTGCACTGCAGTAATCAAAACAAGGAAGCAGATGGACAGGCAAAGTGGTACTGCAGCTGCTGCAGAAGATGACTATAATAATAATGTTGACATCAGTAACAGTAATTAGTGCACAGACTGTACAGTGGATGATTCGTTTTCCTATCTTCTGGAGTGGGCATGCTGCTCTAGCAAAGGGGTAGAATGTTAGTACCTTTAGTTTGTTTTGTTCATTTGCTCAGTTTATTAATGAAATTGAATACAATAAAGAAAATCCCACTTTTCTCCCTCTCCAGTACACTTGCTGAGGAAACCACATTTCAGTTTGGTTTAATGCGAGATGGAATCTTCATTAGTAAATGGCAAAATACCAATTTCTTATTTATATCTATTTTCAATGTACAAAACAATTCATACTCTCCCATCCAGCCATCTGTACATACACTCCTGAATTTCAGCAGCATGCAGTACTTGTCTGGTTTTGTCTAAAAAACAGCTCTACTGTTTGGTGTGACCTCACCCATCTGCAGCCTGGTGCCACACCATTTGCAAGAGACACCAGAACAAATGGTCTAGCTGTGAGAATGCCCAAGAAAAACACTGTGCTACACTGAACCATTTCAGGCAAGAGTAAGTAAAGCATCAGTGCCATCAGCAGTACAGTGTCATGCTGAGAGAGTTCTGCTAACAGAACATCAGACAAGGATGTACCACCCCTCCTTAGCTGCCCCACTGAGAATGACAATGTCCAGCCTGGCATTACACCACACTAAATACCCACTGAAGAGCAAAGTCATTGGAAGAGTGATAACTGTGGAGAAATAAATAGATGGATTTTATTTGGGAAATAGAATTTTTCACTTAGATGCAATCCTGCAATATAAACTTAAAGGGAAAGAAGGGTAATTAGAGAGATCATGAAACATGCTTAGCACAAGACAACCTAGTAAGTCTTTTATTTTCTAATTAGTTTTTCCTTACTGTGCTTCTATTGAGATTAATTTTCCCTGTTCATTTAGTCTCCAGGATGATAAAATATTTCCTTTGGCTTCCCTCTATTATCAGCCTCAACAACTGGAAAAACTCCTTTTTCAGTTGTTGAAAAACTCCTTTTCAAGTGCTGTTCTACAAGATGGAAGAGTGAAAGGGAGAAGCATAGACACAGGGTGGGAGCCACTCATGATACCAACAGATCATTTATCTAAGCTCCCTTTCCATCCAAACTCTTCCTAAGCCTTTCAGTTTTTCTGGTCTGTCTCCAGGTTTCTATGTTTCTCCCTAAACATGCTGATCCACTGAAGGGCTGATCCACCCAGGCAGCAATAGATACTTTTTGCCAGATTAAACATTTTAATTAAGAAAATATGCTAAAGGTTTATAAACTTTTTGAGGGCTTTTGTGGGATTATTTTGGTTGGGTTTTATTTTTGTTGTCAGGGTTTGCTTTTTTCATTTGTTTGTTTTATCACAGAAAGATAAGCTTGAAGTGCCTCATAGAAAAGTGATGCTCTTTGCAACACCTTCTGGAGATGGGCTTAAGAAGCAGATAAAATTAAATGATGTCTTTAACCTTCATTATTTGCTTTCACAGTTGAGAAGACCACGTTTGCATATGAAGAGCTTCCCAAGTTATTTCAAAAATTAAGTCCATGTAAATTAAAAATCCAGTTACACACTTGGAAAAGAGATGTCAACAGGAACGTGTCTTTTGTTTTTGCTCTCTTTTACTAAGGTAGATGAGACAGTTTCAGTAATTCTGTTCCTTACACTGAAGGAGACCATTAATCAAATTATTCCAAATATGAATAAAAAAACAATGCAAATGAAAGGAAAATAATAGGTATTCAAAAGCACAGCCATGATTATTTTTCAAGGGATAAATTGTAAAGAAGTGAGAAACAGATGGCTGAAAATGATCGATGAAGACACATTCTCCTATGCAAACTAACAGACTTAATTAATTACTGAAATCACATGGTATTATGGAATGACATTAATGATCCATACAGTAGTGCCTCCCTTTGAAAGAAAACAAAAGAAATTATAATAAAATGAACACGTTTACATCCTACAGATATAACCCACAGACCACAAATTTATCTTTCAATGCTAGTTTGACTTTCAACACTTCCCATGAATTTAGTTTTAAAAAAAATTATAGAACTTCAAAATTGTAAATAAACCTATTCTCTCATCACATTTTTCTTAACAGATTTACTAAAGCATATTCAGCTAAATTAAAACTTTACCTTAACTATTTCCTCTATGAAGCAGACATGTGACACAGGATCTCTTTTCTTTGTCAATACTTTCTGCAAATGCTGCACCTGTAAGAAAGAATTTATTGAGAGGAAAAGTGACACCAAAATTCTTATATCCAAAATTGTATGACTGGACAAACAGGAATTAGCTGCAGAGTACCTGTCCACAGGCAGCACAGATCTGATCCATGAGCTTCTCCATGTTTGTCCAGAGGGCTGCTCGAAAAGCTGCTGTGTTCCCAGGTGTTGGCATGGCAGCTCTACCAGGGCCACCTAAACAGTTTTAAAAACACACAGCAGCACATTTCAGCTTCCACACGTGAAAATTAAAATAATAGAAATATAGATCTCTAGGCATTTTGACAAATACTTTTTTTTTAAGCCAAAGCAGCCTAAAATACCTTCAGAACAGAGCTTTGTGAATGGCCTCAGTTGTCTCAACTGAGTTGACTAAACTCTGAAGTTCAGCAGGGATACTTCAGTGCTCATGACTGTTACATGCTCTACGAATTCAGACCTCCACACAAACACCAAGGTAATGCCAGTGAGCAGTTTTGCAGGATGGAATAGCAAAGTGAACTGGCAGAGAGAGTGCTGCCTAAAAAGGCTAGCCCAAAAACTGAGGCCAATCAGGAGTAAGGGAATAAAAGGTGGGTATTTATTTGAAAGGCCTTCAAAGGTACATTTAGGGCACACAAAGCCCCCTCCTTGGGGCATCACCCCAAATGGACGACGAGTCACGAGTTCTCCACACCTTTATAGGTTTGGTCCATTTGCATATCAGCATCAATTCACCAATTAAAACTTTGCAATTTCCCCCTAGCTTGCTATTTCCGCCTCCCCCGCTTTTAGAAGCTTGGGCCTGTCCTTGAAGGGTGAGTCCAGAGAGACACTGTTATGTCTATAAAGAAAGCATACACACCAGGCAATACAGAATTTGAAAAACCTAGGGCAACATTTTCACAGAGTATCTGTGAAAAATACAGGTATTACCAGCTCAGGACTTAAACACATAGACAAACTGCTAAAACAAGTGATATTCCAGCTGAAGAGCATGCCGCTGCTAAACAATCACTTTTCCTTGAGAGGGGATGCATTTCTTTATTAGGCCACCGATTATGGTTCTGGACTCCCAGCTTGTAGCAAGACAATTTTTAAAAAAATTTGATTGTGCGTATCACCAAAGTTCAAATTTGCCTGCCCACCCAATTCCTTAGTGGTTTTTGGTATCTGAGCTAACTGGGAACTAAATGTTTAATACTGCAACATTCCTTCATATTGACTATTCTGCTTTGAAACAATTTCCACCTGACAAAAGGATAACAATGTAGTTGCAGGCTTCTTCCATTGATTGCAAATAACTTCTACCCATGATCCTCCCACTAATACAAAGAAAGCAGAATTTGGATTCATCTTTCCATGAGAAACTGCTAAGAAAATGCTACAGAGTTGTGACCCAATGAGGACAATTTTCTGGGCAAGTTAGGAAAGAGAGGCAGGGAGGAATAAAGGAAAACCTCTGAGCCAAATATCAGACAGATGCGATTTTGGCTTAAAAACTAAATTAGATCATTTCTGAGATACGCCCACTCCCACCCTCTACTGGATAAAGCAAGTAGGGAAAAGTTCCTAGAACTTAGATATGAGAGTTTCTTCCCTTTGACAACATACCATACTCCTGTCAAAAAAATGAGTTATCATTCTCTGCAAAAAGTAACTGTAAAACAAGTATCACACCTCTTGTGACTGTTTGAGATGGTTGGGTCAATACTTTGATATCCAAAGCATTTTTTATGTTCTCTTCCAGGACTGTGCAGTATCCATCCACCACACTAGCAATGGTATCCTTCAAAGTCCCAAGGTTATGGAAAACCTGAAGAGCAGTTCCCACTTGAGTAGGATTCTGGAGAAAGAAGATATTCAAAAATTACAATTATCTTTAACTGTACTATTGGGATGTTTTATCCCTGAAGAGACATCATTTTAGTGGGCAACTTAATCTTTTAAGTTCAATCTGCTAATTAATTTTGTTTAAGTAACTGGCATCCTTAGTGCATAACAGAGAACAGAGGGTAAAGGAGAGGACTGATTTGCTTTCATCACTTAGCAATGCTTTGCTTAGCTCCCTTTGGTGCTATCCTCTGAATAGGAAGAATGGATAAAAAGGAACTGGAAGCACTGCTGGCAGTATCCAACCTGGGATGGGTTAGCAATGACTGATCCAGTAATTCCAGGGTTAGTTACAGTCCAGCTGTATTCAGCAATGGTGCAGCTAGTAATACTGTTTTACCATGCAGTGCTTGTTACAGTAAAGTGCTTGTCAGTTAAGTGCCAAACAATTAATTAAATGTGATACAGGCTTAAAAAAAAATACTAACAAAGGATAAGAAGATCAAGCAGGTCAAGACCCTACTACTGACTACTGCAGAATTTAAGCTGTATTTCTACATTTCTATTTCTAATGCTGACAATAACTTCATCTTCCTCATAGCAGAATTAAGAATACAAAGCAATGAAATTATTATTTCCAAAGCCTAAAAAAAAAAAAATAGGCTCAACACAGGAAGAGTGAAAACTATCCAAAAACTGTTCGGGTCCACTGTTTCTGAGACCTCTGATTAAGATTGAATCTGATGATAATTCCACTTAGCAACACTGAACACTGGCATGGGTGCTATTTAGCAAGAGAAAAGCCTCAAATTATTGCCTTTGGAAACGAAGCACTGTCATCCATACACTGAATACTGCTTTTTTAATTAGCATTCACAGGCAATTAGTGGAGGGGGCAATCAGTTGATCATACACACAGAGATGCAGTGTTTTGTTATCTTTCTTAGTGACTTCTGCCAGCAGTAAAGAACATGGTCTGATAGAAATCCTGGCAGTCAGACTGGACAGAAGCATCTGAGACCACAAGCACTTCCCACTACAAAGCCCACTTTGGCTTTGGCCATGATGCAGCTGCTGTGCTGAGGATGCACTTGCTGCTACATTCACCTACAGCAACAGGTTTTCTGATCTGTCGGCAACCAACACATTCTCTTCAAACCTCATGTTTCAGAGGTCACACCCCTACAGCTACATGTGGATGTCACTCTTTCTAGGTTTTCTACAAAGATCAGAACCACAATTAGAGCAAGAGAGCCAGATCCCATCCTCTTTCCCAGCTCCAATGAGGAGTGACCAGGTTTGGTGGAAAGCAAAGGAATATTAAGTATGTATTATGGTTTGCAGACCTTATACTAACTATACCGGTTTCTTTTTCCAAACAGTGTGGGAGTTAATGAGCATTCCCAGCATAGTATTACGGGTCTGGGACTTGTAGGTTTAGTTTTTTGACAACTGGGTATGCTGTAAAATTTCTAAGCATCCTGTGGGTGTGCTTGTGGAGGTGGGAAAGTAAGCTATAAAGACTGGAAGATTAATGGGATGTCAGAAAATGAAGAGTAGTATAATGCAAGGAGGGAATTTGGGGACAGAATGAACAAGAGAAAGAAAATATAAATGGGAAGATGGTGGGGAATAGAATGAAAATACTCTGAAAGGAAGAAAGAGAATGAAACTGAGAGGAAGATAGAAAAGACATATCTCATTTTCCAGCCTTTCTTAAATTGTTCTAATTTTTACAGAATACTTACACAATTATGAAACCATGTAGAGAGTCAGTAATACGAAATCAATACCTTACTACTACTATAAGAGCGCTCAACCAGATTTCATTCAGACTCTAATGTTCATATATTAAATAACAAAGAAATATAACAGCATCAAAAGGTGAGCTGGGTACTATCCAGCCTTAAATAATCACTGGCCAGATACTTGATTTCCTGACAAACAGGCTGTTGCCTGAAAAGGCTAGCCTAAAAACTGAGACTAACCAGGAGTAAGGGAATAAAAGGTGGGTATTTATTCAAAAGGCCTTCAAAGGTACATTTAGGGCAGACAAAGGCCCCTCCTGGGGGCATCACCCAAAATGGATGACGAGTCACGAGTTCTCCACACCTTTATAGGTTTGGTGCATTTGCATATCAGCATCAATTCACCAATTAAAACTTTGCAATTTCCCCCTAGCTCCCTTAGCTCACTCCCCCCCCCCCTCCTTTAGAAGTTTGGGCCTGGGCAGTCTAAGTGTCCTTGAAGAGCAAGCCCAGAGAGGCACTGTTATGTCTATAGAGAACAGCAACTAACGAGCTATAAAGCATACATGCCAGGCAATACAGAATTTGAAAAATATAAGGGTTAAAACCTAAGGCAACATATCAATACAAGCACAAATAGTTGCAGGCAAAAAATGAATCTCAGAGTTCCCACATCATAGTTTAGCAAACTAACTCTGCAGCTAGTGGCCAAGAAAGACACTAAAACATGCTCTAATAGAGACTGAGATGTATTTCAAAAGAACTGTTTTAAGCCAAAAGTTTCAAACCAAAATACATCATTATGGAAACCTGCTATTCACTCAAAGTAATTTCCAAATCTAGTACAAAAGTTAAAATCAGAACGGAATAAAGATTATGCAGGTGGCCTATTTCTTATTTGCTTGAAATTGTGGACATGGGCACACACAGAAGGATTCTAGCTCATGTATTCATCTTGTATAACTGGAATTAGAGATTTATCAAATCCCTGACAATGTACAACAGTGTCTACTTTTTTGATTCATATACAGTGATTTTCTCACCTCAAGAAACAGGTTTTGTTTTATATGCCCCAGACAGGCTATGCAACAGTCCATTGTTGGTTTATGACTAATCCTAAAAGAACTGCGATTTTTAAGCACAGCTAGTTTCCAGGTTTAGACAAGATGTAAAAAAAAAAAAAAAACAAACCCAAAACTCCTCTTGGGAAAAGAATTATGTGAAAAGAAAATGTTGAAAAGCAGGAAGGAAACACATTATTACATTTTAATGTTTGCATACACATCGCAAAATTAAACTGTTTATCATAAATGCACACTGGACAAAACGTTGAGAACCAGTATTACAGACGTTGCTACTACCAACATACTTTGTTGGTAAGAACTTGTCCCTAATATTTTCCTTGACAAAACTTAAAGCTAAACAGTTCTGAGATTTGAGAGACTGCCACAATTTCTATGAAGAGGAAAGCAGGCATTTGAAGTTAAAAAGAAACTACTACAATAGTGATCTACAATGGAAAATGGAATCACATCAGAGAATAATATTCAGAATAGCTATCCAACAGGAACAATAGGGAAAATAATGTAACTATTTTTGAGGTGGAATTTCATGAGTTCATCAGCAGGATTTTATAACCAAGTTGTCTGCCACTGCAGGCAACAACACTTAGCAATTTTAAAGTGTTCTCCTTAGAATCTCTCTCCATGAAAAATTTGTACATACGCAATAAACTTAAAGCTATGGCAATCAAAAGCATAGAGGGCAAAGAAAAACAGAACAGCATTTAGTAATATGTTAGCAATACAGTATAACCTAAGTGCATAAACACAACCATACATAAGTGAAATAAAAACATGACCCCACAAACTGTAGGGCAACAACACTACCTACTCACAGATTAACTACAGTGATCTTCAGATTGCAAAAATTATAATGAATCAGGGACTTAAGGAGAGATGGCATTAAGTCCACCAATAATACCCTTCTCCATTCAAAGCACTCCTCCATCTGGCAAGTCACAACATAGTATGTTATAGATACATGGAAACTGAATTCCACAAATTTAAGAGTTTAGGAAGACTCAGTGAGTCATCAGTTCAACATATGAAGAAAATAAAAGAAAAATCAACATGCTCAAATCTAGTTCTACCATGAAACAAACCTCACAAATATTTTACAGCATCAAAGTTTCTCAGCATCCAAAAGACAACAGATTTAAAAGCTTGGTCAGAGGACTGATATCAGTCACTACTTGAGAAAAGGGCATGGGTATTCTAATTTATGTTTTTGGAAAACATAAAGATACACATTCAGCAGCAACTATGAAGAGATGTTTACACCAGATGCATTTGCTCATTTTCTCTATCAATAAGAATTGTTCATTTTATTAATATCATTTTTGATTAATTTTATCCAGTTCCATTCCCTTTGGTTCTGTAGATGATTACAGACATGAAGAAAAATAAGTGTCATCCAGTCATTAGTATGAATGTGTTTTTTTCACAATTATATCATGTGACTGTTTTCAAGAGCAGGCAACTGGACTCAATAACCCAGCAGATGCTCTCCAGGCCAGCACGACAGTTACAGTCATTCTGCAGAGCACAACTCCATTTGGCCACTTCCGTTCCCATAAAGATAATAATCCTGTGAAGACTAAATAGAAATGTCATTAAATACTTAAATAAGTACATATCACATGTCTAATTTGAAAATATCTCCTAGGATGGAACAAGGCAATTTTTTTCTGTTAACTGCCAATATTGCAACTGTTTTATAATGTCCAAGTGTGGTCTTTTATTTTATGATTGCCAGTAGTATTATCAGAATAATCTTCTGAAAGCATGGCTAAGGAAACTGCAAAAATCTTTTTCATCATTAGAAACACAGCTTGGATGAGCAAGCCTGCTCCTCACAAGGGAGTGTGGTGATGGTACTGAACTAATTTGGGGACAGGAAGATTCCTAGCATAAGGTTGAACCAAAAATAAGAAACTTGGTTAACAGGCAAAACTAATGGCTCAAGTGCTACAAACACAGCTTCCAAACTCACACTCCACCTTCTCAGGGTATGGGATTCACCATGTGGATCATTCTTCTCTATCCAGTTCTGTCTTAGGGAACTCTACATCATTATTTCTTTATCCAGTGCAGATCTGTCCCTAAGATCCCATGCTACAGGGTTTTCACCTGTGTGGACTATCCACTTACTCATCAAATGAAAACGTGTTAATTGGCAAAAATATTTATGGTCAACACTATCTGAGACAATTACTACCACTTCCATGAAGAAGCAGTGTTACAAATGTAATTAAGTGCTAACTTTCATGCAGTTAAATTTCACAAGTACCTGCACCACTAATAATCAGAACCACTCTCCAAGGAAATGCTCTTTTATAGGATCACATACAGACAAGTCAATCTTGGAGTAGTTCCTCACTTAGAAATTACGTTCCATAGCTACTAATGTATACAAGAACGTTTCTATTTTGCTTATTAAAATCAGAACAGTGACTTTGACTGAAAATCTTTATCATTCTGCAGAGAACAGACAATCCTATTTAGGAGAGGCTGTGGTAGAAACGCAATAAAATTTTTCACTACATATATATATATATGTACATGTAAATCTAAATATAGATATATATTACTCAATAGTTGTGATTTCAGTGTGCTGCCACATCCTTACCTCTTACATAAAATGTTTACCATGTCCCACATGCAAGCAGTAAAAGTGTAACAAAAATCAAAAACTATTATATATGTTGCTTATTTGAAAGAAGAGCCATAATTACTAATTAGTCCAGGAATCACTTAAACAGAGTGGTCTGACAATGCGGCGAGAAATACCACAGCATGTTCTAACCATGAAGAAATAATCAGCACTAAAATACAATAATCCTAGAACAGGACGTGCACTGAAACCACCAAGCTCGTAAACTAATGTATATTCTCTGACAGGGAATACAAAAAGCTGTTGCAGTCCTTACAGAGTAAGTGCAAAAACAGTTTCCAGGTTACATTTCTGAGTATCTTTGACTGGCACTTTGTATTAACTGATTGCATTTTATGGAAGATTTGCTATATTGCAAACTCTTTCAGTTACTTTTCTAAGTTTACTTCACATAGCTCCTTTTGTTTGTAGGAGAGTTGGGCAGTTGCTATTTCCAACAGAGTACAGCTTTCCAAGGTCCAAAACAGACCCCTTTATAAGGCTGAAAATCCCAGTCAGATGTTCCTTTACAGTATTTGCCCCTTCTCCCCTCTCACTGCCATTACAACACGCTGTGTCCTTCAAATAATGTTACTATCCCTAATGACAACTGTTAATTGAAGACCAAGTGACTGAGCAAGTTTTGCAAGCACCTTGCAGCTACCCAGTTCTTAGTCATCTCTTACAGACACCAGAAGTGAAAAAAGGAGAAGTTACTCCAAGAGAAGCTGCAGTTCCATTTAAAGAGCTCAAGCAGGTAAGCAGTGATGAAAACGTGGTCACCTCAGCCACAGTCAAGGCAAAATAACCTATTGAGCAGAATTAATAACTTACTAAGAATCGTTGGAATTCTTGCTTTGAGGTATTGCTCAGCTATTGTAGAAAAAGTCACAAAAAACTAAAAGTAGAAATTAAATGCCAATGAAATTCAGTTTCAGTCTAAAAACAGTATTTTATCTCATTTCCAAAAGTCTATGCCTTAAAAAAAATTAATTGGTAGATCACTACTCCTAAAAATGAACCTACTTAGGGAAGCTCATCTCTATGTTCATTATCATCCCATCTGTCTTTTACTCTGTTCATCTCTAAAATCTAAGAAATAAATGAAAAGGTCAAACTGACAATGTAAAACCATAGAATACAGGCTTCTTTCTTTCTAATGATATCCCAGTTCTTCCTGTTTTGGCCTTTGCAGTGTTGGGAGGAGTCAGAGGTTAAAATATTTGGATTTGCTATGGAAATACAACAGGCAATACTGGCATAACACATTGCCTAGATTAGAAAAGAATATTTTCAGCCTTAAGAGGCAAGAGTCACAAAATATGGTCAGGTTATAATATCTACCTTCTGTGAGCCCATGTTTGGAATACACAATCTCTTTTAGTAGGAGAAGGACTTTCACATGAAAGGAGAACAGCCACAAAGCAGTTATAAGCCTCATCGTGTCCTCAAACTAGGTCAGCCTTTTGTTTCTTAGAATAACAAGAAGTAAATAACAAGAAGCATTGCACTACAAAGGCTGAGGGAAATAAAAATACAGAAACAGTAGCAATAAAATACTAGAAAGCAAAGAAACAAGATTTTTCAACACAGCTAAATAGCTTGCCAAAACACTTATTCACTATAATAGTGTAATCAAAGCAACAGATGGCTAAGAGCTAATGGGACAGAAACGCATCAGGAACTGTTGTAAAGAATTATCTCATGAAACATCAAGCAATGTTCCAAAGTTTACCAAGCCTTAGGCTATCAATGTGACATCAGTTTCAAAGAAAGTATCTGGCACCTCTGAGGACAGATCAGCTAGACTGACTAGCCCATAACAATCAAAAATGTTATGCCACAATGCTCTATTTGAGTGCAGAAAGATTATAAATTGAGAGTAGAAATGATATAAAATTAAAAAACCTAGTAGGCAACATGGAACTGGGGGCTTCTGAGCCAAATCAAGCTTCTTAAAATGCTTCTCTCACCTCTTACACAACTTGACCGATCTCTAAAGCCCTTACTGGTAACAAACCAGTTCACATCTGGAGATGCCTTCTCTACTAAAAACCCAGCTGTCCCTTTTTGCTGAAGGTTAGAGAGCAACAGGCAAGGTTGCAGCACCTCTCCTGTCCTGGTGCAACCTTGACTTGCACATGCCAATTCAAGTCCCGTTACTGAAGAACAGAAGTATAAGGATAGAAAATCTCATTACTAATTTTGATATTTGGACAGAAGCTTGTGACCAGGTATTTTCTTCCACCTCACAATATCAATATGTGCATGCTCCCTCTGTTAGCTGGCTGAACAAAGCCATTACAAAACAGAAATGTCAGGTTTTACTTTTAACGCAGTCTTAACAATCAACATTAGGAATTAGCTACTGAAGGGTTATAACAAGTTTCTCTCTTTACAAAAAAAAAAAAAATTCAAACAAAATACCCTCTAAATGGTATGCTCTGAATGATTTACATATCTACCAAAAGCCATCTGGGTTTTCTTGGTCTCCTGCTAGTCTTTGCAACAAGATAATAATTACCTATGCAAGTGACAACATCTCATTTCTGGAATCTGTGCATATACTGTCAACAGCCCTGAAGTGCCCTAAAGTATTTAAAATGAATGAACCTCAAGAAGTTATTTTATTTTAAATTCTTTTCAGCTAACATCTTCATACTCAACTACAGACAGACCTCCATCAAGGTCAGATTTGCTGTTGTAAGAATTTTAAAACTTTTTTTTCCTTCCTAATACAAAGTTCATATTCATTGCATCAGCCACCTACAGGAAAGTCTGCAGATAATTTGGTGAAGAATTGTAGCATCACAGAATAGCTGAGGTTTGCAGGGACCACTGGAGATGACCTAATCCACCTGCTTGCTAAAGGAGAGTTTACCAGACCAGGCTGCTCAGGAATGAGCCAGAAATTCTTTCTGCTCTATTCCCCCTTCCTAGTTCTTCTTCCCCCTCCTAGTTCCAGGAGAATGCAACAATGGACTTGTGCAGTCATTTTCATCAAGTTTCACTGAGGCCAGCTTAAAAGAGAGTAAGCACACTCCAAACACTTCTTCAGTGCTGGCAGTGTCAGCCACACCCTGATAGCAATATAAGTCTCCCTGGTCCTCCAGTAAATTTGTCCACTGCAAGAAGCATGACAAAACTGACCTCTTCTTGTTACAGATTCTACATTTATAGATTTTATGCTTCTAGGCTTTAAAAAGAAAAAAAAAATGGTCAGTCCCTTTAAAAACAAATGGGCAAAGCCATATTATACAAAAACTTTACTATAAAGGAAAAAAATCTGATGTCCTCTGAAGAAAAGGAAATACTGTGTCTAGCTTAGCAGGCAGCACATGCATTGGGATCCAGTTCCACTACTGAAAAAAGGCACCCATCACTTCACCTGTCAGCCAGTAATGGATTCTGAAACCTTCATACAAGGTTCATACCTGCAGAAGGACAGAAGGGAGGTAAATAAGGAGAAGAATAAGCAGCTAAGTGCACCTCTTCTTCCACTCAGAGGACATTATTCATCACCTAAGAACTGCAGTATTTTCATGCCAGGTTTCTCCTTTCTAATGCAACACGGTGTCCAGGTCCATATGCCATTTCAAGTTAACCCAAAGCTTGAAATCTTTTGCTACCATAAATGTAACAATGTACAATAATGCACAATTTCATGCAGCACTGAGTAGCAGATCAAGAACACAATGAAGCATCGATTTTTTTTGAGAGGATTAAGACAGAGCAGATTTTTAACCTGAGAAAGAGGCAAAATGAATTATATTATCTTATTTAGATGAGTATCATGGCTAGTCGATCATATTTTTCACTCTGCTCTATGCAGATGTGGCTTATTAATGTTTTGTATGTTCTTCTTGGATCATCTAATTGCATTACTGCAGAATCTGTTAACAATCAACAGTCAACAGTACAAACCACAAACAGAATTACAGTCTGGAGAGGCGTTTAACAATAACATAGTATTTTATCTGGAGAGAAAGAACCTCAGTGGAGCTTTAGTTTTGAAGAGAGACAGATACACGAAAGTACCAATTACAAAGCCTGGGATGGATTAAACAGAGACCCAGCCAAAGCCAACGTCAGTCTCTGCTCAGTTGCATCCCTGGAATTTAGCAGAATTTCATACACACTGTTCACCTTTGAGCATTTAAACCAAATCAGAAATATTTTAATCAATTTGGTATAAAATACTTAAAACAGACAAGGACTTTGGAAGACCTTATTTAAGCTCATTCTATAAAGATGAGACTCATGTAATTAGAACACTGCAATGTCTGATAAAGAAAAACCTTCATGGTTCCCATTCCAGTCTTAGCTCAACTATTTTCAACATGATCTGACCTTAGCCTACCTTTCTTCATCTGCAGCAAGGCAAACATGACCTCCTCATTTCACAGCTCCACTTTATCCATCTCCCAGGCCATCCTCCAGCCCTTCTGTAGCCTTGTTCTCATAACAGCTCCTTCCATTCACATCTTTCTCTTTGAGTTACCTTCCACTCCTAAACTTAGTTCCAGTTTCCACACTGACACACAGTGCTCCCAGTCTCCTCCATTCCACCCCTACACCATGTTTTATTCACAAAGCCTTTCCTAGCTGACAAGTTCATAGCAGTGACCCAGGCCTCTCTGCATACAAACACATGAATCAATCATCATATTTGCATTGATTACCTTAAAAGTACTAGACTCAGCTACATTCTTGCCCTTGTAGGTATTATCTGTTAGTGCATTTTCAGTTTCTCTGTGTGGTCAGAGCTGTCCAAGACATAATGGTTGACAGGTTTCCAGTCCAGAGAAACCACCTAAACAGATGGACAACCAGAACACAGAAGCAGACTATGCAACAGCCTCTAATTTAAAATAATTTCTGTCTGTAAAGAAAGCTGAACTCAATATTATTAAACATTTCTGTGTTTTCATGACAGATATTCTATGGGAATAATCTTTTAGTGATCACAAATGACATTGATTAATCGGTATGAAACCAAACTAAGTGTTTCATATTTCAAAATAACTAGTCTCAATGGGGAGATCTAAAACACACGGTCATTTTTAATAGCTTTCTAAGGTATTCCAACTTTTTCCCCCCTCACACACACACTGCATAGCTTCTAAATCCTTAGAATTTATTAACATCTAAAATTTTTGGACCAGCAATGCCAACTGAATTCTTCAAAAAGCATTCTTTAAGTTAATATGTATTTAAAACATCATCTACAATGGAAGATTAAGTTTTCATGTTTGGCTGACAACTGCTCAAATTAATTGATATAAATCTTCAAAGAAAAGAACCAGAAGTTAACTTAAAAATTATCCAGCTGATCCTCATATAAAATTGTCACCAAACAGAATACAAAGATTTTGGCAAACAGCTAAGTGGTGATTCAAAGCAGAGTGAAGGGATATAAAACATTAATGACTTCTCAGTTTTCACCTATTATTTTACCATAAAAGACAGTTACATAAAAATATTATTCAGATCAGATGCATTTTCAGGAATACCCATTTATGGAAACTATTTATAAACCACTTTCTTGCACTGTCATAAAAACAGAAGCAGAAATTATGAGATTAGCAGGGCCACACAATAATAAATCCTTACAAATAAACACTGGAAAGTGAAGGCTATTTGTTGTGCTGAACTGGAAAGTGCAATAAAATACTTGCAAATACTCCATTATCCAGTCACAGATTTTCGGTCTAATTCTGCATTTATGAGTCACAAACACCTACACAGAAAAAAAAAAAAAGAAAGAAAAAACCCAGACACATAATCTGTCAATCCACTTTGATTAACCATTTAGAAAAGCTAGGAGCAGTGAAGAGTTCTACTTTTACAAAAATACCATGTCACAGTTGGACATCAATTGCATTAGGCTTCCTAAATTACCTCTATATAGGGCAAGTGCACAATAGCAAAGTGATATAAAGCTTTCTATATCACAGCTGAAAGTAGACAAAGTCTGTACAATCCCATAATCTGTTTCTAATTCAGTATACATCTTTTAATAAATGTGCACAGACTCATCAAAATCTGCAGGATCAGGATCTCACAGGACAAAGGAGACTACCACGTCTCTTACTGTCAAGGCTTTATAACTCAGCAGTAAAAAGTTTAAGACAAAATGTGAAAATAAAATCTTTGTCAATTAAAAAAAACCCAAAACATTTTCCTAAATTTACACAATATAAAAGATTAATCTACTAGTTTGAAGTGACTTCTTCACCAAAAAGTCTTTTTTTCCTTAATTATCCAGCAGTATTTTAGAACAGCAGTATTTTTTTTTAATTAAAAAAAATATATAAGTCTTCTTTATGTATTCTCTGTTTATTAGATACTGCTTTCCAATACTTCCAGCAGCAATAAACATGAGCACCAAACATTACAAAATACGCCCAGGAACATCAGTGACCACAGAAAGATAAAATACTTCAGTATTTGAATTCACATTTTTGGAATATCCCCAGGAGGTGCCATCTTTAAGTGATTAATCACTGGCATTCCAAACATTTATTTTAACTCAGAAACATTAATGTTCATGTATAGAGAGAGATATATGTACACTATTATGCATCAGCATAGTGCTGAAACAGACCAAAGTGAATCTATCAGTTATAACATTACTAGCAGTACCATATTTGTGTTATTTTTTATCTTCTGCATGCTATACTAATAACAACAAGACATATTTGATGTTTTTTTCTTTAGCAAGAGCACAAACAACTTGGGATCTAATACACTCACATCATGCTTCGCTTTTCCATCTGAAAAATATGGACAATCATCCACAATTCAAATGTATGCTAAAGATTTATTTAGTTATTGCTCTATGCACCACCTTCTTTTGAGCTTTGTGAATGATCTGTCTGCCCATGTTTTCTCAAAAAAAAACAAAACACAAAAACAAACTACAAAACAGCTGGAAACACAAGCTAGATTTTATAGAAAACATGTCTCACCAACCAAAGGAAAATATTGCTACCACAGCATTATAATACATTACATAACTGAGAAATTTTAGGTCCCAGATAAGAAGTTCATTGCAGGATATATGACTGCAAGGCTGAGCCCAGAAATGCATTTTCCCCCCAGGGAAAAGCAAGAATATGTATTTCCCCCTCAACACTGCTCTATTCACTTCCTTCCTCTTCAACTCTGACAGTAGAGGAGACACTGGAGTTTGACAAATACATGGACTTCTTAAATAGCTAAAGATTCATTTGAAATTGTTGTCATGACAGGTTTCCGTAATACTTTCTTGCAGCAATCACTGTATCTGCCTTCTATATTCCTATTTTAAAAAATAACTTTGAGTAGCAAAAGAAGGGGAGATTAAAAAAAAAAAGAAAGCAGGGACAGGAGGGAATGCCTAACTAACTCCTACCTAAACTGCCTCTGCATCACAGCCAGAGCAGCAGCAGAAATAAAGCCACACTAAAAGATGCTGTTTGCTGTCCCTTCCCCCTTTGCAGGTTTAAATCACCAGAGTATGGGCAAGTTTACTTTTAACATCAATTTCAACCATGTGAATTTCTGGGTAGGAAGTAACAGCAGCAGAGTTAATGACCAGGCTGTGAAACAGCAGTTCTTTCAATGACTTAAGTCTGTTTTTAAGTTATAGGGAGCAAAAAAAAAATATTTACTAGAGTTTAGACTCAGTTGTGTAAGACGTGATTTTCAGCAAATTCCTGAGGCCTAAATTCACAACATGAACCAAAAGCAGAACTTCCCACATACACTGTCCACATTGGACTGTGCTTATTCTTCCCTTTACCTCATGAACATCACACCCCTTGGGTCTACACCACCTTTATTAAGTAGATCCAAGCTTTAGTGCAAACAAATTGTCTTGTCTGCAGAAATAAATGATGAGCATGATAAATGATAAACCATCACCTGGTGCCACGCCTTAGTCTCGAGCCCTTTGGCAGCCACAGCAGTGTGTGGCCGCCCCAGCCCTGCCTGCTGCTCAAGGGTGAATCCCAGCAAAACCACCCTAGAAGAGCTGTAAACGAGTGTTGAGGTTCAGTTTTGATATACTGACATTCTCTGCTGCAAATCTCATTCTTCAGTGCTTAATTCAGCTCACTTAGTTCATCCAGAAGAATGAAGTGGTAGTGTGACCCCCCAGTCTCGTAGCCTCACACCACACTCCCCACTGCCACAAGCCCCACTGTGCATGGCAACACCCGGGAGCATTATAAATCTGCTGCATGATCTCTCACTCTCTGGGCTTCTGCAAAACACTGATTTGGTACTTCACCTCTGTCATAAAGGTGCTGTAGGGATAAGAGCAATAGAAACGGTAAGGAATTCTGGGAATGTAGATGTTGGGAGTTATCTAATGCAGAGAGGCAGACCAAATTCAGGTAAACTTCTACTGAAAATGCCAGTCCTTCAGCCAAAACAGAAAATACAGAATACCAGAGAACAGCAGCTCCATTTTTCCTATGCACACCTGGAAACAATGTGCCATAAATATGAAACTTGCCACAGGGAATTTCTGGAAGATACATAAAAGTTTCTCCATCTTGAAAGTTGGTTTCCTTCTACTGGAAACCTCAGCAACATACATTATCAAAAGAGATCCTTATTGATTTATCATTATAACCAAGAATTCATCTGATTAAATGTTGCAATTTATTATTTTCTCTGAATTAACCGATCCATTAAAAAACACGCACACACTTGTAACAACTTGCACAAGCCCTAAACAAAAGTTGACAGCTGAGCGTGTCAGCTAAAAATTGTATTGTCCTAGTTATGTACCAGTCAATGAAGTCCTATGGACTGACAAAAAGTAGAGATATTAAAAGAGATATAGAACTATGCACAAGACCTCTTTTAGACATTAGATTAGTTTCATGTGATATTGAATACTCACTTTTTGAGAAAATTAAATTAATATTTTAGCTTTTACGTTATACATACATAATTTAGTACCCCTAATTTAGTACCCTTAGTTACCAGGCTAAATATAAAAAAGTTGTCTTCGTTTTCTGGTCAGACAGACATCCTGAATAAAGATTAAAATGCCATTTAAATCATGGACTGTTGCCAAAATGTCTAATGACTGAAATTCACTAATTTTTTATTTTCTTTTTAATGGAAGTCCCAAGAAATTCCCAGAAACAGATCTTCAGTATGCAATACTGTGCTTTATCTGTATTCAGACAGGTTCATACTAGGCTCACTAGTATGTTGTACATATTTTAAATAATGCTGTCACACGCTAAACAAGTTAAGATCAAAACCAGTTTCAACAAAATGACACTATCTCCAGTGGAGAAAAGGCACAGCTGATAGAAGGGAGAGATGTGGGGAACTGACAACTGAAGGAAATTGTCTACTGTCCCCTCCAGTTTATGAATATAGTATGAAGGTGTGTTACTGCAAGCGCTAAGTTCTTGCAGTGCACTGACTTTTTCATGTATAAATTTACATTGTGCCTTACTGCCATAGTTCTGCAGCTCCACTTAACCTGCACAAGCACTGTGTCCATCTTCACTCATCTCCAGTATAACTCATTTTCAATAAACAATCTCCAATATAGAAACTGGAAACCTATTAGGATATATGTGTTAACTACTGTACACAAAAAATATCTATCCATAACATGCATTTAAATTTCTAAGATGTGAGCTGCACTCTACCATTTCTTTACATGACTATTATCTCTACATCTGCACACAAGCTTTTCAACACAATCTTATATTAAGCAATTGAGTGGGTGTGGTGAGTACAGCACAAATATTTTGAGAGAAATTCCTGACTGGATCCTTTCAAATTATTTGCAGTATCTTAGAAGAACATTACCCCTCAAAAGGCCAACAGAGTTTCCTTGATTATTTCTGACGTTGTGTGCAGAGCATTTCTTAGACACACAGAGTCGCAGCAAACTACAAACATATGCACTGCATTTCAGTCTCATGATCTAATTCAAAAGCTTTAGTAAATACCAAAGGGTATTTTAAGCATGCAGATTTACACATATTTCTGGAGGTCTAGTATTACTGAAACATATACTTTTACTTGACAATACATTATTCAGACTTGAATCTCTACAGCTTTCATCATTGGAGAATCCTTTTCTCAGACACCATTCCTTGTTTCCAAGGCATAAATCCCTTGTTATTATGTTAACAAACATAACACCTATTTCATCTGTCCAACAAGCAATTATTTTAACATTCTTGTTTTCCCAATTTCAAACCTAATACATTTTTTTCTTCAGCAAATTTTATTATTTTATTAGTTATTTTTAAAAGTTTATTCATCTTCTATTTAACACAAATGTTATTGGTTTCTCTTGCAGTTTGCTTATCACAACCAACCACTGATGTCCTTGCAGGTAAGAGGGCTTCAGGTAGCAGTTACCTAACAATGTCACAATTCAGATTTTCAGCATTCAGACAAACCACAGTGAGTCCTTTTTTTTTTTTTCACTTTCAGAGCATGATGCTGGTCTACACACATGGGAGAGCAAACTGCTGGAAGTGAATGCCATTCAACGCCATCAAGTAGTGTGCCAACAGATTCACAAACTTATCAGTGTGTGAAATACAGTACTGAATTGTCAACAAGATTATTTACTTTGTTTATAGCAGCAAATACCTTCCATTAGTGAAATCTGAAATCCATTAAAAATGTGAGTGTCTTGCCAACCGCCAATTGTAAAGCAAGCACAGGGATTCCCAACCCTCCTGGTGGGGGAGGCCACTTGCCTTTGTGCAGGTGCACAGGAGGGACAGAGGCCACGTTTCCCACCCTGTGAGAAGACCACAGCACACACTCAGTAGTGCTGTGTGTGTCAGAGATGTGACACTTGCTGGGGGCTGGCCCTCGTGTATGTTCAGCTGAGCTCTTACGTGTGCAGCCACTGCCATCAGGGTGCTGGGTGATCAGTCCTGCTGTCAGTTCCAGGGCACCATGGCTAAATTTACCACACAGATCGAAAAAATCTTTAGAAGTAGTTCAAGTTTACTCTCCTTCTATAAAACAATAATTATCTACTGATAAAAATACAAAACATCTAGCAGAAATTTACCCAAACTGTTATTCATACATCTAGTTTTCATTGCTCCCCACTTGACTACCTTTCAGGTTAGGCCACATCCTCCTTGACGTGTTGAATTCACTACTAGAACCCCTGAGGGCTGAGTAGGGCACAAAGGCCATTCTACAGAGTAGAGGTAAGGGATTACTCCAGGTATACTTTTGTTTACACATGCCAGTACAATATTTTCCTCCTTTGTATCTACTTTCCATGGCTGACATTCAGCTTGTAATGCAGTATAACCTCAAAATCACCTTCTGCAGGTCTACTATCCACACAGCTGTTTCTTCTATACAGCCATGCTTTTCTTCCCTTGTTCCTTTTCTTCATGCTGTACCTTACACTGTTCCTTTTCAATACCATCCTAGTTTTTCAAATCAATTTCTCAAGATCAGTCTAACTCTGTTCTCACAAGACCTCTTAATCCTTCTTAGACAAGTCTAACCTGCAAATTTAATAAGTATATTCTGTATTCTATCATCCAGACCATTAATGCAAGCACTGAATAGTGCTAGCCCTGGGGCAAATCTCTGCAGAACTTCACTTGATGTATTTTTCCATTTTGGAAGAGAATCAACACTATGTGCAGTTTTCCAACCATTCTGCATTGATCTTGTAGCGGTTTAATCTAGATTATCCTTCCTCAGTTTGAATTTGAAAATGCCACAGGTAAAGAAGCATGACAGGCAAATATCACCCCCCACCTTTTACACCTCTGCCTGCTAAACCAAAGGAAACTAAGCTGCTCTGAAAGGACTCACTCTTGAGAAACCTGTGCTGCTCTTGAGGCAGACTCAGCACACGCAGGGTGATCAGGCATTTCTGGGACACCAAGAAAAGTGTGTGAGATGGGCCATGTTCATACCTGCACCAAGGTATGAACATTATAAGGTATGAACATATTAAAAGGTCTGTGCACAGGAATGTGTCAGGGGAGCACCACGCAGGCACTCGCCACAGGAAGCAATGCCCTCAGCACACAGCCTGGCATGCAGAGAATTCTCTGAGGCAGATACCACACTGGGTCACTGTGCTGAGGGGCCACATGTGGCTCACACACTAAAGGTTCATTGCCACTACAGCACATCATCCTAAGCACAGGTATCAGCTGCTTCAAAGCCGTAACCCAAAGAACTATGTAGAGGTGGAATATTCTGTGGAAGGAGAACATTATCTTCTGAACACCACATGAAATTATCAGAAAAGTATTCCCCTTTTCCGGGAGAGAATAAATTACACATTGTCTTCCAGCATTCAATCACTTTTTTAAAATCCAAACTGGAGACCCTCTAAAATCTGCCTTTTAAAGATTAAATGCGGTAGCTGAGAAGTTCTAGAAACAACAGTTGAATCTTTAACTGTCAGTCGGTACAAGCCTTCTTGTATTATATATTCCTGTGACACATTAGCATTTAAAAATAACATATACTGCATTTAACAAATATGTTAGAAGGAAAAGTAAAATTCAGTGATTACACTTGGAAGGCCAAAAGATTTGTTACATCGGAAAGACATTAGATTTCAGAACTATAAAATATTAACTTAGCAACATGACTGGAAATGCTAAGAGAAGTACATGACAGACTGTTTTACCCTTCAAGATGTGTTCCAAAATTACAGATGCCGCACTAAGTCTGGATTAGCCTAACTTCTAATTGCTGACACTTCCCAGTAACATGACTGCTTCGGGGTAAAGGAATACTTCAACAGTTTTTTCATCAATATGTTCGGTTTTGGACTTCCATCACCTATCATCTAATACCCCATACTGCTGTTAATTATTGTACTAATCCCCAGTTTTCAGTTTTTCATCGCTGGCTGCTTTAATTGATCTTGATCGTTCTGAGGAAGAGGATTTGCAAAGTGAAAATACAGAAGAATGCAAGAATGCCCACAGCAATAAATGAAAGTTGGGCAATTAATCTCATGTAGGAAGCAGCTGAGCTCTTCTTTCAGAGTGATAGCCTGGTCAGAAAATCAACTGCTGCTGCTGTCACATCAGTACCTCCTCCAGCTGACAATCCTGAAAATCCTGCCATTGCATGACTGTCCTCCACCACACAGGTATTGTCTCTATGCATCTGAAGTCCCCACATGCATCTGCACCTTCTTACTTTGACTGTAACATGGAAAATTGCTTTGCTATCTGTTGAAATGCTAGCATCGCATTTCTCAGGAGTACATTTTCTCCCTTACAAGAAACAATCACCTAACAGAAAAATTCATGGATAGGTTAGCTAATTTTTTTTTAAAATTCTTTAAATCAAATTGCATCTCCTCTACAAAAACATCCTTTGGCTCCTAAAGACTATACAATATTACTTACATAAGAGATTATATCTACATACTTACAATTATACTGATTCTTGCACCATACATATATATATGTGTATATATATATCTCACACTCCCCTTTCACCTTAACATCTAAAGTAACTCACAATTCAGTCTTTCTTACACAAAACTGCTTGGTAGCCACCTATGTTTTCATTACTAAGAATGGAGAGAACCTTAAACTAAAGGAGGAATGGTGTTAGTCATACGATTTCTTTGCAAAGTTGGAGCAGGTGAAGACTACAGATCCCTTCACATCAGCAAAAGGGTGTGTCAGAGTTTACTCCTTCCAGTTAAGTAATATCAGTAATTCCTAACAATGTCTATATCTGGCCCTGGATATAGTATAAGGTTCTGAAGAGGTTTTTGCTTTACTCTTGTCTTTTAAAAAATTTTTGTCCAAACATTTTCTAAAATAAAGTTATACAGCATTTAAAAATGCAACAAAACCAAAACACCTGTTTAAATACCCCGTAATATAGTGTTTAGATGTCCTTAAATTTAATAAGGATTGATTAGTTCCACACTGGTTCCTATCAAACTCAATTACAGCTGATGTCAAGAAATTTCCTCTTACGGTAAAATGCAAAATAAAAAGCATACATTTCCAAAGGTTGGGGGGGATTGTCCTCTCTTCTCTACACAGCAAGTGTCTGAAACACTTTGTCTTCCCAAGGTGTTTAAAGCATTGTATGTGTGCCTTTGATAGCTTATCTCAGATTCAGATGAATCAGAAATAAGCTAAAAATATTGGCTATCATGGAAAAAAAAAAACATAATACAGTCTTTCATGTTTTAGCATTTCAGAGTAAGAGCCCAAAATAGTATTCCACCCACACTCAAAAAATTGAAGATATGCAAAAACTCCCATGTGCAACTTTATTATCTATTATTGAAATGGGAAAATGACAACATTGGCAAAATCTTGCCATTTTTGGTAATAAAGTAGGTAAGCAAGTGAATTGGCTTCAGTCCTGAATTTTCTAGTGAACAGCTGGGAAGGAGGTGGCAAACAGCAGCATCCTAAAAGCCAAACTGAAAGAGATGAGCCATGGATTGAGAAAAAGTAAAAAGAATGCCTTACTCTCTTTGGCTTGATAGAAAAAGGGCAAAAGAAAGAAAAAATCATTGTCATTTATATACTAACTCTGATGACACGTTGCTGCTTGTTACAAGGCTGGATTAACACAAATAACTTAAAGACAACACAAAATTAAATACAAGCTATGTGCTTTAACCCTTGGAAATAAAAAATGGCCTTTTTTCCACTGAAAAGCCTACTATAGCTATTCACTACAACCATAGATTATATTCAACTATACCTTCAGCTATTTTTACCTTCCTTGTCTTCTATCTCCTCTAGTTTTATTTTACTAATACTCAACTAACAAGTACAAAACAACTCCTAATTATTCCAGTGAAAATTAAGGGTAAGTGAAAAATCAAGATTACTCTTTAATTACAGAGTCTTCATTATTTACCAACATTTATTCAAAATGTAATAAATTCCAAAGAGAGTGCACTATGAAATAATTCTGAAGGCCATGTAAAAAACATGTTTTCTGAGAAAGCCTACAGCAGTAGTAAATAACAGGTAGGAAGGTTTAAAATGTGACAAAGAACACTATGGTTTTAGTGGATCTTTTTAGTCTTCGTGTGTATATATGTGAAACTAAGTCATTCACAAATCTTCTCTTGCAGGCTTTGAGAAAACAGGCAGCTCTGCTTTGCTTTCTACATCCTCATACCACATGCAGGTCTGTGGTACAGCAGTAGTTAAATCAGTTCTCAAACTCAGATCTTCTGCCTGCAGCAGATCACAAGTAATATTTTCATCCAATGCACAACCAGCTTTCTTTTTGGCCAGGAAGAAACAATCTCAAAGACGGCCTAAGAGTATTTCTCCAAATTTAGATCTAGCCAAATAATAAACAAATGGCAGCCAGAGTATTTCCAAGTTGTCTCAAACTATTATGTTTTGGCAGAATTCTAGAGTGGAAGGTTTACTCAAAAATCATCAGTGGCTGAATCAACTTAAACCAGCCTGTTAACACAGCATGGTTAAGCACAGCCCACTACAAGGTTTGCTCCTGAATACTGCTTTTGCATAGTTAGTTCTTTGGGGGTGGGAATATGTGGTATATTCATGAACTTCTAACCATTACAAGAAACAAGAAATATTTCGTTAGGAGTCCTGACTCCAGCGCCAGGTGGTGTACTATCAGACCAACTGAGAGAGACAAATTCTGAATATTTAAAACACAAGAGGCTTACTGAAAAGCAGCTATCAACAAGTATTTAACACCAAGACACAGTCAAAACACTCACACAGCAAGCTGTGAAAGGGTCAAGACAGGGAAGACTGCTCTACAAGCTATACAGAACACACAGAATAAATGAACTGTGGAAACGTGTCAGCTTTTTGCCACTCCACAGCAGACTGCCTTGTAACATCTCGTTCTATGCAGAAACACAGAGGTGGCTATAAGCCAAATGAACAACTAGATACAGTTGAGCTTTTCAAGTTGTAAGATTAATAAGCAGATAAAGGTTTCTTTGTTACACAAACTCTCCACCCCTCTACCCTCTAGCTTACAGAGGGCAGTAACACAGCCTCCCAGCCATTCCAGGTACACTTTCTGACCTTTTTGATACATTCTAGATCCAGATTTTGATTTACAAATGGTTATGTCTCCTACAGGCCTTCTATCTATTGACGAAGGCTGGAGAAAAAAAATTACCACATCCTTCACATAATCAGGACAGCCTCAGAAGCAGTGGTTCTGTTGGTGGGAATAAAATTACGTATATTTGTTTCTAATGGGCAGTTGTCATCAAGAAGGCTTTATGTATTTTGCTCACTCTTTACCCATCTGATCCTTAGTATCCTTACAGACACCAATATACAGATACAAATATTAAAGCCCTAGAGAATCAGCTCTTGTATCATCAATCTGAACAAAAATTCAGTGATTATAATAATTTAGACTTCTTTTCTTTTCTGAATTAAATCCTGGTTCACGAGCCTCTTCCCTGGAGAGGGATCTTTTAGCAAAATATACTAAATTGCTGGCATTTCTGTTCACTTTTGTGATTTAAAATGAAATGTCATAGAAAAGGAAATTTTCTTTAGAAAGGGTTTATTTTGAAAGTGCACAATCTGCAATGTGTTAAAAAATATATAATTCTACAATGATAGATCACAATTTTATTTTATTTTTTTTCTAACTTAAGACAAGCTATGGCAAGGGTTCCTATGATCTGAATCCTCCACTTTCCTTGCTGACTTGTGCTGTTTCTCTAGAGAGGTGATGAATCCTTGTTCACTCTCCTTGTTTGCTGACAAAGAACACAAGGCAGCATTGCAGAAATTATGGTTTCTTATTGATCATTTGAACTTTGCTTGTTGAATCATTACATCAGGGAAAATGCTTGTGTCTGTCTGCATACAAAATCACAAGGGCAATAAAATATTCTTTAACCTTCTAAGGGATCAAAGGATGATTTGATAATGTAAGAATAAATCCTAAAATACATCAGCTCCTTCCTCAGGCCTAAGTGTTGCACAGTCCTCTGCATCCATTCCACATTGGCAGAGAATTGAAGGAGTAACTCTAATCCTGATCTAATATGGTAAACTGTACTATATAAAGTATCATTTTTCACCCAGCAGGTATGATGATGATTGAACAATTCTTGTACTAAAGGATCTTGATTGGTTCCAGCATCTGAATTTCATCAGTAGACATTAAGATGACTCTCCAAGGAGATGTAATTTAAACATGGATTTACACCCTAAAACATAGGATGTTTTTCATCAAGGAAAGCTAAAACCAGTACTTTCAATGCTAAGCCTTGTTTCTACTATATGTTTTAAGTCTTAAAATTGCATTTAAAAGTGCTCAAGAATGTACAAAAATCCTCTGTATCTCACATAAAAACAAAATTTGCATTTGTTCAGAGTCAGAGCTATTATCTTATATGGCTACAGACAAAGGAATACCTATTTGCCTATACTTCACTCAATGTCAGATAACCTATCCCAACAAAAACAATCATCACACAGTATGTTTACCACACAGATTTTTGACTCTTGCAGAAATTTCTGACTTCAGAGCTCCAACTGGCTGGGGCCAAGCTAAATGAACCCTAAGTTATCCTACACAAATTTTCTCATAATTCCTCACAACAACTCTGAACTTCGTGGAATTGTTCTGAGACCTAATATGATATCACTTTTACAAAATTCTAGATCAGGGACTTTGTATCACTTTCTTGGGCAATAAATACTTGTTTGGGTCACCTGCAAGACAGAGGATCTAATTATGTTCAAGTGTTGCTAACTTGCTTTTTCAAGCTGAGAAAGAGAGGCACAAGATTAAAAGAGCATGACCTTTTCAGGGACTCGTATCAAAATAAACTCAAAGAGGATGGATCAAGTTTGAAAGGATTCCTAAAAGGGAAACATTTGGGCTAATAATAGTTATTTCCTGTGACAATGTCATTTGGATAAACATTGTGATATCACTTATGTCATATAGAAGCACACTGCTGAGATTCACTTGCAGCTGTCAGCAACCAAGGATGAATTTTATGGAGTTGTATATGTTGAAGTGTCTTTTAATACTTATTTCTCATGAGAACAAATTTGCCTAAAACATACACTTTTCAGAACTCAAATTTGAAAACTGACTTCTTCATTTATCTGAGTCCATAATGACAGTTATTTAGGAAAGGGAACCTACTTGAAGAATATAACAGAATTATCAGATTACTTAGTTAAACTGTAATCTCTGCACACTTAAGCTATAACCAAAAGTAATTTTTCACTGACCTCTTGACAACCTGTAAGCTAGCCACGTCTTGACGTTATAGATATATTAAAGCATGACAAAGAGTTTTAACATAATGCCATTGTTAAAATATTGTTACCTTACTTGATAAATTGTGTCAGAAGTCAGTAAAGCAGAACTTTATAACCTCCTGGTAAAAGTCTGTTATTTTTCTCCAGCCTAACCAGTTGTTACAAATAAATATGCCTTCACATTGTTGTAAAGGTCATCAATGCCTGTGAAACAGGCAATAAGCATTGAAATGTTGTTGAAGATCTCCTTAAAAAAAAAAGTAAATTGCAGAATATACAAGAATACTTCCATGTGAACACCTTACCACAGTAACACCACTTGAACTTTCAGTACTTTGCTATTTTCAAGAGACTAAACACAACCTGGAATGTCTTTTTTTCTAAATGCAGGCACATGCACTCTAATATTGTCACAAGCAAAGAAGTTACTAGTGGTTAACAATTTGTCCTCTAACATTTATTGCAACAATAACAGTAATGCAATATTTGTTACTCTCTTTTTGCATTCTCTGGCATTACGGAGAAGGCAGAGCAAAGGAGTATTATGACCGAGTGTATTTCATTTTTAAAATTAACTGTAAAATGATTAACCAAAGCTCCTCATGACAAGGAGTCTTGACTGTACTGTCAAGACTCTACAACACACCAGAGATTTTATGTTAACTTGAGTGTGAATTAATGTTGACAACTAAAAGCAACAAATTTCCTTCTTTCTTAAGAGAGACAGATGCCTGCACCTTTTCTGAGATACAGAGACCTCTTCAGAGATTTCACAAATTTTGAATGAAAATACTGCCCATAAATGAAACACATAAAAATTCCTGAAATTTACATTTTAAATGCCACTGTTTCAGAGATGTTCTATCTTTGCATCTTCACTGGTACTAAAGTTAATACTTAAAAAATCGTTTTTCTTACTGTTACGACTTTTCTAAGAAACATGTTGTAGAAACTGCTTACTGTTCTGAAACCCAACTAGTATGTGACCTGGTTAGAAAACTGCAAAGTCTAGCAGATTCCATTTTCTCTTCTCGTACCAGTCACTGTTTTACATGCTTACATATATATTATTTGCCCAACTAATTTACTTTATATACTAAATAATCTTAATATTTCAAATATTTATTCTTGTGACAGTGGTTTCATATTTCTAAAATTTCTTGTGCTCTTTTCTTAAATTCTTCTAAATCCTATTACTGAGACAGAATGAGTACAGTTCAGAGTATTCTGAATTTGGCCATATTCCAAATTTACATAATTACATTAATATCCTTTATTTTGGTTTTTTGAAAAGCAGATGTATTTTATTTAACGTCTTGAGAGGGGAGGGGAGGAGAGGGGAGGATAGGGGGTGAGAGGTAACATGAAACTTTTAGAATGCACACCCTTTCACATCCAATTTAACAGCTGGTCAGAAACTGCCTTCAACTATGTGAATTTTTAAAAAAGGTTTCAGAGTAGATGATATTAGTGCCATTTTACCACCTCATTTGGCTGCCAAGAGAATCAACTATAGTAGCCCACAAAAATGTCTGTTCCTACTTCTTAAATGGATGTGTACAGCTATATACAGAAGTAAAAGTCTAGAATGATTAGAATAATATGCTTTAATACTCATAAGAGTTTTCATAAACACTTTATTACAGAAGAATTCTGCTAGCCATTAACAGCTGATGTGTAACCCACCTTAGAAAAGGTACTTCAGCTTCAGCATTGTCAAAAATGTGCTTTCTTTAATCCATCTGATTTACAGGAGCTGTATATACGTAAGTGTTAATTCTGATCTTAAAATAACTGTCAGCAGCGGGGGCTGAAGAGGGAGAAAAAGAGTTCACTGATTCATTGCAAATTATATTAAGGAGTACTATTGTTTTCCATGAATGATACAGGTTGTAAATGTTTTCATTATCCCAGTTGTAGTACTTTAGGAATACATCTACATTTTGTGATTGCAAGTTCATTAATTACAGTACGCTCCACTAATTATGTCCAGAAAGTACCTTAATTACCAACGTACGTGAGCAAATTCCCAGAAATTTGAGTTGAAATGCAAACAATAAATGAAGGAGCTTAAAGCTCTCATATAACAAAGTCATTAACACAGGAGGTATTCTGAAATTAGCATCTCATACATTTCTGTTCTTCAAAACTGGACCATCAAACAGCACAGCAATATTTTAAGTCTTACTGCCACGAAGTAATAACTTATTTACATTTGACTGCACAGTTAAATTACCTTTTGATATGCACAAGGAAATTTTAATATGGTGCTAAATAATAACCAAGATGGCTTTGTCAGAAACAACTCATGCCAAACCAAAGTAATTTATTTTTGTGACAGAGAAAACGTACCTTTGAGTAGGAGATGTAACATGTTTTGATTTGAAGCAAGGCTGACACTATTTTAAGTGACTTTCTTAAGTAAGCCAAGCAAACATGGTCTAGAGATGGACATAAAGAACAGGGTGGGATAACCCAAGGGCATGACACTCAAATACCTGTGTCTCCCACTGTCTGTCCTAATTCTGGTTCTATCAACATTCTCATGGATCTAAAAAAGGCAGAAGAGAGGACAGAAAGCCATCATGGTACACAATTTATACAGGCCAGGTTCAGAATTCACAAAGCAAAGACATTGTAGTCTGGACAAACTGAAGTGTCATATTAAAGCATATGGAACATTAATCCACTCACAAGAACCACGAGGTGTCTCTGGCTTAGGGGTACACATTTAAAACAACAAAACAACTCTGTCTTTAATTAAAAACATTACTAAAGTTCCTGTATCACAGGTGTGTAATTTTATCCCAGCTCAGGGGAATAAAAAAAGCTCCCTCTCAACAGCACTGGCTGACTGTGACGCTGTGCCTCGTGCTCCAGTCTAAGCTTCACACGTGATGCTGCTGCATCACTGGACACTCTGTAAAGTCTATCACAGAACAGCCTGGTTGGGAGGGTCCTTCAGAGCCTATCTACAGGCTTACACCAGTTTGTGTGAAAACTCCCTGTGACTTCAGAACAATAATAATGATCCTCAAAGACAAAATTCAATAAATTCTCAGTTAAAATAATATTCTTAGCACTATGACAATCGCACACCGTGACACGTTTTCAGGAACTCTGTGTCAAAGTCTCTACTTGTATGAACCTGCACAGCAGTTTTTGTCTATGAACAAACAGATGAGCTAATTGACATCAAAGAACAGCTTGGGTCTAATGCAAAAGACAAGGACGATAACCAGAACTTTAATTTAGCTCAGCTTCTCCCTCATCCCAAGAAAACCACAAACATAGAGGTAGAAATGAACACTAAAATTATGAATAGTTTTATCAGCTTTGCCAGTCCTCCTCTGAATACTCATAGGCAAGGTAAAAGCCTTCAGTATATATAAAAGATTCAAAGGGATTGTTGACAGAGATCCTTAACTAAAAGGGCCTTAGGAAAACTACTGCAACTAAGTAATTCCTCATCCATTATTAAAAGTCAGCTGTTATCCCCCTAGTATTTTCCCTTGTTTGAATGACACATAAACTGTGAACTTAACTACCATGAAATATAAATAAGTGTGGTACAGAAAATAAATTTTTCAGCATGCAAACATCCCTTATAGAAATTAGAATACATAACAGTATTGTGTGTGAAAAACAACAGTGTTTCAGAACATTTAACGCTTTTACCTGAGGCACACTTTATTTACCAGTATAAGTTTCAGGAAAAAAAAGGGACTTAATCACTTGTTCATAAAAATTGTATGGAAATAATCTTTACAGAAGTTTAATGTGCAAGAGCAATTATGCATAGGTACAGTTATTTATCAAGATGTAGGATTAAGTTCACTCTTCCACATACCGCTATCAAGGCACGAAGTATGAGGTAGTCCCAGTGTATGAAAAAATATTTCAGTTGTGGATTAAAAAAACTAATCTGAGACCTACATTTTAGTTGAAGCCAACAGCCTAACATTTTTTAAAAGTTCTTATCACTTGTTCCAGGAGTAAGAATAAAAAGCTCTGAACAGAACTAAAAGCTATTCTAAAACTTATCCTTTCTGAAAAGAAAATCCCAATGATATTCTATAAAATTGTAAGATTTCTAAACTGAATAGAGAATACAAAATATAAATAGAGACCTCATTATTAACAAATCTACATTTTAAAATAATATGCATGAGATCAGTTTTCAGATGTTCACAGGCCAGGGCATTATTTTAATGACCCACTTTATTTTTGCCAACAGTTTTGCTGTGTCAACATCTCAGAGCAAAGACTATTTTATTTACATAGCTATACAATTTGTCATAAAATTCAATAATGTTCAGTCCAATAAAAGCTAGCTGATTATCAAATCCTCTGCTTCAGAATGCAATTTCCAGCTCACAACAGTTGTTATTCTTTATATCTTACAGCTCACCATCTGATGAATTTAAGTCTGTGTCCAGCACTATGCAAGTCAGACTAGACCAGCACAAGGTTTCTTAGCTCAATGTAGAACTCTGTGAATTTATTAATTTTATTATTTTATTTTTATAACCTGCACTGAAGCAACACAAACTTAACACAGTGATGCCTTCCCACTGCATTGTATATGAAAACACTGTCAGAGGGTCTCTATGAAGAATGATATTTGTTGTTAAGGAGAAAAATAGCCTTGATCACGAGGCAGATTAAATTTAATTCTAAAGTGTGGCAATCCTAAATTTAGGAGAGTGAATTCCCCAAATGGATACAAGAACAGGCTGTAGAAATACAACAAATTAAAAAGTCTTCAGTCTGTGGAAAGGTTGCTTGTATTTATTTGCAGACAACTTTGAAATTCAGATTCCTAGTTAGCATTTTAAAAGGGGATAAAACAAGAGTCAAGTAGAAAGATAATGAAAAAGGCCTCATGCATTAACATCTCCTTAGGCAGAAAAAAAAAATCAGCAAAAAGCAACCAAGTAACTTTGTCACACCACAGCTTTCTACTGAGTGATATGTACATGCTTGAGGAACGTGGCTTTCAATATGCAGTACCCAAAACCCCAACAGTAATAATAAATACTGACCTAGATCTGAATTCAGAACAATCCTTTATCTAACATTCATAACAAAGAACAAGGTGTCTTAGGCTTTTCTCAAATAAGTCAGTGCTTACATCTCAATAAACACAAGGATAGCAACACTAAGCAGTAATAGGGCAAATCTTCTACAATAGTGATCAAGTATAAAAGACAACTAATTTTTTTTTACAAGAAATCAAGAGGACTTTAGAACAAATCTCCAGGAAAGAGTCAAACCTTCAGTGCAGGAGAACATATGGCACTCTCCCATCCTCCTTGCTGGTAACTCCTACTACAGCACTCATTCCTTCCCAAATGCATACACATTTTAGCTTTGCTCATATACAGTGCTGGAGGAGGGAGGGAAAAAGACCGAATGGAGTTCATCTTCCAGCTTCCCTTCCTCCCCACTCCTGGAGGGGAAGAGTTGCACAAAGCATCATCTGAGCTCTGGAGAGGGAATAGGTATCAGCACCCAATACCCAGTTACACGTGTGCTTTGTGACCAAAGAGAGCAGGATGCACATGGACACACTGCCCATCTCACCCCTGGTGTGGGCACTCGCTGCTCAGCTCGTGTTCTGTCAGGCTGACAGAGGCACAGCAGCAGTGCAGCCCCAGCACGGTTCAGCAAACACAGTACAAGGGATATATTTGGGTGTGAACTAATCCTGGCTACATTAGACAAAACACTCTCATGACTATTTTTGCTATTATTGATGCCTTAGTGTTGCCTAAAAGGCTAGCCCAAAAAACTGAGGCCAGTCAGGAGTAAGGGAATAAAGGTGGGTGTTTATTCAAAAGGCCTTCAAAGGAACATTTAGGGCAGACAAAGCCCCGCTTGGGGCATCACCCAAAATGGACAACGAGTCACGAGTTCTCCACACCTTTATAGG
>VZRZ01000215.1:1179999-1265785 GCA_013398175.1 Climacteris rufus | reverse complement strand
CAATACAGAATTTGAAAAATATAAGGGTTAAAACCTAAGGCAACGTTTGGACTTTAGCTTTCATATTTTTCATATATTTGTAATCCTGCAATTCTTTAGTGTATAACTCTAAACTCCATATATAGTGTTAGCTACTGTTTTCTCCCAGTTTGGTCAGACAAAACAATTCCTCTCTAGGCCTGGGAACCCAGGACACCTTACTGTCTCAAGCCCCAAGAAATGTAAACAAAAGTGGGATGGGGGGGAGAAAACTGGGGGTAAATGACTTCATCACCTGAAGCTGTAATTGGAAGATTAACACCCAATATGCAAATGGACCAAACTTATAAAAGTGTGAAAATCCGTGACCCATAGTCCATTTTGGGTGAAGCCCCTGTGGAGGGCCTCATTTTGCCCTAAATGTACCTGAAGGCCCTTCATAAATATAACCAGTTTTTACTCTCCTAACTTCATCTGGCTTCTGTTTTTAGGCAGTCCTTATAAGGCATTGCTGTGTTATCTCTATTACCCTGTAGAGATGTTCCCTAAAACACGAGTATCTAAAAATTTATGCTCAGGTACTTCCCCAGTAGCGCCATTTTCCCAGATCTATTCAACTAGGAATTCATGGAATTCCCTCCTCTTTCACAAACCTTTCATTCCAGAAAGCACATGGTGTATGGGGTAAATCTATGGCTCTGGAAAAAGAGCAAGGTGGACCTGCACATCTGCATTTCTGGCATGAGAAGTCTCCAAAGATGACTCTGCTTTCCTTTCTTCTTCCATTCCAACGTGTTTACCCAGCAGAAATGCTGGATCTCCTTCAAGATGCAAATTACTGATTATTCAAGTAATTGCTCAAACAATCTTAACCTTACTGTACACAAAGAAATACCATACTTGGTTGAAGAGCTGGTAAAAGAGTTGCTCCCAAAATTTTTCAAACTCTATTAAATGAAAACTTAAGGAGTTTTATGGCATTACAAAACAGGGTCAAGTTAGTTAGAAAGGAAAGATACAAAGTTAACTTCATCATTTTAATACAGTATCACAAACATATAAACTATAATGAAACCTAGAAAATTGAGCAGCAATACCAATGTCTCCGCTTTTTTTTGCTGTTTTTATAACACAAATCTGTATTTTATGCTATTTGTTGCAGTTATCTTTCTTACCAAAAAAAAAAAAAAATCAGACTAGAAAACATTAAGCAGTACCTTATCAGAAGAAAAAGAGTAAAGAAAAAAAATGACAGTTTAGATAACAATGGATTCTGTGGGAAAGGCACTGAAAGAGGCCATGGCACAAAATTACTGTGCAAAATCAGACACAGTTTTTTAGTTAAAGAAATTCAGAGATTTTAAGGATTGAAGTCCTTATATCTATATATATATCTATAACACACATAGTTGTAGTAATACTAAATAATTGACTTAAGCTAATTCTACCTTTTCCCAAAGAATTTTAAGATATAAAATAAAAGGCAACAACTCCCAATTAGGTATTAAAATTTCAGCCAAAACCACTTTACTAAACACTTGTATTACCATATGCTTCACATTAATATTACATGAATTATTGAAGACTGATTAAATATGCATGTGTCTGTCCAAGCAGGTTTCTCCTCATAATGCAGTCTCTTGCTTTCTTCTATTTTCAATATTTGCTTAAAGGCAGTACATTTATTCTATGCCTCATATCAACTAATTATGAATTCCTTACAAGACGATGTACTACCTGCCACTGAGGGAAGGGAAAAGGGAATGTTTCATGCTCCATTTGCTGTTGACAACATCTCACTGGAGCTGTCTGCTTTGCAGACCACTCTGTGGAACACGTGTCCAGCAGATGTACAATTAATAATCAGGAGTGCTAACAGATGATCAACAAGAACCATCCATGGCCAAGCCACCCAAAGCCCTGAGCCAACACCTCCTCCAGTGCGTGCAGGGGACAAGAACAGCAAAGGAGGCAGCAGCTCCCAGTTCTGCTGGGCTTACCTGGGCCACAGGCTGATCTGCAGGAGCATTTCAGATACAAATACAGGGCTCTCAGATACAAATACAGGGCTCCCAGATACAAATACAGGGCTCTCAGATACAAATACAGGGCTCTCAGATACAAATACAGGGCTCCCAGATACCAATACAGGGCTCTCAGATACAAATACAGGGCTCTCAGATACAAATACAGGGCTCTCAGATACAAATACAGGGCTCCCAGATACCAATACAGGGCTCTCAGATACAAATACAGGGCTCTCGGTGGGCTCAGCTGGGCTCACAGCTTGGAAATCAATGGAGGTAACACAGCAAGATGTCCAGTGGGAGAGGACTTCTTAATCAGAATGCTTCTGAAGGCATTCCAAGGCCTAGGGAAATGGAAGTGTAATGGTATCCAGCTGAAGGATGAAGGAATGTGTGCCCTAACCATGGACATGTGCACACCTTGGTCATGCAGTGGAAGCTGCTGTCATTGCCACCACCGCAGTGGAGACAGTCAGGCAATCCAAATCCGGGAAACAACGACTGCTTCATTTCTCACTTCTCTGCTTTAAAATGATTTGATTAAAAAAGAAATCCAAAGGACAGGAAAAACTTTTCTCTAACCTCAAACTAATCAAATTTGAAGATTTTACAAAACCACAGCCCCTAATATATTGTAACACAGTATCTCCCCATACTGTCTCCTCACAAAAAGGAAAGCCTGTGTATTTTGTTTGTTCTACTAATAGACGCTTCATAACTTCAATATCTGTTACATTAAAATCCTCAACTTCATCAGGCCTGAACCCAATTCTGATGATTGCAGGAGTACATCAGAACTGGCTGTGGAATGAAATGCAGGTGAGAGCACTGCACAGCTGCACAGCCACAAACAGCCCAGAGCTGGGCAGGCAGTGTCCCAGCAAGAGCTGCCAACTGGGAAAGGTGGCTGATGGAAGGCACAGGGAGCTCCCTGTGCTCACTCCCACACCTGAAAATATTCTGCTGAATATAAATTAAAGAACTGAAATTTACATTCATTTTACAATGCTTTTTCTACTTGAATGGCAAAATATTTCAAAAAATGAACAACTACAGTTGAAGATATTAGTGGGTGAGAAAATGGAAGCTTCCAGGATTTAAGAAAAAACATGTTCTTTTCATATAGGGAGGAAAAAGCATCTTCATGAAACAAGGCCCATTAAAAAGGCCAGTGTTGCCTAATCATTAAAGCATAGAAAGTTACAAACTCAAATATTTGGCAACAACCTTCCTGTTTACTTCTCGTCATTCAGAATTTCTCTGTATTTGCCCACTTGTGGAATGAGGTTTGCTAGTAGCTGTCTAATTCCTCACTTTGTGAGGAATTTCCTGAAAAATGATGGAAAATTGAAACCCAGAATCATTAATGAAAAAAGACCAATATTCAGAAAGTAACATGTGACACAGGGTCCTCCCCACATTTACAACAGTAAACAATATTCTGATACTGAGCAGGAAAGCCCTAGATACCACTTTTATTTTAAAAACCCTTCTATTTTCAAAATGCTGCTATTAAACTCACCCATGTTCCAATAACTCTACACCTCTCATGAGTCCTCTATATTAATGGTAGTTGAAAGTAGGCCTGGAATACAGATGGTTGAAAAAAATTCCTATTTGAACTACATTAGCACAATGCAGCTCCATTCTCAGACCAAACTGCTTCACTGAAAAGAGAAACTATCTCGAGTTAACTTATTACTTCTTCCCCATTTTCCTTCTTTCTTTTTTTTTTTTTACTTCCAGCACCATCCTAATGTTCACATATAAAATGTTTAAACACCTGAAATGCCATACATGTTGCACCTTAAATGAGGTACAAAAAAAGGAAAAGAGCCCAAGTACTGAACCATCAGTCACAGAGTATCATTCACACACAGCCGCATTCGCGACGCTTCAGGTTACGGGCACTCACATTCCCAATGGTTTGTAAATAAGATCTCCATATTTTCCCTCTACATTAATACTGGAATTACATAGCCATTTATCTCAAAGACAGATGTCTTTTAAATATTGGTAATGTTTTTATACTCAAAGCTCATCTTCTCTGACACAGCAACATGACCTGTTAAAGCATTGTCAAACATCTAATAAAACAAGTACTACTCCAGCTGGCATGTTTCCTTGCCTATTCTTCAATAATCATCTTTTGCTGTAGTCACCTAAATAACACACTGAAGTGTGTTATCAAGTTTTGCTGATCTTTTCTTTCTGGCTACATGAAGTTTCCTTGGGCTCTACAAATTATTCCAATCATTTCCAACCTGTACAGTGTAACGCGCTGAGACAAAGCAATGGTTGGAAGTGAAATTTAGAGATGATGAACAAGACTGATATTTTTGTTGTTGCAAAACACATAATGAGCCATTAACACAAAGGAATGGTTCTCTTTTTCCTATGGAATTAAAAACACCTTTTGCACCTGTTTACTAAAATACAGAGCTAACACGCATGAGAATCATGCGTAGAAACACCTTATTTTTAATACTATTTTTTGTTATTGTTGTTACTACTGCTCCTAAAAACACTTTAATATGTGTTATGCCACAACTCCACCATTCCTTTTTAATGCACATTTTTAGCCCTTCCACGCAGAGGTTGCAAGCTGCAAAGTAAAAGTGAACTATATTGAAGTCAGACATTCATTTTAGCTATTCCAAGATTCAAAACATTCTATCATCTGTTCCTATGGAAACTGAAAGGCTATTCTAGGTTATATCAGTATCAGCCGATTATGTTGCAGAGAAATCTGTGGTTTATTTTAATCCATAGTTCAGAGGTATAAATTCATGCTTAGTATGTAGCTTGGTGATTTTGAATTACTGAGGCATGGTTAACACTTCAGTTCCATTAGATCATACTTGAAGATAAAATGGATCCTTTTTAGACCAGAATAGGACAGAGAAAATTTCATAAGGTTTGCTTAATCCCTGTGAAGTTTACCATTCAGATGTAGGATATAACTAATACACACTTGGAAGATATTTTTCGGTTGTTAGATGAGCCATACGTTGCTGTATCACATCTTAATAGAATAGTTCAAGGAAAAAATAATTGAGATTTACAGAAAACTCCTTCAGTAGTGCCATGTACCAGATGGCCAGATGAAGGAATCTGATTTAGCAAGTTAACAAGATCATGAAAACCATAACCGTAAGACCGAAGATGAAAAATAAGATTGAATAATGCAACTTGAGTACATTTCTATGACAAAGAAACTTAAAGGTTAGGATAGAGTAAAACTTGCAAACGATTTAAACACATGAAGTGAAAGTTCCCTATATGTGTACAGAGCTATTGTAAAAGAAAGAACAGAAACAGTGTAAGTTAGTACAATTTTAATTAAACAGACTCAAATGCGATTGTGATCTTTCACAACCAAAGCTAATATGACAGCTGTAACATGTTGGAGTAAGTCTTCTCTGTCTACATTAGAACTAGAAGAAGCAGTAAAATGGGTGGTTAACACAAACTTAAGTAAAAAGCTTTGGATTTCTTACTCCACTAAGCAAAACTAGATGATTTAAAGTCAACTATAGCTACCACCCTCACCTTACGCCAAAAGTAGCAAGCAGGTTCAAATTTTCCTTTTTACAGGTAAGACTTCAATCTCCTTACTCTAGATTCAAATAATTGACTTCAAACTGAATAATTACAAGTGCATTCCATTTCTATATCATATTGCAGTCAATCACTTTATTACAAAATAACTCAAGTCTAGTTTACATCAGGATCTCCCGCAGGGAATCAAGATTGTGGTATAATAAAGAAACATAACAACTACTGCCTAAAGTGTACTATACTTGTTAAATTTTTGACAGTAATGAGGTAAAATTCCAACTACTAGCTTTCAAAGTAGAAATAAATGTCAGAATAAAAAAAAAAAAAGAAAATAGCAATGATACATTTTTGATTTACAAAAAGTATACTCTGGTAGCATTTCAACTCAAGCTTTTTATGAGGGTAACCAACAGTACATGAATAAAAAAATGAATGGTTGTGAGACAAGTTGTAGGGGTTCTTTTCTCTCTTTTTTTTCTACTTTATTTGCTATTCTAATGATTATTTTGTAGTTATGCACACCTATGCAGTTATGTACATTTACATAACAACAATCAATCCCACTGACATGCTGGAGTGCATAAGGGCTTATATTATTTAAAAGGTATGACAAAATATGACAGCTAGTATGCAAAAGCAGCAAAGGACAGGCAAAAACATCTGAAAGCTAAAATTCTGCTTTGGACCAATGCAGTATATCAGTGTGGGTAATGTAACATTCTAAGCTAAATGAACTAAAGATCAACATTAAAGAACAGGGAACACCAAGTGACATCTTGCCACAATATGAGACTTTGTTCTACAGTCAAGCACATCTCCACAGAAACAACAACTTTACAAAGAGTATTCATGCACTTGCAAAGTCCATTTTACCTCAATGCACTCATCTGAGGATGTCACTGAACCAGCAAAAAACAGCAGGCATACTTTGATTTAAATCAAAGTGTTAAAATATCATAAACTAATCTAGAAAAAAAGATGTTTCAGTGCAACACATACTCTTGCTAAAGTAGGCAAGATTGAAAGAAACTAAGAAACTCAAAAACATAGGACCCTGCCCAGATAATCATGCTTCAAGAGCCATCCACACCTTTGGCAGTAAAAATTAGAAGCAATTTAAAAATGCAACACTATTATATTTTTCTATGTTTCGTCAAAAAAGGTGAAAAATGAAGCCCAGTGCCAGTCATTCTTAATACCTGAATTTCTCAAACACCTTGAAGTGCATCTGCATGAGTGGAAAATGCTGTCACAGGACAATAAAGTGCATTTATTGCTTAAGATCCTTGACATTAGATTGAACACTTCCTTCTGATTTAAGAATAATTTCACCAATCTTGCCATAACACTGCAAGTTGAGCTACATAACCACTCAGCGCAGAGGGCCCTGAAATGAAATAAATTATGCAATTTCTTGATTATTGTGTCTGGAAAACAAGTCAATTATGAGCATACAAAAAAGTGGATCACAAAAAAGATCTAATAGAGACCCCTGACAAGAGATTAAATGCTGGTCTGTGAGAGATCTCAAATTAGTTTCACCAATTTTGCCATAACACTGCAAGATGTACTACACAAGCACCTAGCTTAGGGAAGCCTGAACTGAGATAAATTGAGTAACTTCCGGATATTGACCTCCAGACAACTGGTTAATTATGCATACACTTCATCCTCCCATCACTTTTCTCAGACACTAAATAACATTAATCGTGAACAATTATGCATATACATCTAGTTAATAATTTTTTAATGTAAAAGAAAAGCTTCAGAGACAACAACTCAGAGGAAAGGTTTGATACGAAAAAGAATGCAAAACAGAATTATTCACCAAACAAATTCTTCTCAATGAGTTACAATATGAAAACTCAAAATGCCCTGAAATATGCTCAAAATGACAACAGTATAAAGAAGCTACACTGTGAATAAGTAAGAAAATTTTGTTCATATCATACTGTTTACCTATTTATCCTGTGTATACAAATCCAGCATTTGAACACCTTTCAGAGGTAGAGTTTAGGATTTATTTCTGTCGGGGTTTTTTCCCCTCTTCTTTATTCTCTGAGGTTATAATTAACAAAGCTCTTCATTTTGGAAAAAAACCAAATCTATGTATTAAAAAAAACCCTGCAGACACAATTTAACAAAGGACACTTATTAAGTTTATACCTATTTTTTTCTTTCTCTAGAAAGATCAGGACACTTCATTACATGATCTCCAGAACAATTCCAGTGAAATATCAATGAATCTGACTCTCTCTGGATCCGTGATAGGCAGCTAAGTAAATTTGTCCACACCTTATATAAGGAAAACTGAACAACAAACATCACCAAATCTATCTAAAACCTAAAAAAAAAAAAAAATAGTCAGACATCTACAGATCATTCCAAGAGGCAAAGAAGGAAAATTTTTACTCTGTGGTCAAAGATACAGAATGTTTCTGTAATACAGAGAAGGACAAACTGTTTAAAGTGTAAACCCAAGGAAATCTGAGTTCTACTCTCACTTCCACACCATTTTTTGCTTGACTTAAATGGATATTTATATTTTAATCAATCTTTAATGATACTAATGATACCTCACAACCTATATCCTAATTATTACAGTCTGTAGCAGTAAAGCCACAAGTAAGAAAATAGAATCCTAACATATTTCACATATGCAAAAACCCATCCTTCTTGCACAGAGACCCGTAACTACTGCTTAAAGCAATGAGTCCACCTCAGAACCAGGGCTGTCCTTCAGAGGATGGAGGGATGGAAAAGCACCTCTTTTCTGCATCATGTGGCCTGGCTCCTCATGCCACCAACACTGTCATTACCACGTGGAACTAAGTTGGGTCATCCCCAGCTACAAGTCCCACACTAAGCATGGCAACATGCAGCAGCAGGAGCCTGAAGCATGAGTTAGGCTGCAGAGAAAGTTTTCTCGTTTTTAAGTACAGCACCCACAATGCTTTGTCTGGAAAAACTGTTCTACCTGGAATTGAGCTATGGTAATCTCAACAAATTTCTCTTTTCCCCAGTAATTTCTTATTATTCAGATCTGCCTTACACAATATTGCTGTTGAAAACAAGGGTGAAGCGGCACCAAGAGCAAATCTAGATTCCTCAGCCTAGGGTTCATCCTGGGCGCAAAAGAAATGCTGGGGATGTTTCAGGTGTTTCCAAGATGCATATATACCTCATTTTTTTTCTTTTTATAGGAGGAAACATTGCTATCCTTTCTCTTAGAAAGGTGACTTTTAATCAAGTTCTTGCTTCATCTCTGCTAAAGCAATCTTTCCTGCTTCCTATGCTATCTGCCATTAGCTTGCTTACAGTATGAAGGAAAGCAAGGAGTTTAGGACTAGAAAGTAAGGATGGGATTAGAATCCATTGTCTCGAAATTCTTCTGTGGGTCAGGAAAGACCATCAATCTGTGCTATGTCAAAGCATACAGGACAATAAAAACCTGCCTGTAGCCACTGGTAACCCGGTGTGATCAGGTTTGCTATTATTTGCAATACTTTTGGCAACAATAGCAAAGAGAGCTTACTCTTTTTAAAAGGATTAGGAAGATAAGTGTGTTTGGCAGCTCTACCAGAGCCTGTTAAGTCTAGACACACTGACAGACACCTCTAGTTTATACCCAGATGGCAGCTTTAAGATTCCACCAGGAACAGGTGTGGAAGCCTTCAATTCTCAAGCAGTCAATGGCCAATGCCACACTTTCAAAGGGAGAAAGATATTCCATTTTTTCTGGGAAATACAAAAACACAGTGGTGTTTGTACAGAAATACAGTGGTGAGCATGCCATAAAAACATGAATTGCATTGAAGAGAAAAAGACAATGCATTACTTAGGTGTAAGTGTCTGCTTTTATGTGCTGCTGATGGACATCATTTGGGGGAGTCAGTGCACTGCTCATTAGCATGAGTGACTTATACATCATTAAATAAACAATCAAAACAACAAAAATAGTCTCTTTCCTAAACAAAGGGGATATATAAAAATGTTAAAAGGGGCAATTTAGACTTTTTAGCTCTGCTCCTTTTGTCAGAGTAACTTCTAGCAGCATCTCTGAAAAAAAAGGCTGAATTCTAGAAGAGACATTCAGCAAACCCTAATGACTTCTAATTAAAACTAGATACTTCCAGTTTTACTTTTTTAAATGTATTTCCACTTCCTGCTTCTCTTCCAGGTGGACAGTGAAATACTGTAAAATGGAGACATGAGGCTAATTTTCTTCTTAAGATGTTGCTGAAAAGTGCTAGATGAAATACAGAAATACAGCTCATTCTTATGTAGGCAACTGATCTCATGTTATTTACACAGCAGAGGAAAACAAGGATGGCAACTAAAACTGCAATTGCAAATATGAATATAAAATAACTGAAGAACCACCTGGATAAATACAGATTCACTATTCTCAAAAGTACAGACTTAGCTACCAGAATAGATGCTAGCAGGAAGACAGTTCATCTGAGGAATTCTACAGAGCCTAATGCAGGAGAAAAAATGAAGGTCCCACGTCCTCTTAAGGGAAATCTCAGGGGTTGGAAGGTATAAATGTAAATCAGCTTGTCAATAAAATACACAGCTACAATAATAGGAATCAAAGACATACTATACACTAGTCACATCTCAAATTCTAGATTTCTTGGGCAATGCCTGCATGTGTATTTTCTAAAGCACACTATTTTCCCCAACATTAAATTCACAGATCATACCCAGCAACAAACCTGTGATGCATAACCCAACACCTCTTCATGAAAACATCCCCATTTCTGATATGACTAAGCACTAATCATTTTCTTCCAAACAGTCTTCCATTTGTTGGAAACAGGCCCCTGGCTAAAGCACGACAGGCATATACTTTAATAATCTCTTGATTATCTGGAGACAGCCTGAAACACCTAATAAATCTGTCTATTTTTCAGGTGGAGTGGGATTGATTTCCCCAGGGTTTCTTTGTCAGTTCCATTTTAGTACTTAATATGAAGAGAAAATTATCAGAGAAGGTCAAATCTGACATGAAAAACTAGAAGGAGTACACGCTGATGAAGAGTTTTGCTACATTTAAAATAAATGGCCACTGCTTTTTCTTAGGCCCTATCTTCAGTCAATCTTTATTTAACATCGTGTACGCTTCATGGGTTGCAAAAAGTGCAATCACAGCTTGGCAACGTGCTCAAATGGCCAGGAGTTTCAACACTGGAATAGTAATCAAGTGAAAAATGGGGTGGTTTTTTTCCTACCATTTTGTTATCAGTAAATAGTCAAAACTATTTACCACAAACATGACATGCAGAAAATTAATTGAAATGACAGGACTAAGTAAAAGTTTGAGACATAGTGATAATTTTAATCCTCAATTGTTTAACTAAGCCAATATATTCAAGAGGTTTTCCATTCTGTATATGTTCTATTTTCATGTCAATCTTCAATAGTATAGACAAATGCTGTATTGACTTACAGAGAAGTTTAACCCTTGGTAACAAACAGAATAAAAATGTCTTGTTCTAAGCCTCTTTGTTCTCTAATTTAGATCCAACTTTGATAGAAACGTGTACCAGATTTCTCCTCTTACTCTAGACACTTTGGTTTTCAAACAATATTAAAAACTATAGACAAAAGAACATTAAATTTTTTAAAGGCAAGAAAATAGCACTAAAGATACTGGAAACAGTTAATGGATGTAGCCAGGTTATGAAAATGTAGATAATGACATTTAATATGGATGAACGTAATTATGCCTATTCAGTTTTATTTCCCTACAGTGAATATTTACCTCAAAGTTTAAAATGCTCTTTAAAGTTTTAATGCAAATCTTTCAAATCTTTTCAATATAATTCTGCATTGCTAAAATGTAGAAATCTTCTCACAGTTTTAAGAAACTGTATTTTTCATACTTCTCTATAAAGCTTGGCAACACTGGCAATGCTGTATATGGTGTTTAATGTATCAAGCTTTTATCACACTGTTTACAGTTAAAGTCTTCATATCAGCACCTACTTTATCCCAAATTTCAGGGTCAGATCCCACAAAATTTTGTTCTTGCAAATACTGTACAAGACCAGTTTTGTCAATTTTTTGGAATGTTGTCGTGCGTTAGAATTTCTCACGTAAGACTTTTTTTCTTGTGTAATTTACACTGGACAATGCTACACAAAGCAAAGGAAATCACATTCAAGTTCTTTCACACCTCACTTTTGAAAGGAAGTAAAGAACAAAGCATATTTTACCTGAGTCTCCACACCTTGCTCAAGCAACCTTTTAGCCTGGTTTTCCACCTCAAGACGAGCTCTTGCAATAAAAAGCAGGTCATTTTCAATTACTTCTATTCCAGACAGATCTATCCCTTGAGAAAGATAATCTATAAAAGCAACAAAACATTGATAAGCATGACACAGGATAATGGAACATTTTCAGCATGCTAAAACTTTTCAAATTACAGTCAGTTCCAAGGGACATTTTTGTATACAACACTTAACAATACAGAACATCAAAGTAACATCTTATACCAAAAAACTGAAAATCAAAGGATTATTACTGAAGAAAACCTGGATACTGAATAAAATGAATTTACTTCTAGACCCAGAGATCACTGAAGAGGTGCAAAACATGAGTTCCAGGAACTGCAGAATCAAAATCACAGGGCAGAAAGGGGCAAGAAGTCATATCCTTGTCCCAAAGAATTAACTAAATCATTAAACTTCTCTAGCCAGATGCCCAAATAAGCATAATTTGCTCTAAGATTTGAAATTAAAGATTCATTATATATTAAAAGGTTCAAATTACACTTCATATATTTAAATTGCACTTCTGAACATTTGGGAACAAACACAAAAGAATGGCAAGCAAAGAAAATAATGTATTTTTTCCTTTTTAATCACAGAATCATCACAACATTTATTACCATTGTGGAAGCCTCCATCACTAGGGTAGCTCCAGATTGCTGGGCTGGACTGACAACTGCAGCAATAAAATCTATTCAAACTCAACTTTTCTCAATGGCTTTTTTTTCCTCCTTTTTTACCTTTCTGGATTTAAATCAACACAATTTCCCATGTCAAGGTAGCCTAGACCTTTACACTACGGCTTATCTCCAAAACAATGCAGGACTACTCTCATTTACACAGTTTTCAACATTTTGCTCAATCAAGCAGGTTTTCCACTGCTTCTTTTGAAAGATTAAATAAAACCAACAAAATAATGGCCAAGGCATTTCACACAGTATCAGATACTTCCTTCATAAAATGATGTTCCATTATCTCCATTTACAATCATCTCTCTACAACTTCCTAATAAAGTTATCTTCCTTTTAGTCCTCACAGTAAATTTATTAAGGCACAGACCTAAATATTTTGACTAAGCTAACTGAACTTTTAAATCTTTGCCAAATAACCTCTCACTTTAGCAGCCAATTATTTTTGTTTATTCACAATCAACTAATCTAATTCTCAGATTAATTTTAGTGATCCCATGTTCACAACTGAACACAAAATTCCAAGTGAATTATTTCACAGCTATGTAGAGAACATCCCTGTACCTGCACATGAAAAACCCATATAAGAATTCAACACAAGAAGTTTATTAAAATGCTGTATAAAGCTTAGTAAGGCACAGCACAGGCTGTTCATGAAGCCCTGTGTGCTGCTGTGCTTACAGTGCTGCTTTGGCCAGGGGCTACAGCAGCCACTCTTACCATTACTTCCCTGCAACTTTTTGCTGTGACTAAGCTGCATCTCTACAGGTGATCTGCTCTATGAATCCACTAAAACTAATATTTAACTCCCACAAGTTCCAATGAACAAGTGTCTTGAATGTGAAGGTAAGTTTTCTGAACCTTTCCTTTCACCTGCACAGAAGAAAACAAAAATGAATGAAGCACTATCACAGATTAAATCTACTGCCCTAGTAAACTCAGAAGAAGTTTCTTGGCAACATGAGATTAAAAAAGGTGCAAACATTACCAAAAATCAACATATACCACAAATACAGGAAGTGCTGTATAGTCCACTTATGGCATAAAGTCATCTTCTGCAAGCCCAGGCTGCCTAAACAAAACAAAATCAAAATATGGTTCTGATCTCCTAACTCCACAGAAAAATCTGAAGAAGATAACTAAAAAAGATACAGTTTCTTCCTGCTGAGTTTTATCTCAAAATCTAAATTAAGTCACTTCAAGTGCTAAAAATCTAATTCTTCTGATAGTTTTAAGAAAAGAACAGAAAGACCATGCTGCTTTGGCTTCTCTAAATACCTCCATCTGTGTCTCACACTGGCAGCCACCTCCTGCTAAACTGTTCAAATCTGCAGCTTTGTTCCAAATTTTCTGCAATCCTAGCAAAATGTCTCAGGACAACGCATTTTAGCAGGACTTCAGAACAGTGGGCCCTTCTGCGGGTTCAGTGGTTACCCATTCTACTGTGGATGCTCCCAGTTGCTATTTTAACAGTAAGGAAGCTCTAGCAATTACAGTTTTCAAAAGAAAAGGTTTTCATAAGGACAGCAGGTCTATGGCAGAAGCACCTGCAAGTGCTTTCTTGCCATTCTTATGTCACAGCAGAAACTGCAACACAGGCAGGGTACGTACCTTTTGATAGTTTTTGTTGTCTAAGCAGACAACATATCTCTATACTTGTGTACTCTCAAGAATGATGTTGCTATCCTGGACAGCATCAGAGGACAGCACCAGAGCATCCTGGACAGAGGAAACTGAGCAGGAGGGCAGTTGACCTAAGAGCACCCAGATCATACCCAGAATGCCCGTGCATTTAAGATCTGTTTTATTTAAAATATTGCAGAGGAACTCACACATTCCACCTGGTCAATTTCACCTAGTAAACAAACGCTGTCAAGTGAAACACAACAAAGATACTACCAGTTACTAAGCCAGGGACTAGCAAATGTAGGATTTTGCTTCAGGCACTTGTGTGATCATTGTTCTATTTCTTGCCATGCACGGTCAGTCAATAACACTGTGGTCATGATCAGAGGTGAGTGGGACATGGGCTGTAAGGTACTCGTGTCTTCTTGTCAGGAATTAAGCAAAAGCAATGGCTCACTCCTCAGTCAGCACAGACTGGGGACTGGTGCCCAGTTTAAACTGTGTCAGCTTTCCATCTGCTTTAACCGTAAAGCTCTGGAGTGAAACTATTACTGTATTAACCCTAACAGATTTAGTGAGTATATATTTATAACTGACATCTCTCCCTTAAGAAATTTTAAAAGCACATATATAACATTTTGTTGATTTTTGGGGAGATTTGTGCTTTAAACAAATTAGAACCTAAAGATCTTGTAAGAGCACGTGTCAGGGCTGGAGCAGCCACCAAGGCAGCACCACACGCTGCTCCAGCCACTTCTGCTCAGCAGAGCCAGAGAGGAATTACAGAAGGGAGATATAGTCCTATAACCATTCCTCTGCTTCTCATCCCTCTGATAATTTTACCTCTTTATATAGGTTCATGAACATAAAAGCAAATCCTTAACTCTCCCACAGGGCGTTGGTATTGCTTCCCTTCTGTCACACCCCATTAAGCTTGGAAAGCACAACTGGAAATTACTTTTTAAAGACTTAAAATACAGACTGTCTGCTGAATGCTTTTCTTGAACAAAATATTGTATTCCAAGGCAGAAGACTAAGATCTAAGAATACACTATGATCTACACTAAGATCTAGGAATAAGTGACACTTATAATCTACTTCAGCCTACCAAAGGGTTAGAACTTTGTATTTCCTAATAAAACAAATATTTTTGTCACTACAATTTTAAATTATCTTGATTTACCAAACCTGAACAGCTTTTCTAATCTGACTGGGGTACTGCTTGAAAATGCATTTTTTAAACCAGTATTTCCCAGGTAGTTATGTAAGAGGAGTTTCATAGACAGAGACAAATCCAGTATGCAGATAGTACATTAGGTGGAAAAACGGTACTGTGAGCAACACTGTTAGCTTTCCTTAATCTAAGTGACTCACTTAGAATCTTTCTATCATGTGATCTCATTTTTTAACCTCAAATATTCTTTGTGATAATACAGAACCAAGATAAGAAATGAAAACTTTCTTTTGGAACAGAGGTAACTATGAAGCTAGCATCCCTATGAGCTCCACAAAAACTGTATTACGCTCTTTATATAGACCAAACTGATGTTGAGCTTTTGCTAGAAATTAGAGAATTAACAGAAGCATACTGAGAAAAATCAGGTGCACTAACAAAGAGGAAAACAGCAGACAGTAATAAACCAATGTGATTAAGATCCATCACTCAAAAGGCTACTTGAGTCAAAAGAGAAACCCTTCTGTGCTCTGAGAACTAACCTCAGACACATTACTAAAGAGGGGGAAAGAAGGAACATCTCAAGTGGATTCCCTAGGAGCAAACACCTAAGATCTGCACACACAGAACTGCCCTCAAATGCATGAATCCAGTGACAAATTAAAAAGTGTTTCATGAGAGATTGGGGAAAGGGGTGGGGGGAAACATTACAGCAAAATAAGCTGTTCCTGAAATTCTAAATAAAATCACAGAATGATAAAATCACAGAATGATAAAATCACAGACCTTTGTTTGCCTGTTTGAGGCTTATTTCTCCTGCACTGGTCGTTTGTTTAATTTTGTTTCTGCAGTCTTAGTTGCAGAGAATGTTGGTGATATCTTTAAGAAGATACTGCTATTTTTCCATAATGATGAAAAATTACAAATTTAATTCACAAATTTTACTAATTTAAATTCCAAGAAGTCAACAGGTCTAAAGGAAACCCAGCAGTTCTGCTGGGATTTAAGTATGCAGAAGAGACTACATGATTTACCAAGAAATAGTATAAAAGATTCACGTGTGCATTCATAGATGATGTTCTTGAAACTGAATCTAAACTGCAATTTGCAGTATTTATTTCTGGTACACAAAATTAGAAGGGACTGGACAGACTGTAAAAACACACAACATCTTTCCTAAGCAGGACAAGTATTCATTAATGACAATGAATTTCAGTTTTGAAAGGAATTATTAAAATTTTGGCCTTTGGTCCTACACTAGTCCCTAGATAGCATCACACAAAAAACCCCAACAAAACAAAACAACTGGATTTTCTTTTTACAATTGCTGAGAATCCATTTGAATTTTTCCATCTGCTCCTGAAGTACCTCCAAGTGATTTACTAATTCAAATGGGTCACAAATCTAATCCAGCATGGAACCTTCCATGGTCTCAAAGGAAATGTTAGTTACAGCACTAGCTACTGAAAAGGAAGGACATCCTGTCTGCCTCACTTGTATCCAAACCAAGAACCCATGATGCTGCTGGGCCTGAATAAGCCAATTTGTTTGTTTTCATCAATTCAGCTAATCTAAAACCAAAGCCAGTCTCAGAACAGAGCCTGAGATCCCAATAGCTTAGCAGAAAACCAATGTTCACCCTTTGGTGAAAGCAACCTAAGGAGTTACATTACATCTCTAGACTCTAGGTGGAATTGGCAAACACCCTAACTTAAAGAACAACAGTCTGCTGCTTGTAGACATTTAAATTTGCCATGCAATTGATCCACAGTGCAGGTGGGGAATAGCAAGAGCAAGAGCAGGCACATCTCTCAACTGGAAGCTGATGCTTCCAGAAGAACATGTGCTCATGTTCTGTTTCAATCAGACTGATTCTCCACTTCGGCTGAAATGACTGCCCCACACTCTGCGTCAGGCACAGAAGTACTTGCTGAAGCAAGGCTTATATTAAACCTTTAAATCAAGTGAAAGGGATTCCACTACAGGTACTATTAAACAATATCTTACAGCTGTCTTATACAACTTGAGCTCTTCAGAAAAAGATGTTTATTCCTATCAAAACTGCATCGATTAGAGTGCCTTGTAAAGTGTTCAAAATAAGAATGTAATTGCTCTATACATGCCATATACAATGTCATATATTTTAGCTATACTTTACAAAAGTACTGATTTTGAATCTTCAATTGTTAATTTTCTCTTTTTTCTGCAGGCATTATTAATTCATTAGGAAAGAGGATGAAAATTTTATTTTGCTAAAATGACAGTTAGTTACAAAACTCTTGGTATCTTTGTTTCCTTTTTCTATAGGGCAAAATTCCCGCAAATATTTCTTCATTGAAACAACCAAGAATAAAATCTCTCTGTGTCACTAGAGTGCCATTAAGTTTCTATGAAATCTGGTCTTTATTTAAGCAATTTCTACCATCTTAAAAATTAACTACTTATATGCATAATACATAATATTTCAGTTTTTAGCTGTTTGAGCAACATTAAGCGAGTGAAAACTTAATGGCTCTGCTGGAGCCAGAAACTGAGTGGGGCCACTTGGTGCTGTATTTCTGTTTGTTTTCTCAGACAGCACATTGACACACTCTCGCTGTTTAAGTCCAGAAAAGGAAATAGAACATAGTAGACAACCAGGTATAGTTTCTGATAGATGTCTCTAGTGAAGGGGACCATGAGAAATAAACACAAAGCAAAGCACTCCTTGGTCTTTCATTTCAATCAAGACTGGTTTCATTTTAAAGAAATCAAATCACCAGTATCAAAACCAAGCTAGTGGAAAGCATATGAGTCAAAGAAAGCCAAACCTGAACTGTTCATTTAAACACAGACAATTATATTGTACTGTGAAACAGACCTGTCACATACATTATATTACTATAGAATGGTCTGGGTCAGAAGGGGCCTTTAAAGATCATCTAGTCCAACCCCCTGCATGGGCAGGGGCACCTTCCACCACATCATGTTGCTCAAAGTCCTGTTCAACATGACCATGAACACTTTCAGTAATGGAGCATTATCTCACCTGATTAAAGATTTACTTCAGAAGAAAACTGAAAATTCAACACACTAATTTAGAGGCCATGTAGGTAAGAAAAAAATGGAACATTTTCTAGCATGTTAAAACAAAGGGAAAAGTTTTAAGAGTACAGGCAGGTCGGAATAAGAAGGAACGGGTTGTCATCCTGCACTTGGGATCAGCTTGTTTTCCTACAAATGATTGTTTCTTTTTTTTTTTAATAGAATATGGTTTATGTTAAAATATTTAGTAGTGCTTTAACAATCATCTATGTCCAATCTTATCTACAGAGGAAACCTGCTGCTTCTCATCAGACTGCATGCAAAAATTTAAAAATCACACCCTGAATTGATAACAATTATGGGGAGCTGCAAGGAAGACTGACTAGCTATTTTTAAATTATATTAAAGCTGCATTTAAGTTGTCTTGATGGAAGAGTTAATTCCTACTGCTCTCTGGGCTGGAAATCAGATGCCACGCAGGATCTGGAACTGATGGAAATGAGTTTGATATCTATTTTTATCATCATCACTGACTTAACAATGAGCACCAAATTTTGGAGACATTCCTGTGAAAATGCCATGATTCAGAAAATAGCTTAACACACCAAGACAAACACTACTTAGGTCTAATCACAAGTTATACCACACGACTCCCACACTCACTTAGGCCTAAAGCAAGAGTTGCTGAACTCCTTTAAGGTTCCCCCTCCCACACACCATTAGATCTCCCCCATGCCTCCCCCTCAGCCCTGCACACAGACTCACAACCTCACTTCACCACGACCTGCTAAACCTGCTATAAACCTGCTCCTTGCTGTTTTGCCCACTGTCTCCTCAGCTGCCTGCACTGCCCAGCTCAAAGGGCAGCGATCCCACATGCAGCTGGTGGCTGGTCAACGCCGCTGTCAGTGACCTGGGTGACAGCAATTTGGGGCAAGTGCTCAATACCCTGCAGGGCAGGGCTGCCATTCTGAAGAACCTCAGCAACCTTGAGAAAACAACAGACAAAAACATCATGAAGCTCAACAAAAGCAAGTGAAGCCCCAGTATGGCATGACCCCGACCACAAGAAGCAGGTTGGGTGCTCGCTGGCTGGAAAGAAGCTTTGCAAAACCAGACCCAGTGGACAGAAAGTTTAATATTAACCAGCAGTACATCCTTGTGGCAGAGACAGTCAGCTGTGTACCAGACTGGGTGTCCCCAGCAGGTCGAAGGAAGTGATTATTCTTATTATTTGGCACTTGTCAGGCCACTGTACTCCATGCCTCCCAGTAAAAGAGAGACATTGACAAACGAGTTCAATAAGGAACCACCAAGAAAGGGGACTGAAGCATGTGAGTGTGAGGAGAGGCTGAGAGAACCGAGTTTGTTAACCTTGAAAAGAGATGGTTAAGAAGAGATGCAACTGCTTCTTCTGCTACCTGACAGGTCATCAGGAAAAGGCAGACAGACCTTTCCCAGATGTGCACATGGATAGGACAAGAGGCAAGAGACACAAGCCACCGAATGGGAAATTTTAGCTACACATCAGGAGAGAATACTGTACTTATAGTTCTGCACACCTTATCCATGGAGGGTATTAACCTGCAGGAATGCATACATTATATTTTAATGTAATTAAAATTGATAAACTGTGAAACATTAGGATCTAAAACCTAAAAACAACCCTAAGCTTCTTAAGATTTTCTTAAAAACAAGTTGATTTGAAAAACTTCCTCAAGAGCTACCCAAACACTTTTAGTAACTAAAAGTGAACTTTTTTTTCTAAATTCTCTGTGATAAAATACTCACAAAAAACTGTAACATTCATGCCACTGATCAACAGCATTTGGGTGGAGCTGAAAACAATCTCATCCCGAGTATGCTGAACTATGGCCTAGAAATCAGAAAATGTTTAAAAGAAAATTTCTTACATCAATGGCCATAAAATTACACGTATAACAGGTCTGTAACATGAAACAAAAGTTACAATCATGGAAACAAACCCAGTATCTATATAAGTTACAAAATCCACAATTTATTCTGATAATTAAGACTGTTCTTCATGAAAAATAAACAGAAAAAAACCCCACTTCTCCATAATAAAACCATTGAAGTCTAATTTAGACACTTCACAGATAAGGAACTGCTCTTCAGACATACATGGACTTTCAAAATCAAATTTATTCTGGCAACACAGCAATAATACCTCCACAAGTCAATACTCCTCTGGGCTTTTTTTGGAGCAAAGTAAAAATAAAATATGTTGCCAGTAAAAATCTAGTTGTCCTATTTCAGTTTTGAACAGACTTCATAGCATCACAGATGCAAAGCAAATGTACAGCATGTGTGAAAGGGATGAAAACAGAAAGGGGGACAGCAAGGTATAATATGGAACAGGAGAGAGATGTAGCCCAAGTGGGGCATTACAGAAGAAAAGAATTTAAGCTCTGAAAGAGCTGAGAATAACAGTATGCTCCAAAATAAGAGACAGAAAATTAGAAAGGAATGTAGTGAAAGCATACAAATACAGATCAGTTCATACAGTTTTGCCTTATTAATCTGTAAGAGTAATTTAGTGCCATCATAGCTTTCCACCTTGACAAGTTCCTCCCCACCCCCACCTAAGCCCACAGCTTTGCACTGCTTGCTCATTACCAGTGCCAATGGTAATGCTCATTTCTGCTCAAATTTCAGGAGAGCATCCAAAACTGGAAAACAAAGAGGTTAATAAGGTTTGGTTTTCAATCAATCAGGATTTTTACTGCCTGGAAAATATTTCTTAAAATCTCAACAGGTGAACAATAAGAAGTCCTCCTTGAAATGGAGCATAAGATCAGTATATAAAATGAAGCAGGATGAAAATAATGTATTCTCATATTTACCAGAGATAATTGCATTGAAAATATATTGCAACTGCATCATAACCCATGTAAAAGAGTTATATGACTTTGACTGTCTTCTGTTTGCCTAAGTTAGTGTAACTAAAGCTATGAAAGCAAGCAAAATAGTTCTGAGCAGATGGATGTAAAAGATAACCTAAATTTACGTTGGCCTGAAAATACCAGTCTTTTTAGCAGCTTTTACATATTATTAATATGTTATCATTCAATAGCTAAGTAGAATTTCTCAATATAGAGCATTATGTAAACGTGTGATGATTCAGTTTCCATCAGTACCATCCCATGTTGCAATAGACCATGCAATGATAAAAGAAAATGAAGGAAAATGATGATGTGTCTCAGGAATCTTAGTCAAAAATAACTTCTTTCAAACATCCCACCAGTTGCTGAGAAGGCAAAGATGGCTGACTCTCTGCTGAATCACTGCCCTCGCAGGAGGGCAGGGGAGATTTTGGTTCATTTGCCAGTTTTAATTCATCATGTTAATGGTTAATGACCTCATTTTTGAAGACTTTACACCTGCATAAAGGTATACATGGACAGACTTATAGGTCTACAAGTCTACAATTACCACACTGAACTAGCTAGTTTGCACTTTGTTTTTTCTTTTTGTTGAGATACATCCTACATTTTTTTGAGTTTATATCATTATTTTTGCACTGAAACGTGCATCCAAAAATGTCAGATAGCACATGAGAGAACATGGGTCATTTCTAACACACAATGGTAAATGCCAGGAGATACTTAAACATCAGCAGTGCTACAGCATCATATAATCAAAGTAATAAAAAAAATCATGCTATCTTGGCCCCTGGATAAGGGGGAATACTACTTTTTTTCTTTACTACATATATATAAGACGCAAATACTTCTTTCATATTCCTCTCTCCTTATGGGTCTCTCAACACCCACCATTCATCCCCTTCATACTTACACCTTCAGGAAAACACTTCTGCAAAAGCAGAACTACATTTTCTTTAGTAACAGCTATGTTAACTCTCTCCGTACTCTAGAATATATATAATTTTTGTCTTTAATAAATGCATATTTAATTCCTCCCACCTCTCACTTGGCATATCATCAATAACTTCCTGCAATTGACTGCATATTTATTTGTTTTTATCATCTCTAGAGTCAACAGATGTTGCACAGGCTATAAATCACACAGGTTTTATGCCCCTCAGATACTCTGGAAGAGAACAAAGTGAACATTGTTTTATACAGAGCGTTTCTGTAGACAACTTGAACATAAATGCAAAATTTTAAAACCTCATGAAATATATCTTATCTCTTACAGCAAAGCCTTTTTGAAATGTAGAGATCAGCCTATGGCAGAAATCTGCCCAGTCTGCCGGAATTCTTGCCAATCCTTCTGGCAATAATAAAACTTAGCAACAGTATTAGAAAGACAGGCAAGAAAAGAATGTTGTTTGAAAGCCAAACAACCTAACGGTGTTCATATTCCAAATACCTGCATTTGAAGTTTCCCTGTACAGGTGCCTGTCTTTTGACTTTTCAACAGAAATAATATTTAACCACGACACAGACTGACAGCAGTTGTAGCTGACGATTCTTTAATACCTTCTGCCTTGTACAATTTGGATAGTGAAACTGAAAAAGAAGTTTTAAACCTTTCTGGCCCCCCTACAACATTCACTGCAATTTGATAAAAAAGCTATCTAGATACAAATTGATAAAATAGAACTCTCACCCTTGGCACTTACTTCAATGTTTACTGCACTGAACGAACACAAAGAAGCTGAAGGAAACGTCACATCCCTCCCAAGCCACCCCACAGGAGCTGCTCCACAGTGTTCACCACGGCCTCCAAAGCTGACATATCACACGCCCAAATCATGGCCAGTGGCAGAGTGTTGCCCTGCTTTTTGCAACTGAATATTATTATTCCCTTGTAGCTAGTTTCACACGGTTCTTTCTGTACACATAGCTATGTTATTGTAACTGTATCTTATCATTCACATTCCTTTCTCATGGACACAGAACTTTGATGGACATTTCCTTTGACCACTGTAGTTAAGGGAGGAAGAACTGATTTCCTCCAATGAATAGTGATTTCCAAATAGATATAAAAAATAAAGAAAGCGGGTCTTGAGGCCCTTCCTTCCTTCTCTCTGATCCTGGACACAGGTGTCTCTGGCTCTTCCTTTTGTGTCGCTGCAGTGACAGCAGAGCAGCCGACCTGCAGAGCTGCTGCTCACACACGAACAGAGGGCAACAATGGCCCGATGCCTGCTCCAGCGCTGCCTGGACACAGCCTGGCACACACCTTCCTGCCGCCTGCTGAAGTTCTTTGGCAGCCTCAAAGCGCAGGGTGATCTATCGCTACCAGCCTGGGATCCTTTATGTACACTGACCATGATTTTCTACAAAAACCACACGTTAAAATTGGAAAGCACATGCATATTCGAAGGTTGAAAATTACCACGGATTAAGATTTCACAAATGTCACAGTATCGACACGAAAGGACGAGCCAGAGACACCTGTTACCAGGATCAGAGAGAAGGAAGGAAGGGGCAAGACCCGCCTTCTTTATTTTTTATATCCATTTGGATATCATTATTCATTGGAGGAAATCAGTTCTTCCTCCCTCAATTACAGTGGTCAAAGGAAATGTCCATCAAAGTTCTGTGTCCATGAGAAAGGAATGTGAATAATAAGATACAGTTACAATAACATAATAGCTATGTTTACAGAAAGGACTGTGAGAAACCAGCTACAAAGAAAGTAAAACAGTCACAACTGCAAGAAGCAGGGCAACACACAAAAAGGTACTTGACCTCTCAAAATGATTAAATATTGACAGAAACAGAAAGAGAAGCCATAGTTCTCCCACTGCTATTTCAAAACGGATAAAAAATAAAAGCTAAGTCTTCCCAAATACGGTACTGATGACACATTTGAGTTCTACTATCATTAATGCCACAGAGAGACAAAACTAAAAATCAGTATCTGTTGTAGCAGAGTTCAAAGTAAAGACCTGAATGCTAAAAATAGAAATCGCTTTTTTAAAAAGTTTGGATATCCAAGGAAGCAAACAATAAGTTCAAGCAAGTCTTTCAGTCACTAAAGGCACAAATTGTTAACAGATGGGTGAAAACATTTAATTTAGCAAATAACTGCTAATAAATAAATAATGCTGATATTGTCTTTGTAGAATTTAATAATTATCTATGAACCAATTATTACCTACATCTGTCAGCCAATTGTATCTAATAATTAACACAAAAAAGTTGAACAGACAAAAAATGCGCTGCTTGAAGGCTGAAAGATGTTTAGTAATTTAATACTTAAAATAAAATTGAGAAAACATACAGATTCATTGTGTATTCATATGATTCTATCATAATTTTTATTACAGTTCCTCTAATTCTAAATAATATTTAGTCTGATAACAGATTTTTCTCAAGCCTTACAAAGCATAATTTGTGAAATTTACTGCTGATAGTTATGAATCATTTCAAGATCAGGAAAGAAACAGAGTCTTCTCCAAAAGAAACATTAATATTGTTTAAATTAAACACCTTCTCCTTCAGGAGAAAAAAAAAAACAACAAACAAACAGGGGTAAAATGATTTCTCAAGAGCATATACTGAACTTCCTAACAGGAACCCAACCCTGAAATAAAGAAATTATTACACTGCACCACAATTAAAATTTACATTTTTCCAACATCCAGAAAATGTATTTTGCCACACAAAAACAAACAAACAAACAAAAATCAAAACCTGAAAATATCCTAAGCAGAAAATTAAATTGAGATTATCAATTGCCTTCAAAATTAACGATATTTTACACTCAAAACCATTTATCACTGAAACTCTGAAAATCAAGAAGTAGCAGCAGTAAACAGCTTTGACTGGAAACACGACAACATATGCAATTCTAATATGTAAAATTTATTACTGACAAGTATGTTTCTCTGGGACATCTCCGCTCAGCAAGCAGCATATAATCTCTTATCAACAGCTGCTAAGAGATAAGCTGCTAGACTAGCTGTGGTCTTGGCTGTTAGCTTCAATGACTTGATTTCACCCTCAGGTTAGCCAAGCTCCTTTTCCAACACGGGGTGCTGAGCCCAATGCATGAACAACTTGGAAAGCAGAAGCTCCATGGAGCTTTATGGTTTAGCAATATTATGAGCAACAAGTATTGTGAGTACTGTTGAGTTTGATAATCCTCAATTTCTGTTTCTGTTCTGTTAGCTATAAAGTATCTCCTGGAACTCATGGAAACATCTGGCCACCACTGCTTCCCATGGCAACTGGAACACACATGGCAAGGGGCAGCAGCTTTGCACTGTGAACCTGCCACCCAGCAGTTTCATTCAGTGCCTTTTAGGGCTTGTAATGGAAGAGGGTGACTGTTCATGATGGCTCTTTGCTCCTCCCACAGCATTCAGGATTCCATGTACCTCCATCATACTTACCCCCAGCCATTTGAAACTCATCTGTAGGGGGAGGCCACTGACAGCTGGGTGACCTCTCCATGCTCATCCTATCACAGGAGTGTTTGCCATGGATTGTTCATTGGATAATTTGCAGTTAGCAAGTTACCAAACACTACACAACTACTTCTCTGACACAAGAATCCCAACAGAATGACTGACGGACCGCAGGCACGCTCCCTAACCACAGTAGTGCCAGTACAGTGCTGAGCCTGAGCCTGACCCCTCTGGGTACTTCATGACTCTAAACACCATGAAAGGAAAAGAAGTTGCAAGTTCTACCAATTGAGAAAAACAACAAAAGTCGGTGACCTTGGCTCGGACAGAGCCACTGCCAATTCCTGCTTACAGAGGCACTCCTCCCACCGTGCGAACTCTCTGACATCCCAACTTCAGACCACTTTCTGTTCCCTGACCCAATCAAAGTCACTGCAAGTAATGAAATAGGCAGGATCAGCTGACTGCATTTCAGGAGACATTACACAGATCATATTTGTAAATAAAATGGCTTTTTAGGACTGGCTGAAGCAGAGGATCCCGGCAGAGGCTGGCGTTAGCAGTGGCTCTTGAGAGGCCGAGTCACCCACCAGATTGGCAGCCCTGGGCCCTCCCGTGATGCCAGCACAGCCACCAGCAGGCTGAGCTCCCACAGACCTCAGCTCCTTCACTCTCTGACAGCAAGCACTGAAGATAGAACAGTGCTCTAGGACTACAAGACTACAAGCATTCCATATTTAACAGAATTTCCATTTGATTTACACAAATGATCTAAGAAAGAAAAGTGTAGCCTATGCAAGGCACTGACTTTTTTTTTAAATACATGTATTTATGCTATCATAAATGAGAATTCAAAATTAAATGCATTTTATAAGACAGTTCAGTAACTGCTTGGAAGCAGCAATTGCTTCCCATTTAAAGAAAAAATATATTTTGATTATGTCATGTTATGTTAGGAAATAATTTGAGAGGGAAAAGCAGCAAGGCATATTTGTCACAAATTGGATGAAAACTGGACTTCAAAATGTCAAACCTTCCCAGAAAGCAACAATTCCAAGTTTCATCTAACTCTCCTGAAGATTCATTTTCAACCACAAAGTTAATTATGTTTGATCTGAATTCAGCAAGCAGCGTTAGGGATCAAGGCAAATTGCTGGAGTAAGGGGAAATGAGACAGCTCTTCAAAGTCATTCTAGGTGAGACAGAGCACTCCTTAGGAGCATAAGGCTTCAATAATAAAATTTTATATTTGATAACAGGAAATAGGAAAATAATTTCATTGGCTCATTTAGAGAATGCCAGTTTTCCATCATCTCATATACAAGTAGCAGCTTGTAAGAAGAAAGGAAAATAGAAAAGGGGTTGATGGGTAGGTATTTACAAAAATTACTCAAAGTTCACACACTACAACAAATGACAGAAAAATTTTATATAAAGTCTGTTGCAGGGGTAAAATAAGCAGAACTCAATTCCTGCTTTAAAAATGTAACAAGGCGAAAAAAATGAAATTGAGTATCAAAGGCCCCGCAGCAACTAAAAGGAGGGATGTCGGTGAGGGCTCACAAAGGGAACCATGTTAAGTTAATAAAATGCACAAACCACCAAAAGTACATTTCTGAGAGAAGAAAAAAACAGGAAAAGAAAAAAAAAATTCCTTGGTCTGATAAAACAGAACATTTCAGAATACTTCTCCATGCTTCATGTCTTTGAGGACTTGTATTTTTGGAGTCTAAGTACTGTTTGCATGTGTGTTCTTCATTCTACCTTCACTCTCCAAGTAACCACTTGTGCTGCTGTGAGTCTGTCTCCCTCACCCTCTGCCCCAAGTAGAACTGGAAAATATGCTGCATAGCCAGGAAAGAGGGAGCAAATGATGGAGAGGGAGAGAGAGGGACCCAACCTCCATTTCCTTCCCTAGAAAACAACAAAGGGAAGCATCAGCAACAACAGTGTTAAGAGCTCAGAAATGAGTCAGTCCTCAAGAAATCGTGGCATAGTTCTAACTTTTTTAAAACAACATTGGTACATATGTTTTACTTTGTTTCTCTATTCCTGAACTTCTACAGAACCCTTGCTTTACAGTCCCCGGGTTTTCAGTCCTGAAAACGGATCTTTAAAGTTCAGGTTCTCAAACTTTATCTCGATAATAACATCTAAAAATGTGGAAATACATATAAGTAGGATGAGATTTTTCAATCCCACACTGCCACAAGCTAGCAATACAGTCAAGGAGGCATAGTACTGCCTGTCCCTTTCCAGAGAACATGTAGCAGCTGAGACAGATCTTCAAATGTATTTTTTGAAAAAAACAGGCACAGTGTGAGGAGTCTGGGCCTGGTAACAAAGGATTCTATAGTATCCCCACTTTCAAGTGACATGCTTTATGTAGAAAGGTTAAGGAGCTGTTTTTCAGCTACACTTCTCTCACTGCCTCTTCCTGAAAGTGATCACTGCTGGCTCCCCTCCAGCAAGGACTTGAGAGGAATCAAACGATTCACTGGTGAGAATTGCACAGAGAGCCTGCAGGCAGAGGTAAGACAGAGAACATCTTAATGGGGAAAAAACTGCAGACCTGAGATTTCTCTCATGTCAGGGGAAACATACTGAAGACATTGCCTCAGATTAAATTACAGGATTCTCCTATCCCCTTTCACATAGCAAGGACAGGGAAAAAAAGAAGCCCAAATGTCCATACGCATTTCAGCATCATTCCAGCAAATCTCACATCCAGAAAACTTCCAAATCTCTTGTCAGAACAATTTTATTTTGCAAATGTGTTTAGAAATTGATAACTACCTGACTCATCTCCACCACAGAAGAGGTATTAAATGGTGTATTACTTGTCACCTGACATCAACAATGTCCTTTGAACCTGTTTTGAGACTACAAAGCACAGCATAAATCTGCCACAGCTTTTTGGCAATTCCTGCCAAGTTCTTACTCATACTCTGCAAAATTCTGCAGACTATTAACCTTACATAAATTTTAAGAGTCTGGGTCTTCCCAGATAACATGCAGAGGGCAGACTCATAAAAGTTCTTAATAGGAGTGACCAGGACCAAAACAGACGTGGAAGTACCATTAAAACCTCCACCTGAATTCAGGCACAGCAGTGCTGTGCAACTGCTGTACAAGGAAATGTACTGAAATAAAGACCGTGAAAAACAAAAGGTGCTGCAACACCTTAATAACTCTACAAAAGGTCTCTTGGAAGGAGAGACATAAACCTTGTCTCTGCTTCATCATCACAGCTCAGCATTTACAACAAAGGGAAAGCACAGGTCTTACTCAATTCAGAAATAAATTTACCAGATAATCCTAAATATTTCAGTATGAAATAGCACATCAACCCTAACAAACTTTTTCTTTACCCACAGCACAAGGCTCCTAGAAGATTCAAAAGCAATTATCGTAAGATTTACACTAAGTCAGATATTACTGTAAATATTTCTAAGAACTCTTAGCTTCTAGTTTCAATGTAATTATTTTATAGACTTGCTTAATATGTTATTGCTTAATGTGCTTAAAATGTTTTGACTAGTTCAGTCAATGTTGAACAAAGACAAAGAAGAGTGCAAATGACTTAAGAAAACTGTTCTTCATCTGGAAACAGTTTTCCAACACATAGTGATAGGTTTTCTGCCCATCTGTTAAACCAGCCCCATCAAATTGTTTTGAGGACAAAAAAGGGGGATAGAAAAAAATAGAGTATTCATCATGACTCACCCAGTATTTTTCACTAGCTTTGCTTACTAAAGTGCAACACAGTTGATTCTATATTCTATTCTTAAGACATACTAAATCCAGCTCTAGATTACAAACTTTTCTTAGTGCACCATCCCAGGGATGAAGCGAAAGGTTTACAGCATTTTTACGCCAGCAAAAAGCCTAAGTGTACAAAAGGGCTTCTGCTGGTGCAATGTATCCCATTTCACTCCAGAGCTAACTCAGGCTCGCTTGGCAAAAATGCATTTACACCACTCTATGTATGCTGAAAGGAACATCTGGAAGAGGCAGGACAGCACAAGTTCTCAAGTGCAGCCCAGACCAAAGCTGGGCAGGCAGCTGAGCACTGGAGGAGCACAACACCAGGGTGTGCAGCAGTGGGGCTCTGCGAGAGGCACACACACAGTGAGCTGAGAATTCACAATGATGCTGTCCCACAGCACTGATGGGCTGCTGCTCAGCAAAAGTCTATTATAAGCAAACTGATCTTCAGCACAGCTCACACTGCGATCAAGCTGCTCTGCTGTGAATTCCTATTTCCCCAGTTTTCAGAGTTAACAAGCAAACAAACAAACAGAAAATAACCAACAACGCCCCCCCAACATACTACTGAACAACACCTGACATTTTGAAATACAGATATTGAGAGTGTGCAACTTTCTCAGGTAGGTCAAACGTGGACACTTGGCTATAGACAGTTCTACAGATGAGCTATTTTTCTCTTAGTGGCAGCTAACATTACAGATATCCAGTAAATGAACCCAGTATGTTTAAAACAATGTTGTATCAAGTGAAAATAATTCAAACCCAACTCAACCCACTCCATTAAACGATTGTATAGGTCTCATAAAATGAAAGTACATTAAATACGCAGAAAGGATCAATAAGACCAAGAAGAAACTGCATATTGATCAAGGAACAAAACTGCAGGCAATTGATTGATGCTTCACCCCAATTCACTGAATCCATGAATCTCCATGAATCCCTCACACCCTGTCCCAGCAACTACACCAACTGCTACTCACTTTTGTTCTTTTCCCATCCCATAAGTTTTAAAAATAGCATTAATACTTCTATTAGATGTACTATACTTCTACTGTTTTATGACATTAAGCCATAATTAAAAATTCAAAAAGTAACAATAGGTGCTTGGTGGATGGATGAAGGATGAAGTATTAAGTCAGCTTCTGACGGGGTATTTTGTGCTACAAAAACAGTTAATGAAGTATAAAAGAGTTTTAAAGATATAGAATAAGGAAACCATAATAGAGATTAGAGGTGTTCGGGGAAAAAAGCCATACCAAAATTTCTGTAATGTATTATGTTCACAAAAGACTTCCAGCTGAAATATAAAAATGGTTGGAAGGATTAAGGACACTGCAGGTCGTGGAAGGAATAAACTCTACAAAGGAAGACAACAAAGATGAAACCATTCTTTCACAAGGGAAAGCTGCTCTGCCATTGACTCTTATCATTCCAGTTGCTCAGGTTTTGTCTTTTTCTTTTCATCTTTTACTTGATTTTTTAAGTTAAAATGTATTAAAAGGCCTACAGAATTCAACAGTGTTAATGCATTTATGCTTTATCAGATTTGTAATCTTATTTTAAAAAATCAAATGAGTTTATTAGCTTTTATTAAACCTTTTCCATTAGTAGTTACAGAAAATCAGTTACAAAAGGCGACAAAAAGAATGTGCAAACTTTGTTAGCAAAATGGCTGTGCTCAATTCTTGTCTCAGAGTCCATGCAAAATTAATTACTTTAATTTTCTCACCCACATTTAGAAAAATGTATTTAAAACTCTAACAGATACCATGGCAATCTCAATCCACAGCATGCAGATCACCCAAATACTTATGTGCAATGTCTAAAGAATGCTGTCATGATAGAGATAAAGAAAAAATGAATTGGCAAAAATTCTTTTCAAGAGTACTGATTAGATTTCTGATTGTCCTTTTTACTTGTTATGTCCCATATCATTAGTCAAAAATTATTGTCATAAGCAAATGTTCAATTGGCCCAGGTTATGAGTCATTCCATTTACTCTTTCTGAGTCGTGCCATAATATCAGCTTTCTCCTATCCCTCTGGAATTTATTGAGTCTTCAGAGACCTCCAGGGAAAAGTAATGATTCAGACACTTACTTGTACATAATATGACCATACTACAAATTTTGAGAAAAGGAAGATACTGAGATCCAATACCAGACCCAAGTCTCTTGTGCTCCAGTTCCACATCAGTTTATGCTATCAATTTGAATTCCAGCTGCCATGGCTCCCTCCTTTCCACATCTCCCAGCCATGTCATCTCCTCCCCACCTCTGCACCCACACCAGCATTCTGCTGAAAATGACCCCAGCAGCTTTCAGGCACCACTCAGCATCAGCACCTCTGCAAGGAACAAGTACCTGTGCACAGCAGAGATGGAAGGAGAAAAAAATCACAGGAGAACAATTTATATCAGTTAACCAGAGATGGAAGTCGGTCTTTAATCCACTGTGTGCAGGAAGCTTCACATTAAAGCAATAAAAAACAGAACTCTGTAAAGTTTTGGGTTATATTGACATCAAGTTTTCGCCACCTTACTCAGCAATTAGGATCTACTCTCATTTCCATTTACTCAATAACTAATTAGCACACACCTACAACATATAACGAAGTTAATGCACAAATTAGTTGTGGCTAAAGCACTCAAATTTCAAAGTAGAAATGCAAATTTTTTAGACAAGAAAGTTGAGCATAGTAACAAACTTGAGAAGAAAAAACGTTATTGAAACAAGTTCCTTCATTAAGGGTAAACTGTGTGGGGGAAAAGTTTTCAAAGGGCAATTAGACCAGTTCAGATTACTCAGATAATACTTATCAGCCTTTTTCAAATGTTAGAGCTTATGTTTTTTCACATGTATGGCCTTAGTTTGTTCAAGCAGATAAAAGCCTTTACTAACCCGTAAGGGCTATGTTTGGTAAATGTAAACATTACAGATAAGTATACTGGTGAAATAATCTTCTTAAATTCTATAAAAATGTATTATTCAACCAAAGAGGATTCCCTTCTCCCCTCCAATTACACATAACTAACGCAGGTGATTTTTTATTTTTTTTTACTCTAGAATTTTATTATGGGGGCGGAAAGGAAGAGGGCAAAATACTTCCATGGAGAACAGGTCAGGAGTAACACTACTGGCAATGAAGGTGAGTGCAAAGGCAAGAGAGGGTGACAAACATCAGGATATGCCAGAAAGGATGACAAGAACATCAGGTAAACAGCAAGCAGCACCACCAAAAAACTGAATATAAAACTCCAAAAATTACGGCAGACACCCATTATAGAACAATTTTAATGAACTTGCAAAGACAGTATTTCAGACTAATTTAACCAAGGAAAACTAAATGAAATCTCTCTGAAATAAAATAGGCTATACAGATGGAAGTCTAGTACTGTGGGTTTTACCTTTGGGAGTTGCAGCCTGCACAAGATTCTATTCTTTCATTACAAATCTGTTGTGTGGGGGGCGGAGGAGGAGTAACTGTGTTACAGGGATAAAAAGAATAGCACAATTGTTGTAAGAACATCTAGTTTTCTCTATGTATTTCTAGCCATCATAATCCATCCTAAACTTCACATCTATTTTTTCTCATTACCTTACCCTATACTATGTCAGTAAAGAGTATTTAAATGCTGGGGGGAAGCACTCTATAAATAAAAGTCCCTGAACAGGACATCACAAATTCATTAGCGGAGATCATTAAACAGCGTTCATTTTAAGAGAACATAGAAAACAAAGAGAGCTGATCAAGCTCCATCAGGAGAGTGAGGAGGACTGGCAGGAATAGCAGCTGTGCTCGAGCTCAGATTGGATTCGTGTTGGCAGAACTGTGAAATAAAGCCTGCAACATACTGTGCCTTTATGAATCCTACTTTCCCAATAAAAGGCATCCAAGGAATTTAATGTTTATGTTTTGCCTTTCATAGGCTATTTTACTTAGGACAGTTCCTCCACAACTAAATTCATTAAAGTCCAAGATGCATTTATTTAGACATGCTGCTCCTTCGAAGGGTTCCTCTCACACATACACTGACACAGCCTCATTCATCTGAGTATCTCCCAGTGCTTCACAAGCGCCAATTGAACAGATGCCACGAATCTCAAAAACATTACTGCCAGAAAATTGTCTGCTATTTGATTTGGTTACAATAGTATGTTTTATTATACAGTAGAGAAGGTCAGTGCAAGGGGAAAAGTCTAGTTTAAGCTATACCTTTAACAGTATTTTGCATGTATCAATTTTAATAACATATTTTTCACATTCAATTATGTAAGAGTCAAGTTCCTCCCTTACCAAGGAAAAAGCCCTAAAAACTAAATAAAAAGACCCAAGAGTTTCTTAAGAACGAATTTTAAAAAAAATTGTATGAGACACATATAAAAACCTAAAATTCAAACAAATAGAGAGGTATAGGTAAGACACATGTTTAAAAAAATCCTTTTTCTTTTCAAAGAAATATGAAAATATACATTTTAGATCACATTTAATAGAAATTTATGCATATTTTGTACCCTGGTCAAATGAAAAAACTTGCTTTATTTCATTTAGTGTCTCATTTCTGGGCATAGAATACAAACAAAGGAGAAAAAAGCTAAAGAAAGAAAGGACAGAGAAATGTGTAGGAAGATCTCAAAGTACATAAATATAGTGTTGTTCTTTGTGTTCCCATGTAGAAAGTACAAAAGTAGGTCACCTGTTATATATTACAACAGAGCGATATAAACCAACTTCTCTTTTGACTGCCTTGGTAGGGGGAACGTTTTTGAGTATAACATTACATAATTCATTGGTGCAACCACTTCAACCTGCTTTAAATAAGTAACACTTCAGACTTTGTGAAACTGATGAACCAAAACTTTCACAGCTCAGACTTTCAAACCTGAAAGTGGGGCTAGAAACAGAAGCTCAAGCCCAGAAACTTCATGATTTCAATGGCTTGTTCTATTCTGAGAAAGAATTCAAGGAACTTCTCTGAGAATGGGATCACTGCACTTGCTCCTTCTCAAATGGGATCACTTATGCAGGGAAATTGAGCAGTGTAGCTGCGTAGCGACCTTCCTTCTACAGGTATGTGTACCAGTTCTTTTTTTCATCTACCCTCTTTCTGAATCAACCTCCTAACCCTGATTTCTGCGCTGCTATAGAACAGTAAACTATTATTTTATAAATCAAGCTTCAGAGCAAAAGGAAGAAGAAAGTGTCATTCACTGCGATTCAGAGGCAGGTGAAAGGGCTGCGGTCTAATGTTCCCAGACAGAATTGCCTTTTCTTTGTGCTTTTCTTAGGTTCTGTCTAAGCAAGCTGGCAATTTATTTAATCCATCCACGAATGAAGGTAAAAAGAATTTGTCCAAGATGACACAGAGTTATAAAGCAGAAACTCTAAGACATCTTTGCCTGTTACTGAACTCCCTTTGAAACTAAAAATAAACTTCTCCAGACTTAAAAATGCTCTAATTGATCCAAAATACAGCCTGGTATGTTCAGTCTGAGAACCAGATCACTCTACTCGTAACTCAATACATAACTACTCTAACTGCAAGTGTGGCATAACAGTATGATAGAAACTTTAAATAAACATAAAGAAAACTCTACCATCCATATAAAGAAAAGTCTACCATCCATAAATGTGATTTATTCACAAGTTTTGCACTCACCAATAACAGAACTACCTCTAATACTTAGTATTTTACTAGAAAGTCAATGTGGTGCTTTACATTTCACCAAAGATAGAAGTGTGTGCCTTGGTAATACAGATAGAGAAGTATTTATTAAATTCACAATGGCAGAATTATAATTTTGTCTCTTACATTACCATGATCAACTACAAAAGCAGGTTTTTTATAACAAGCATCAGCTTAAGGCAGACAGCAGTGAATTCATTCCAGTAATTATGGGAACTAGTGCAATAATTAATATTTTTAATGTATCAAAGATCATATCTAGATTACAAACAGAACGGAGAGCGTGACTTCAACACCATTTCTTCAGTCATGCTTACTTTAATGTAAGTTCAAGCAAGGAAATCCTAAAAAGTGCCTGAGAAAATAATGTTTTTTCAGATCATTTAAAAACGATACACAACTACACACAATGGTTTACACTCAGAGGTTTCCCTCCTCAAGTATGAATATAGTATCACTCTGTAGGCAATGATGAAGGACAGTCTACATTTCAAACAAGTTAATATTTAATAAATTATGAAAGAAATTTTATGTGAGTTTCATGCACTATTAACTTTTTCAAGGAATTGTAATTGTGAAACATCCTTTGAGCCGTGGCAGTTTTTTTCCTTCCTGCTGTTTCTGCACAAAGGTGATGGGGTACCCTGGAGACTTGTACATTTCATTATTATGAAAGGAGTATTACCTGAAACTAGTTTTAGCACATTCTGTTTAAAATCTTGTCTTAAAATTGCAGTACTTGAGTCTACCCGGATTACACAGTAATTTTTCCTCCAGTGTTTAAAGTTATCAATATTTACACAGCCAATGATGCTCAGCTTTAAACAGTTCAGGAAAGGAAAGCACCACATTCAGATGCAATTGCTGCAGCACTTTGTCATGATATTTTAAAAAGCATTTGATGTATGAAGCGTGGAAGTGAAATCAGTTTCCCTACTGCTTTTCATTCATCATGCAAGGTTGCAGTTTGTAAAATTGCTCAGAAACCACAGAGGCTGTATTTCTTTAATAGCTTTTAAAAGATAGCACTTGTCTACAGTTCCCATCTTAGAACCTCACAGCATTTTTGGCTACCATTTTAAGTATTTTTATATAGGGAAGAAGTTGAACACCAAGTAACTTGTCTGAGCAACAAGTTTTTACACTTAAACCCAGCCACCACACAAGTCCTGTGAACAGTGTTATAAAAGAAGCATCATTCTTTGTCTCCTATTTAATACCACCTTAGGATTTTGTCCAATGTTTCATCCATTCCCAGCTGATGAATTATTTTTTCCCCAGTTTTTTTCCCTTTGACTTATTTCTACCCCTGAGTAGAAACAGATTTTTAGGAACTCTACCAAAGTGAAAGAGGTGAAGAAAAGAACTTTCTTACACCTTCAACTATATACCTACCGTATTTTTAAACTTTAGGAACTGGTTTGGTTACCCAAAGGAAAATCCCAAATGGTGAAGAATTTCTTCACTGAAAGGGTGATCAGGCATTGGAACAGGCTGCTGAGGGAGGTGGTAAAGTCACAATCCCTGGAAGTGCTCAGCCATTGTGCTGTGCTTTAGTTGTCATCGTGGTGTTCAGTCAAAGTTTGAAGTTGATGATCTTGAAGGTCTTTGCCGACCTTAATAATTCTAAGATACTATTTCAGATTAAAAGTATAAAAGAAGACAGGAATGCTATTACTTCATTTGTACAAAAATCTAAATTTTATCAGAGATTGCTATTTTAAATAGTTCTACGTCTGTCTTTTCTCCTTCCCAATCCCCACACAGATAATGATACTACTTCTGATACTTTTAAGCAGAAAAATGTTGAAAGAAAAACTTTGTCAAATGGAATAGAGGGTAAAAAACTATCTCCATTGTGAAAATTAATAAAACCAGGGTCAAAATGTCCATTCAAACTACAGCTTGAACTGATTTTTATTTTGCTATTGCAGCAGGCCCATCCTTGGAAACAAAGGTTATTTTGGAAGGCCTCTGGGCTAAGGGTACATGACCTCAAATTCAGCATTCTTTCTTGGCAGCAGGATTCCACTTTGGACAACGCACTATGCATTGGAGAACGTCCATTTGAAGAATGCAACAATTCTACTGGTTTTGCTGCCAGAGAGAGTGTAATTCATAGAACTTCTCAGAATTAAGTAATTTTTATAACCATTTGTATGCACTTTTTACATCCATACACACATTCACACCAACTATAGCTATGGTAGCTATCCAGCTCCTGTGTCCTCCGCTCACAGTGTTCAGCTGAACACGTCAGGCTCCCCGGGAGCGTTGCTGGGCAGGGGCAGTGCTGGCAGCACTTGGAATCCAGGCAATCACAGATTTCCTCAAGAGCAACAAGAGCTCTCCTGTGCCAGCTGAGTCAGCACCCCAAAATCCCAGGTTTGGTAGAGGATCTGGAACAGAGCTGAGCATTGCCTTGGGTGGACGGCACAGCAGGCATTTTCAGCAGCCCTGTATTTATCAGTTAAACTAAACAGCAAAGAGCTGGGTACTGCAATTAAAACTATTTGGACACAATTTTCTTCTCCCAGAAGCAGCATAACAGAATTTCCTCATTTAAAGTTCAAATATCATTCAAATATCAAAACAAATAAATGAATTACTGACTCAGTAGGAATTCAAAAGCCAAAAGGCAGTCCAAAGCATACATTTTCTGTTCAGAGGGTAAAACAGTAGCTGCCTGGCTGCTTTCTTAAGGCTCTGTCAAAGAACAGGCTAGCCCAATCTGTGACCTGCTCATATTGTTCACTGCTTTGATATCTAGCAAACACTTACTAGATAATAGTAATCAGTGAAAATTGGAAGCTATACAGTAATCTGTGAATGTGTAATATTTGTCAAAAGAGAAACCAGCATCTTGCGTTATTTTGCAGGTGCTAAAATTACTTAAAAATAATAAAAGCTCAAGCTATAAAACTCAGTGACATTCACATTTATTTCTAACTGCTACTATTATTCCACTATGTCAGTAACCAATAATGCCATTCCAGAGTAGAATATTGCTGCCAATTTTACAGGCAAAAAATAAAAATAGGTTTTGCCAGAATTAAAACTGCATTTCTTTCCATTTATTTATTCATTCATTTAACAGATGCATTAGCCAAGACTCTGCACAAAACCAGAATATTAAATCATATCAGCTGGATGTATTTCTAAAAAGAATCTAAAAAATTTAAAAGATTAGTGATTTGGTGAATTCATTTCTTCAGTATCTACATCTAGCAGCTCTCAGCAATCTTCAAACATACTTTGAAAATATAGATGCTTTCAGGCAAGCACAGAAAGAGAAAAATAAACTCTGCATCGTAATCACAGATTTAAACAAAGATTTAAAATTACAGATTAGCAATTTTATGTGGACTCTCTACAGCCCACAGTTCCCTCTGCAGCTGCTGGTCCATGCAATTTTTGGGATCAATCCCATTTCCATTCTCATTCCTTTGTGTTGTGGATCAAATCTACTCAAGGCAATTTTGTGCCCAGCTGATCATAGGATGCCATCCAGCAAATTGCCATACATGGCAATTGTACCCAACACAATTATATTGTGGTACCAAAGTGAAGAAACATTGATATTGCTGAAGAATTTTTTCCAAATCCCCAAAACTTAAAGCAAGGTTTACAAGTCAAGCTCTTGACAGCTTCATACAAAAGCGACCATGAAATTCAACACTCAACATTCTCTATTTATAGCAAAAGATCATTAAGAAAAAGAAGAAAGTCTATATAAATAAATCTGAAGAGCAGCTCAGTCACCCTTGCAGCAATTCTCACAATTTCCCTGTCCTTGCGTGTGACTCCTTTAGTTCTCATCAAATATTCATGCCACTAACTCCACGCCTGGCTCATCCTAAACAGGCGTCTTTTCTTCTTCCTTCTGCCACATCACACACACGTAAGATACACGTTTTGTTGGCAAGGATAAGAGAAGGAGAAATGCACCAATACAAGGCACCTAATATATTCATGACAACTCTTTTTTTCAGTATGGCACAACTCAAAGCACCACACATAAAAGCATTATAACCAGTTTGTTCTATTCATAATATCGATCGGTTTAACTTGTTAAACTGCATGGTACTGCCTGTTTATAGGTTTTATTTATGAAGCATCTTTACACTTAATTTAACTTCCTAGCTCATGTTGGAAGCAACAACTCCTCAATGTCAAAATCCAGGTGAAATATTCTCCAAACACGGTTCAGTATTTTTGCCCTGTGTTTAATAATCTTCTATGCATGCTGCAAGACCGGTTTCCTTAGGGATGGGGGAGGTGTTTAATTTTGAAAAGCTGGATGATGAAGTAAAGAGTTCTATAGTGTTTCATCAATACGTTTTTTAAAATCTCATTAATTATTTGCATGTTCTGAAGGTTTCTTTTGCTCCCCCACCCCTCTTCCAATGCAGTTGAGGGCTTAAAGCAATTTAGATAGAAATAAAGTTAGTGAAAGAAATAATTTATATTCTGGCTTTGCCAGTACATTACTTTACCTTAGAAAAAAATAAATTAATGTCTTGAGAGATAGATACATTAACTATTTTTTCCACTCAGACCTCAATTCTCTCTTTATTACTCCAAAGCACTGCCTTGGCTCTAACTTTCTTTGTCAAATCTAGCTAGACATAAAAATATGTGCTTAAAGGCCTGCAAAGAGAATAAGCATGGAAAATTTCTACAGTCCGTGCATTCTTCAAAAATAAATTGGTCTTATATTATACAAACTGGACAGATTACTGAAATAGAGACAGACTTTTCAGATCTGCCCTAGGCATATAGGACATAACCAAACTGTTTTTCTACAAAACAGAATAATGTGAAGAGAAACTATAAAGCAGATACAGGATGCTCAGGCATTGTGGTCATGGACATTGCACAGCAGCTAAAATCCTTAGTTTAAGTGATAATCCATACTATCTCTAACTGTCCATATAAATTTGCTCTATATTAATGGTACTGAATACAAACTAAAATTTCTGTGCCTAATATCAATCTTTATTGCCCCAAAGCACACTGTAATAGCTGGTCTGCCTACAGGCTTCAAGATTACTGAGAGTGGCTTTTATACTCTCACAAACTCTCTTAACTACTTGCTATCATCACAGCCTGTACATTTATCAAGGTATGCACTTAAATGAAAGTCCAAAGAGCCACCAAGTCCTTACACACAGATGCACTCAAACACCACTGGAAAATCCCTGTTGAAGTATTCTACCCTGGACCTGTATTGCTTATTGTGATAAGGCCAGCTTAAAGATTTTGGAATGGGAGTGTTAAACAGGGTATTAGCAAGAGTCCAATAAACAGGCAGATGCCTAGAATTTTTTGATGGTGGCAAAAAAACCCTGGTTTCTGAAGAATACACAAAAAAATTTGCAGGGGAGAAAAACCCAACTGCCCTGGCAGGGAACCGAAAGGGTTGTCTGAGCTTTCCTCTTCCTCCAACAGCAAGGCAGCAGAACAGGTATTACAACGTAAAACAACTTCAAAGAAAAACATTTTCAACCTAACCACAAGCAAGCTTAATATAGTAACCACTTTCAAAGGGCAGGCTCTCCTTTCCTTCCATTCTTCCCTCGCATTAAAACTAATTTGCTTCATTAATAAAATAAAATAATGGTCTCCATATCCAGCTGTCTCTCAGGGGGAATAATTTCTCACTAGGTACCATATCTAGTGTGGGAAGAATGAGAACTAGAAAAGACCTTTACTTGTGTCAGAACAGTAATTTCTCTTTTAGAAAGACAGAGTGGTAACAGGCAGCCAGTATGTAATAACTCACATGCTTTCCCTGTTGATGGGTTGTTGCTGTTGCTATCCTGTCTTCCACATTTCCTGCAGGAGCTCCTAACCCAAGGTATCAATTTGCAGAGCTGCTAGCTTATCTAGTAATAGTGAAACTTCTCACTTTGAAAGGTACCAGAAATGATGCACATAATGTTTTTCCTTTTTCCTCCTCCAACTACACTTCATAGTTCCTATCACTGCAACTTATTCTACCTATATGTTTTAATTGATTACATAGATCATCAGGGAAGGCTGTTGTAGAATTTGACAAGCTTTTTCTCCATAAACCTGTATTTTCTCATCATCCATCAGTGTAACAAAAATGTCTCGAACAACCGTTTCAAATTTCTCAAGATTTTATTAGTAAAATAAAACTTAGGCTTCAAGCCTAATGACTGCAAAGCCACCTCCAGGCATCAACCATATACAAAACAAAATATCATTCCCTTCCTCAGACATACCACCGACACCACTGCTCTCAGCCTTCTCCCAAAAAACAGCAAATGAAAGCATTTTTCATACAAGCTGTGGTTTGCCTCAGTATTACAGTAAGTGATTTCAAAGACAACAATTATGCAGTGAGGTTAAAAATACTTTAGAAGATGGAAAGAAACTGAAACTATGGTTTAGGCACAAAAATCCTTGATATTTGAAAGCTTCATAGACAAAATTAGTTCTTCATATGCATGTGTATGCATGCATTTTAACACAGTTTAGGTATTTATTTTAGATTCTAGAGCTACAATATATGTTTTTTAAAAACCCAGAAAATATGAAGGGGTTTATGTTTCTCTTCCATTTATCCAGTTAAGAAAGTAAGGTGTGTTTTTCAATAATCAATAAAAATAAAATCAACTGTATTACGGATACAAATTATGAAAATGACTGAACCCAAACAACAGAGGAAGAAAGAAAATAAACTGAATATGATACCAACACAAATCTAAATTTAGATCAACATGCACATCAATCAAACGAATATTTTTTTAGCAGAGGAAATGTGAAGCCAACACACTGCACTAACTTAGTTCAATTTCCATATTATTATGCATTTATCTTTATAGCTTAGGACTTTTAAACTTCTCTCACATGGCACTTCTTTTTATGGCACTACATAAACAGATTTTCTATCACTTTCCCTGAACAACCTTGTAAAACAATTGAAGAACCAAGGCGGCAAAGAGGGGACAACAGAGTAATTTATCATTTAAAAAATCAGACAAGAAAACAATCTGCATGTAATTTTTCAGATTCTGAAAACTTAATTTTTAGAGTATCACCACTGTCAGACTGACGTGAATGACTTCCTACATTTGAACTGCACACAGAGGCTGACATGGTTTCAACTGCTTGTATCAGTCATTCACAACAGGGCAGGGGATCTAACCACCGCCCCTAGGTTTTATTTTGTTCTCTGAAGAAGGCAAAGTATGCTATTGTCCCATGCAGAGCTACTGTGTGGTCACTGAACTTTGATTTTCAGGGTAGTAAGCCTATTGGATCCTTTTCACACTTTTTGTAGTGCTTCCAAACCCAATCAGCCAAGGGGCTTCCTGAGCGAGACTGACGCATACAAAGTCACGCTGGTGGTAACCCTTACACCGTAGATGATCTTAACAAAATTAAGGGGACATGAGAGGTAATACCTATTCATGTTGTGTTCGCTCTTTACTTACAGGGCAATTAAGATACTAAGACTCATCTCTTAATTTCAGCTAGAAGAATGCTCATTATAAAGCACGCCATGTGAACACTTTGTCTTAATTAAGAGAAAACGGCACTGCCTTCCTATTTTACAAAATTACTAGAAACAAAGTCTATCCAAGATCTCTGATGAATAAACAACTCTGGAGAAAATCCTCCTGTTTCCTCATTTTGTTTTAAATTAGCAATTCCACTTAAAGGACATTACAGCAGCAAGGTGTGTAACCAAACTCCTGCATCAGGGGTTTTAATGGGGCAGCCAGTGCTGCTCCTGCTGCTGCCCATCCCACATGCTCAGCTAGGCATGACTTGCACAACGAGGGTATCTGATAGAGAATCCTGAACCAGATCCTGGAGTTTAAACCCTGCACGTTAAGTTCAGCTGCCTCCTGCTCCAATGCACTGTAACCAGTGAGCAGAAACCGTGGGAGTACAGAGAAGGGTAACATGGGTGGAAATAAACTAGAGTGACATCCTGGGGGTCTGTAACATTTTATCAGATTTTGTTATGTCTAATATTTAGATGGAAATGTGTTCTCCAGTGTACTCTCAGCAGGGGTGGAAGGAACCCAGGTGATTCCTGTACACCCGTGGGGTCCCAGTCTGGGTCCAGTGTGGCCTATGGAAAGGCTGTGGATTTGGCTTGGCTAACATCCCTACAAAAACTTTGTCAGTGTATATATCGTTCATTTGCATTCAATGTCAAAACTCAGAAACATCAGGCAAACTGGTTATAGCAAAGGATTTAGAAACCAAGTATGAGTGGTTGCTAATCTTTGTAGTTACTGTCTCTTGACCTTTGGATTTGGATGTTGTTGGTACATATCAAAACCAACAAAATAGAATCTCAAAACCTGTTGATCCTTATTTAGGGGAAGCATAGAAGCACTTGAGCAGGGAATTTCCAGGACAGACATATTACTTGCTGTGAGCATACTCTAAAAAGATCAGAATGTATAAAGCCAAAGGTTCTGAAGAGCACTGAAGTACTGGCAGGTGGTAGGCTTCTACAACTACATATCCTGAAATTTTCTAACGTGGCAAAGTATTTCACAGATATGAATTAGCCCTAATCATACTACTTCTGATTTTCTGAGAAACCCACATCTACACTGCTGCTGCTGTGCAATGCACCAGCACAGAGCTGCCAGGAGCTGGGACTTGGGGGTGCTGGGCAACACAACCACCCAGCAGCGGGGAATAGCACCAAAAACTTCTTCCAACATACAAAATATCTTCATGAAAGCAAGGTAAGCAACCCCATGGGACTTCCAAGCACAAGGCTTTCACAAGGATTTCCTCACTCTACAGCCACACTGCATGAGGACTCCAGCTCCAGCACATTGCAGCTACTGTGCCAAACTAGTCTCCAACTTTGGGAGTGAACATTCTTCCAGGCACACTTTCTTTCACAAGGCTCCCACAATGCCAGCAGGTGGCTTTTTTCTTTCTATGTGCAAAGCAATACTAAAGATACTATGTCTGAACTCCAAAAGCCTTTCCATAATAATGAAAAACCTCACTAAAATTCAGTAGCAATGGCCAACTTAAAAATAAGAATATTTTACAAAAGCAGAAAACTCTCAAGTTCTCAGAGTAGTCAAAGCACAATTGTAATGAAGGAAAAACTAAATTCACAGCAATATTACAATTTTTAAAGAAAAATTTAAAAATACCTTAAAATTTACAGTCACTAATTAAACTTTTGCCAAAAACTACTGCACGATACGGTACCATTCATTATGAAAGTTTACACTAGAGGACAAACCACCTCCATGGAGAAAATCCAGAGTCAAACTGATTTTATTCAAACTACAATTAAATTTACCAGCCATACTTCCCTCCTGTGGATAACTACCTTTTTTTTTCCTTTTCATTAAAATGCTTAAATAATTGTGCTATAATGTACTAGGACCATGACTTAGCTATACCACTTATACAAATTTATTGTTATGATACAAAAAGGATGCCTTCCCTACATATGAGTGATAATCAGCACTGGTTTTGCAATTCTTCTTTGGTATCACCTCATTGCACAAAACTAAAAGAAGATACATTTTTGGTATTAATAGCTAAAGGGCATTCTCAAACTTACACATTTCCTCATGAGTACAGACCCACCCAGTGCTGAAAAGGTCAACAGTTGTTCTAACATGGAATGCTACTGGAATGCTACTATGCCTAACAATTATACAAACCCAAATCAATCCTGTAAGGCATTCTTTTTCTATAGCAAAAATAGTTAATTTCTCTTTACTTAAGCTGATATGCTAACATTAACTCTGCATCTTGAAAATGAATATATACACAATATATATAAAATTATAAAAAATGTAAAATACATATACTATTATGTACATCATTTACATGTAATCTATTCTTTATCTATTTAAAAATACTCATCTTTGTGTTGCTTCCAAAGGTCTTCATCTTTGCAAATATATGAGGATGCACAGTGAAACAACATATAATTAATCTGAAAAATCCAGATTTTTCTATGGATGTAACTCTACAATAGAGAAACCTAGATCAACAATGTCCCAAGTGTAGGACTGTTTTCTGTCAAGGGAAATATGAATGTTAGAAAAGTGGAAAAAAACCCACAGATCCCAACCTAAATAAGTCATTATAAAAATAACAAAACAAAGCAAGCTATATTGCAATCAACAATAAGAGAGAAGAGAAAATAATCTTTAAGAGTAATACACTGAATGGAAAATGGAAATGGATGTCAGTCCTTACTACAGAAAAGGAGTAACAGCCTTAGAACAATTCTCTATAGATTTAAGAAATGAGAATAAAGCACTTAAGCCAAAAGAAAGAAAAGACCATGTTACCATTTGAGTCAGAATGGTACTTATCTACAAATTCTAACAGAATTGTTGTCATCTATTCAGCATACCGCTCTTAACTAATAATAAAAATCTCTATGACTAGAACTTGTGTATGGGTCAGGAGTTAGATTTACATAAAAGCATGCTGCAGCATGATACAGACCAGCAAGCTGTAATTTCAGTATCAGGTAAAGCAGAAGTCATTTACAAATTCAGCATAACAAGGACACATCAGTACAACTCCCCAGACCAAAGAGCTGTTATCCACTGCTTATTTTCTCTTGACACTGTAGAAGTTAGTGGATTTTCAACAACGTTCTAACAAAGTTCTTTGCAACTGACTATTGAGGAAATCAAGATACCAGGTAAGAAACAGATTTTAGATATGGACCACAAGCTGCTAGAACAGATACAAATCGTAAAATATTCGTAAGAGCTAGGTTAGAACTGGGCATCACACCGTTCAGAGTAGGTAAGCGCAAGGTACAGAGGACCCATCCAGCTGGAATTGTGCAGATGCACCATGTAAATAATGCTGAACAACAACCCCAGGGCATGACCTCCAAAATCACCCCAAAATCATTTTCTAACACAACTTGACCTCCAAAGACATTATCTGGCACTAAAAGTCTTGTATGAATTAGGATCTCAAGTCTCTTGAAAATATGAGAACAGAGGACATTTTTAGACCCAGAAGAAAAATTCTAAATAGTCACTAAATGAGGAGCAAGATTCAGACTAGGAAACAAGACATGCAACAGAAAGAAAAAAGTGTTGCTGAAGCATTCAGGAGAAATAATTGCAGAAAATTAAAAAAATAATAACGGAGAGAACAAGGGAAGTGAGCAGACACAGTCTCCCAACTGTGCCAATAAAGATCTTCATGAAGGACCATGACATTTGGATGTTAAAATAGTCTGCAGTAGGTTTATGTAAAGTTAAACCCTAAAACAAATAAAAGAATGCTAATGCTCCAAAACCAAGGACTCTGATAGAAAACCATTATAATTGGGTATTCCGTTTGCCCTGCTAGACCTTGTGAGCCTAACAAGTCTTTTTAACAAACTAAGCTTATTTAAAATCCTGCAGTGCAAGAAGCCACATTGAGGGTGATCTTATCAACTCAACAGCAGAGCTTTGACTTTCAGGTATGGAAATGCAGTAACAGTCAGTGTTAGGACATTACTTCCTCTGTGTAGAAAGTAAGACAGTAGATAAAAAATACAAGAGACAAAGAAATACACTACAACTTCCAAATTTCTGGATTTCCCGCTCCCAGCAAAACAGAAAAACGTATTCTCACATACAGTTATGACTCCTGAATTGAATTTAGAAGTACTACAGGGGTGTAAGCTATGGCAATTGCAATTATCTGCACCCAGTGTCTCCTTACATGCACATGCCTCTACTCCCTCTCCACTCTGAGAGCTCCACTCTGCTTCAAGCTCCCACCTCTCTGCATTTCTTTCCCCCACATCAGACCCAGCAGCCTCAACCCTTCACAGTTCTATTCTCTGTCACCATCTGCATCTCCCTCTCCTCTTGTGTTGCCATTCTCAATCCTAAGCCCCTTCACCATCAGTCTTCTGGTTTAGGACTCCTGCTGTTCCCTGGTATTTCCACCTTCTCGTTACCTTTCCACACCACTTTTCACTACCCAAAAAGCCAAAATAACAGTCAAATTCTTTCTCTTCCATTCTTTAGTGATACAGAAACAAGTATAAGAACAGCACATCTTTCTGTTTATGCTGGGTGCCTGCACATGGGTCTTTTTGCCCACTCTTCCCTATCTACCCTTGGAGGATGATGTCATCTGTTCACACCATCTTAACTAGCATCTGCACAGCAATGGCTTATAAGCATGTCTATCCATCCACCTACTCCTGATTGCCTCCATATGGTACTGCTTCTTTTCCTGATTTTCTCTCCAGAAAACTTAAGCTTAATATATGTTCACAACTCAGCTCCTTATCATTCCTCTCAAACACTTTTTGCAGATCAAACTTCTGCCAATATCACCTCCTGTGATATAGGTAGTCTTTTGTGACCCTTTTGCCTGCATTTGAACCATATATTCACGCTATATACAAAATCCTGTTACGATTTTCCTCCGTGTGTACATCTTTTTCTAACATTACAGCTCATCCAATACCTCCATCTTTGTTCAGGCACACACTGAAGAATTAGAAAGGGAGATGGAGATTCATCTGTTCAAATTTAGACAGGCTTCCTTACTTATCCTTAGTCATACTGAAAGTGAAGCAAGTAAATCTCTTTAATATATTAGTATTTATGCTTTCATTTCAGGAATCCTCTTTATCACATCACCCTTAAGAGCTATGCTGGTATCACCGGTTTCAAGCTCTTGGGAGGCAGATGATACAGAGACAGCTCAAAGGGCTCAATCAGTTGCTACTCAGCACAGCCAGCTGGTACCTACTGATCTTTGTTCAAAGTTTCTGTGATCTTTATTTACATATTTTCTGAATGTCAAAGTGTACGGAACCAGAAACATGCTAGATGGATATGCAGCCATTTAAAAAAACAAATAAAGTATGCTGTTACCTAAAGGTAAATAATATATCAGACATCTATCTGAAATAAAAAGAGAAAAAATAAAGACATCTGAGTTACACAACTGCATTTTATATTTCCATTAGCAACTTAAAAACAAAGGATCCCAACAAAATACAACCCAAACTGCCATCTTAATATGGTTACTTATGTAAGAACTCTGTTTTAACATTTAGTACTTTATCCAACTTAAAAAAAAAAAAAAAAACACTTAAAAATCTTTTATATCACAGGGGGAAAAAAACCCCACACTCATCTGAGATTAAAAACTACCCACAGGATATTTTATACTCAGATATTCTTAAACTACTTGTTTCAGCAAGCCGATTTTTAAAAAATATTATTTTGGGGTTTATACTTCATTTATTTCCAAGGTTTATCTAGCACTGGTACTAACTAAAACAGATCTGGTGCCACACTTCTCATTATGTGGTTGTGAGTGTTGCTTATACTGATAGAACAGACTCAGAAATAAGTTACAAAGCAAGAAGTGAAAATGAAGACACCCCTTGCGAAGTGAAGGTCAAGAACATCATGCAAGAAAGACATCCTTACAAAAAACCTGCAAAGTGTCTAGCAAAATTCATGTGGAACATGCAAGTTTTTTTAGAAGCTTACATTTCAACAAAATTAATAACCTCCACAACTATACATATATTGTCCATGGTGATGGATCCTAAAAATCATTCTTCTCTGATCATTAATTAACTGAATTATCAAATCATTGTAAGGGGCTGGATAATTTCTGTGAATCCTAAGATAAATTTTCCTAATATACATGTGAGTACCAAGCTGTCCTGAATCTAATTTATTGCATACAAGACCTAGATGACCACTTGCATGTAAACATGTAAGGTGAAATTGAGCATGGCTTAAAGAGGCAGTATTATTTCAGAATGTTCTTAGGACAAGAAAAACCAACCAACTAACCAAAACAAACAAACAAACAAACAAAAAAAATCAAACAAAAAAAGCAAACACCAAAAAGGCTCAGAAATGGAAAGTAGGCAAATTCAAATATAGATTGTTGGAAGCTTTTTAAGTAATAAACGTTTAATCCCTCTTTTTTTTCAGTGCCATGTGGTTTCCAGTGTACACAAAGTAAAGAGCGAAAAGGTAAAAATAAAACAGGCATACCCTTAATATATTCCAGAATTCATAAATCATTTGTAAATTTAGTCCTTTTATAAAAGAATCCTTATATAAATTGGGGGAAGGGAGGGCATCAATCCCATATATGAAGCACAATTTAAGCCCAACATCACTGACCAATCAAAATTAGTGAATGCACTGCATCTCTCTGCAGTGAGGAGAAGCGACAAGGTAGGCTGTCATTCTGCAAAAGCTGCCCATCGCAAGCTCTCCTCTCACAAGCACTGCTCTTCTTTTTTAGAAAGCCTGAATCGCACTGGTGTCTCTGGAGACAAGAAGCCTTCAGTATGTTAAATTACTTTCATTATGTATTTTCAGATGCTTATTGATTCTACCGTAGGAAGAGTGGGAGACTGCAGCAGCCTGTAAACCAGAACTAAAGCAGTTGTATACATTAGCAGTATGCTGAAACAATGGCACAGTACAGGCACAAATTTTCATTAAGGTCATTTTTTGAAGATATGCTTATTACCCTCTTTCCCTTCTACTCTGCTAACAAGTGAACAAAATGAATCCCTCCAACCTGGAACTGCTTCACCTGCATCGAGAATTTACCAAATCTTTAGTGGAGGTAAGACCTGTTCCTTATTATGGTATGCAGAATAAGCAACATTTAACCAAATTAAAAATTGGAAGAAAAAAGGCAAGAGATCAGATTCAACTTATATTAAGCATTAGTATATTGTTATATTTGAGACCAGGAAATGTTCAAATGCTATTTCCCCTTCCCCATTAAAAATACAATGATAGAAAAATGTTATTGTGTATGAAAGTCTTATAGGATATTAAGAACCTGTTTTGTTTGTACAACATAAAGACAGTACATTTTAAGCTCATACAGTATTGGGGAAAACAACCACATAATGCAACCAGGGATATGTTTTTCCTCTCTCAGCAGAATTTCCAAATATTGGCAAATAAATATGTTTCGGATTTATTCAGTTACTCTGCAAAGGATCAGACAGTCTGTAATTAGTGTATACTTATTGCTTTACGAAGGTTGGCAAATATGACTAATCTCTGATTGCTCAAGAAATCCCCTTTTGTTGTTTTTTTTTTAAACTTCTTTCGTTATCCTGTACATTCAAGCCATTTATTAAAAGCATGGATTTGCTAAACATTTATTTCAAGAAAGGAAATCGTACAACAGCATATTTTCTAAAAGGCTCATTAACTCTGTGCAGTTTCTTATTAAAAGACAAGAGAGTTGTATGTATAAACTACCTGCTCACCAGAGCTACAAAACTACATTTTCTAGCTATAGTCACAGACACTCTACATCCAACAGTTATTGCTTCTAGACAGGATTTTTTGTAACGTGCACTATCCAGAGAACAGGAAACTTGTCCAAAAAAGCTAAATTCATGCAAGCTGACAGAAGAATATGATTTTACTAGCAAATAGAGAGCACACTAACTGATCTTCTATGCCATCTGTAAGGTCCAATTTAGAGATCTTTTATTCATTAAATAAATGATATTAGAAAATATATTCTTGCATTACTTTATTTTTGAAATTATAAGCCCTACTTTTAACCTTTTTTTTCCTCCCCCTCACAAGGGCATGCAGCAACTAATTCAGTTTTACAACTGACAATATGAAGAATGCAGTTGACCGGGTATCTTTGTAGCTGTATGACCTACAAGCAGCAGGATGCATCCCTAAAATGTATTCTTAAGACATAAAGGAATTAAAAACAAAACATGGAACACACTTGCATTACCATTTACGTGCATGACACTTCAACAATATACATGGAAGACTAACACATCTGCTCAGATTTTCATTAAAAGAAGAGTGCAATGATTGATTCTTAAAATGGTGAGCATTTCTTAAAGAGGGATTTATAATTTAAAACCAGAATTGTGGAAACTACTGATGCATGAAGAGACAATGAAACATGAAATCCCAAAAGGAGAATATGCATACTTCACCAGCAAGCTGAATAAAGGTTTAACCAAGCTTTTTCTATACTATTCATTAAATAACTTATTTGTCATAATGACTAATGGATATTTTTCTCTCAATTTTATGATGTTATGTATTCTCCTTAAATCAAAATAAACCAAATTAGGTAACTCATGGTTACTCTCAAAGCACATGAACTGGATTTTATGATGTATAGCAACTTCTTTCACTAAGCCATCACTCAAAAGTAATGAGCAGGAATATTACAGAAAGAAATACGCAACCATAAACTAAAGGATGTCTGCATACACTCTGAAAACAGAGATCAGAAATTACTTTTCTTTAAACCTGGAAAATAAAAACAGGCTTCTACAAAATGCAACAGGGGAAGGAAATTAACATCACTTAAAGAAGGTTTATTTGCTATTGCTGGCTTGAAACTCAGAACAGACATGCAGAACATGCCCTGGTCTGTAGAAGTATCTGAGTCAATTAAGAAGTCCCTATGTTTAATCAGAATTTTTTGCTGCTGAACCGCAGGAACAAAAAAAAGGAAAACAAAAAAAAACTGCAAGAAATGAAATAAGAGCTCAGCTACCACTTGATTTCCAGGTTACAGTGCATGTCAAAAATCTCTCAGTGCCACCATGTATCAGCTTCTGCCAAGGTGCTGCCACGCTGTGCCAGGCCCCTGAGGCACAGACACCAGGTAGGTGCCCGGCTCTGCCCGCACGGCGCGGGGCGGACGAGCTCCTGCCCTCCCAGCCCTGCTTCCCCTCGCCCTAAACCCGGGCAATGCAACAAGCAGGTGATGCTTCATCTGTTCATTACAACTTAGCGCTCTCAGGCTTTCTGTTTCCACAAAATTTCAGTTGCTATCATGCTAGGGTGAGACTGACATTTGTTTTAGCAGATCTACTTTTGATTTCTTCCTGGCTTTTGCTAATACAAAAGAAGTTCATGTATCCAGCAATGCGTTTGGAATGGTTTCCTGAAATCCATTCACAGCCAGGATAGCATACAAGAGGAAATGGTATTCCTGAGGGTTAATGTAAGCCGAATACAAGTTGCCTAAATTAGAAATGAAACAAAGCTTTTGAAATATTTCTTGCTACATTTCACACCTGAGAGTAATACGTTCTAATTTACATCTTTTTTATTTAAGAGGCACATGTGAAATAACTGTTGAAGAATACCGAGGATTTTCATCATACAATTTGCAATTAATAGTATTATTCAATTGAGGCTTTTCAGAACTGCAGATGAAATCCATTTGCATACCGTATCCCAAGTGTGCTTAATCCATACTTTCATTTTAAAAGAGCTCAATTTTGTTCACCTTAGTGCTATCCATTTTAATGTATTCAGAATAGAACAAAGGTCGACATTCAAATTTATTGTCATGCCAAAAAAAAAAACTCTTAAATTTAAAGCTACCGAAAAAAAAAACCAACCCTCCAGTATCATAACAAGAAATTGAATAACCTCTCTTTTATTTACTCAATCAATTACAAACTCAAGAGCTGGCTGACAATGTAAATAACACAAACATCAGGTATTACATGCAGATGCTGTATTTGAAACTTACCAGCATGTGTAAAACAAAGCAGATGAGAAACAACATTTAAAAATCTTCTACATAAAATAAATGCTTTTTTAAGCTTTACTTATTCCTAAGAGAAACATGACATGTATGTAAATCTGTTAGATTTAATTGCAGTTTGTAAAGAAAAAAACAAAACCCGAATAAGACAGTTTTCTTTTTAAGTATTATTTTCTAAAATTATTCCCTTATATCTATTCTGGAATAAAATCAAATACTCTTCCATTCCATGTAGGCATTGATTTCTTGAAGAAATTGAATATTCACATCAGAAAAAGGAAATGTAGTATTTTACAATAAACCCAATTTCCCCTAAACAACACAAGTTTTGCATTTGAAATTATATATACTTATATAAAATTGTTGTAGTGGCAAGCATCATACACACAGACATATAAAAGATAAAAATGAACAGATGATTTCAAGCTCTGTAAAAATCGTCTGAATTACAGAACTTCACGTTTCAGCCCACAACACTACTGTAAATTTCATAAGAAAGAGGTGGATAAATTGGCATAAATAATTTAAATTTAAATTTAAAACATAAGCAACAGTGCTCCATGTTCCTATCACTTTCTTTTTCCACAAGAGCTTTTTCAAATTATCTTGATCACTAATTTGTTAATACTTAACAACATACTTCTAAAATGACCCTCAAAGCAATACAAAGGCTATGCACAAGTATAGTTTATTCAACAAATGAGCCCTTTGTGAAAAACCACACCACTATAAACAAAACCTTGCCTCCCTAAATGGAAACTTTTCACTTTTTTTTCTTTTTTCAAACAAAACCTGCTTTCTTTTAAAAAGCAAAGACCTTATTGTAGATCTTCAGGCCTTTGAGTCCATGCCAATTAAAGCTCTAAACATATTGTAAATGAAGAATTTGGTAAGAATATTGCTTTTTTTCCCTCCTCCTTCCCCAGCATTTATCTACAATAAGTGTTTAAAAAGAAATCAAATAGTTCCATATTTTATTTCACCTTTCAGGAGAAAAACCAACTGCTACAAAAGAATGTGTTTCTCCCCCATTGTGGAAGTCAACATGCAGTCTGAATCTAACATTACAGTTCGAGATGCCATTGATGACATCGATACCAACATGTACCAACCACTGTCGTATCCATTAAGCTTTCAAGTTTCTCTCACTGGATTTTTGATGTTGGAAATTGTTTTGGGACTTGGCAGCAACCTCACCGTGCTGGTACTTTACTGTATGAAATCCAACTTAATCAATTCTGTCAGTAACATAATTACAATGAACCTTCATGTACTTGATGTAATAATTTGTGTGGGATGTATTCCTCTAACTATAGTTATCCTTCTGCTTTCACTGGAGAGTAACACTGCTCTCATCTGCTGCTTCCATGAGGCTTGTGTCTCTTTTGCAAGCGTTTCAACTGCAATCAACGTCTTCGCTATCACCCTGGACCGATACGACATCTCCGTAAAACCTGCTAATCGAATCCTGACCATGGGAAGGGCTGTGATATTAATGACATCAATATGGATCATTTCACTTTTTTCCTTCCTGATTCCTTTCATCGAAGTCAACTTTTTCAGTCTTCGAAGTGCAAGCACTTGGGAAAATAAGACACTTCTGTGTGTGAGTACAAACGAGTACCACACTGAACTAGGAATGTACTACCACATCCTTGTTCAGATTCCAATATTTTTCTTCACTGTTGTAGTAATGCTAATTACGTACACCAAAATACTCCAGGCCCTAAACATTCGGATTGGTACAAGATTTACAACAGGACAAAAGAAGAAAAACAGAAAGAAAAAAACGATTTCCTTGACCACTCAGCATGAGACTACGGATATGTCCCACAGCAGTGGAGGAAAAAATGTCGTTTTTGGTGTAAGGACTTCTGTGTCTGTCATAATTGCTCTGCGCCGAGCGGTGAAACGGCACCGGGAGCGACGAGAAAGGCAAAAGAGAGTCTTCAGAATGTCCCTCCTGATTATCTCAACATTCCTCCTCTGCTGGACACCCATCTCTGTTTTAAACACCACTATCTTATGTTTGGGCCCAAGTGACCTTTTGGTAAAGTTGAGATTATGTTTTCTAGTAATGGCATATGGAACAACTATATTTCACCCTCTACTGTACGCATTCACAAGGCAGAAGTTTCAGAAAGTTCTGAAAAGTAAGATGAAAAAGCGAGTTGTTTCAATAGTGGAAGCAGATCCCCTGCCAAATAACGCTGTAATACACAACTCATGGATAGAGCCTAAAAGGAACAAAAAGATTACCTTTGAAGACAATGAAGTAAGGCAGAAATGTTTAGTACCTCAGGTTGTCACTGACTAGATTTCAGTACTCACCAAAACACATCAAACGGAATATTTGAACAAATTGTAAAAAAATACTGCCAAATAAGAAAAACTTTTTTAACTATTGGCGAGACTGTATATTTTCAACATATATATTAAATAGAGTAGGTCTTGTATATTCAATTTCTTCATTATGTAAGATATATGTTGCATGGCTGTTTGTTAGCGTAACACCATGTGTATATTCGTCAAAAATATTCAAGTCCTCTTTTTTTAGAAAATAAATAGCCTTAAAGAAGTGCAAACTTTTAAAAATATTTGTATGGCTCAGTTTCTCTGTAAATATAAAAAAATTTTTAAGCAAAAATTGCACTTGGGAATACTTTTCTATAGCACAAATTCAACATTTTGCATGATACGGTATTTTTAAATTTAACTCATAAATGGTATTGATTAGATGTATTCTGAATTTTATGCAGCTAGAACCTGAACACATTTTGACCTCATATTTTGATATCCTGTTTATTTCAATTTTCTCTGGCATGCGACTACCATGCACACGTAGAGAAATCCATTTACATGACGTCCTTCAGGGAATGCTTCAGAATCAGTTACTTTTCATGCAGGGGAAAAAAATTCATGCTGGTCCAAAAATTGTCAGTACTCTTAAGAAAAGTAAAAAGTCTTGCATATACAATCTCAGATCCACAATCTCTACACAGAAAACACACAACTTTGAATAATTACAAAGGAGGGGGTAGGGGCAAAAGACTTAACGAAGGAAAAAAATATGGACAAGAAAGTTATTTGGTTGACAATAAAAAGACAACCAATTAACAGAGCCATTCCTGTAAAAGGCTTAGATTTTTCACACTAAAGGGGTTTAGCTAGACCTCTAGCATGACACAGTGACCTTTTATACAGAAATTTTTCAATCACACCATCTATCTACATAAATAGATCTGATTGTTAAGTGCCACAGTTGAAGTAGAAGCTAATTTTTCTTGCCCTTGATAACTTTATTACTTTTCAGTGCATTCAGTTCATGCAACTCCCTTGTCACAAACCAATAACCAATACTGCCAGCTACCCTATTCCTGTATTTTCTGGGCAGCCATGGCATACCCTTGTTCTGCATTCTCCTTTTCAATTTCATCTTAAACCTGCACTGAAGAATCAAGAAGCCTTAAGAAGTTACCATCATCTGTAGCAGTGTAAGCAAGAATTAAGATATGCATGGAAACAAAAAGTTTGTCAAGTTATTTGCACCATGCCATGCTTAGAAATTTCCTAATTTCAATGAAACTGTGGTAGGGAGGGGGAAACAAAACAAAAAGCTGCAAAATCAATGAGTATGATTTCACTCGTCTTGTTACATAAACTGATCACTGTGTCACCAGCTACCAGTATATTTAAAATGCTAATTCTCAATAACTGTTATCTTATATAAAAAAGGAATGCAGAGCATATGCTTGAATATGAGAGCTAGTTTGACTAAAGTATTACATAAAAGGTTAAGATTTCTGAAGCACTTTTCTGATGCTGCATATAGAAAAAAAGGCAGTTTTAAGGGAACAAAAAGCACTTTTCCACTATATTGCTAAATTATTAATCATATGTGTATTGTCAAAACTGTTTTAGTGCTTAAGAAAAAACACTTGTAATGTACCTTAGTTTACTTGGGCTCATGCCTCAGCTTACCTGAACAGAAGACTCAAAAAATAATACTACAATTCCATAATCAACAAAGAATAGCCCCTTACAATCATCCAAATTCTACCTAGAAATGTTATTATCTAACTGATAATAACTGATTACATGAAATAATTGTGTAGTATATATTCAAACATCATTTCACCAGGGGTTTTTTTTGTGAAAAGCATCCCAACAATACCTGCATGTAATTGCAGCCCAACTGTACCCATTTAGAGTATTGTTTTCATCCAAGTTATCTCTACTTTCCTACAAGAATTGAAATCCTACATCTTTTTTGAGAGATTACAGAGAGGAAGTAAAGCAATGGTTTTATGCAATAAGCTTTTTTTTTTTTTTAATCCCACATACTCCACATTTATCACTGCAAAAAAATTATTTTGGGAGTAACTTCTTCTGACAAGAAATGTACCCAAAATACTTAAGCAGAAACTATTATTTTTTCTTTGTCGTACCCCTTCTTCATTTCCCTTTTGAGTTATCCTCTGTATTTTGAACATTAGAAGGAGGAGAAGGTGGGATGTATAGGGTTAATTTCATAACACGATTTCAGTGATTACTTACCTACCAATAAAGCATTCTTAAATCAAAGATGCTATTCATTCATTTAAAAAGAAGGAAAAGAGAAATCATAATGAACATGAGTAAGTCTACACCATGTCCTTATCTGAAATAAGCACTTAAGAAAAGCTTTCAGACTTGAAAGGTTTCTTGACAACATAACTTTACTTTTTAAAATTAAATAAAACCTCAAGAATTACACATTTAGTGTTAAAAGCTCATTCATTAGAAAGTCAGATGCAATGAAACAGCACTTCATAGCAGAGAAAGAGCAGCCTAGGAATTAGTCAAAGAGATTAAGTCCAGTTTTAAAGGCTATGTCGATCACAGTCATTGATTGCCTTTAAGAATATAAGCAGGTTCATTTTTACATTTACTATTCTTCATCTTCATAAGATTTTTTAAAAAGGGACTTATGCTGGAGTACACTTTGAGAGCTGTAGAAGAAAATTCTGCATACAGCAGGAAATAACACAAGTAAGAATATGTGCCATCCTACATACACACAGAAGCCATTATAAAACAGAATCATACATGATCTGTAGCACATGACAGATTTAACACAAACAAGACAAAAGAAAGGGTAAATAGTGAAGACACACTGCATATCCTACATACACAAGAGGATTTCAGGAGAGAGATGGTGTGGGTGCTTGACAGATAGACTGAAACAGAATGCAAAGAGACAGCATCGCTGAAGAAAAAAGGGCAAATATATGCCATAGTATTGTACAATAAGAAGCCCACTACATTCTTAAAAATGATCTCACCACAGTGACTCATTAGTTCAATTACATTTCACACCACTCAGCCTAAGGCAAGCAGAATTGTACAGGACTCTAAAAATATTAATTCCAGCAAACACGTCTCAGAAACACAAGCAAGCACTGCCAATTTCCACACGTTCTCTATCCCTAAAGCATTAGCTGGTATCTGACTATGCTGGTTCTTTCACTGCAAATGCATTTCCATTCAATTTTACATTGTAAAACGAGGTTATCCCACACTAAAAATACCAAAATAAGTGGAGTACAGTGTCAGTATCTGTTAGAATACTCAAGAAAAGAATAGTCACACAGTAATACATCACAAACCAGTGAAACAGAAATGTAAATTCATCACAGATATCTAGTCTCCAGTAGGCAACAATTTTTACGGATTACAAGGCACTGCTACAGGGTCAGAAGTTCCATTTATTAGTGTCAGGGGAACAGCAGTCACTTCAGTACTTTCTAATATATTAGATTAAAAATGTATGCATCTGGATACACATCAGATCAATACACCTCTCGTCCTTCATTGTTACATAAACACACACATGCATGTCATACATAATTATCATTTCTCCATACATACCAAAAGTTGGGTTCAACATCAGCATCTATTTTTTATTTATATGGAGGAATTTTTCGTAAGAGTATCACTGAACTGGACTGACAGGCACTTTGTCCCACCATGCATATACTTAAACACCTTATCTTCCCCATCCTTGTTGCATTTTTTTCTTTTTAAATTAAATAATAAATTGAAAGGCTATAGAATTTACTTGGAAGAAAATTACAAGGAAAAAAATTTCTATTGTGTTAACCATTACATACACTATATTGCAGTCCACATAATACTTCTTTTTACACATCAATGTGTGTGCTAATCATCAAAATTCTTTGATAGCTGAATATCCTAGACCCATGTTTGTTTCCTCTGAAGAAAGTTTTAGTTGCCAATTGCCATTAAACTACTTGAAAGGAAAGAATACAGCATTTTTAGCAAGTTTCAATGCAGTATTAAAAAATCTAGAATATGCTAAATTACCCTTCCATCACCCATTGTTCAGACAAAATACCTCCAACATATAGCTAAGGACAATCAGCTTCTGTCTTAAAACCTCCAAGCTTTGTAGCAGCCGAATTTCACTCCTACTTCACACATTCTGCCATAATATCACTGAATGCATTTGTCTTTCACTGAGAGGAAAGAAGAATCTGCCTATAATTACCTTCTCCTTTTTCTACTTCATAGAACACTCGTGCAATTCAAGAAGCAAAATTAAACACAGGGTTTGGGTTTTGCTTTTGCTTTGATGGGGGAAGATTGAAAAAAAAAAAAACCAAGAAAAAAACTCACCTAATAACTGACTAACAGGAAAATTAAAATCACTCACAGCAATAAGCTTTCAACAAGAAGGATGTGAAGAAGGTGAAGTCCAGTGGAAAAGGGCAGAAGGTAGAAGGAAGCACTGTAAGGCAGCTATGGCTGTCAGGATCACAAATAGGTACAGGGGAACATGCTCGTGCTGTGGAAAGAATGCTCACCCTATTTTTTAGATTTTAACAATCAAAAAAAATAAGAAGAACTTTTCTTTGAATCATTGAGTGTGGTATGTGGTTGTGCCAAAATGGCTGGGAGGAGAGGGGACAACAAGATGAGCAGCACCTCCAAAAAAGGATTTGATTTAACAAATTATACAAAGAATAACCGACAAACCAAAAGCATGCATTATTCTACTATCTTTATCTCTTTTCCTGCAGATAAAGTATACATTTTACTGAGCATAAAGTACATACAGACTACGAGCATTACAAGAAAAGACCTGAAAGGTTAAGCATCTGCTCCCAGTGATAAATTTTAAAATATGCTATTGAATTTTCCCTTCAGTCAGATAACTTCAGTCTGTCTGGATGCTTCAAGTGTGTTTCACTACCACAGTATGTTTTCAACTACTGCTTCTTTCTCTCAGTTTAATTATTTTTGTAACATAATAAATTGAAGGAGAAATATCATTAGACATCTTTATATTCTTTGCTGAAATTGCACTTCAGTGATTATTACAAATTGAAAAGAATGGAAGAAATCTCTTCTTGTGTATTTACTTTATAGATTTCTGTATCAGCTGTTTTCCTATTTCACAAAGAAATTCTCACACAATTAAATGAAATTCACTTGAAATGAAAAAACAGAAGATTCATAATTAAAGTTGTGTGGTAGGTAGAGAACCTCAAATTGTTAAAACAGATCTTTTTTACAGTTTGAATGAATTGTGTCCTTTGCATATAAGCATTTCTGTATCCCCATTCTCATTCCTGCAGCCAGGCAAGCAGGCAGGCAGGCTGAGAGCACAAAGCTTTTGGCAGACAGCACACCCTCGTTTCCTTTCCAAGATGGGTATTTGGAAATATACTTTTGGTTTCTGTTACCCTGATATGATCTCTAACTTCCTACCATATATTGTAACAGTTTAACTTGATACCGTATCTGATAAACAAATCAATGTCACCGCTGAAACAACATTGCTGTTAAATCTGTCACTCTGCCTATGTCAGACTGCTATTAACAAAGCCATATTAGCACAGTTTTACTTTTAACTGTAGCAGGATCTCTCACAATCTGTTGTGAGATTTTACTTCAAATTAAACTCAATTTCAACTCAATTAATAGGGAGAAAAAAGCACAGTAACCTATTGCTACCCTGCACCACAATTTTCTTCCAAATCTTATTGCAAAATATTTTTCATAAATTGCTGTCACAAATAGAGACAAGAAGGGATAAGTAGAAAAAAAGGGCAGCTTCCCACATTAGTAAATTATTACAAGTATCAGTGATACTTTGTGTACTAGGCTGCATTTACAATGGGCTGAAAACTGGCATAAGGCAAAAATAAATTGGGAAAGGAACACTATTTGTAATGTATGTATAATCACAAAACAAGAGGTGAATGTGAACACTGCTGTTATAAAACACCTTAATAATAATGAAAATATTATTAATCCTGCTAACAGCTCTAATAGGTAGTGAGATCTATCAATGAACGAGAACAAACAAAATAAAAGATGTGAAAATGGGTTGATGAGAAGCTCAATATGATGCAGAAATGTTTACTTGAAGCCCAGAAAGCCAAGTGTATCCTTTGCCTCATCAGCATCAAAGGAATGTGGCCAGCAGGTAGAGGCAGGTGATGCTCCCTCTGCTCTTCCCTCATGAGACCCCCCTGCAGTGCTGTGTCCACCTCTGGGGCCCCTACACAAGAACCATGCTGACCTGGTGGAGGGAGTCCAGAGGGCCATGGAGACATGAGAGGGCTGGAGCACCCCTCCTGGGAAGGCAGGCTGAGAGTTGAGGTTCTGCAGCCTGGAAAGGAGAAGGCTCTGGGGAGACCTTGGAGCATCATCCAGTACCAATGGGACCTACAAGAAAGCTTTTTCACAAGGGCATGTTGCCATAGGACAAGGGGGAATGGCTTCAAACTGAAAGAGGGCAGGCTTAGATTAGATATTGGGAATTAATTCTTTACTGTGAGGGTGGTGAAGCACTGTTGCCCAGAGAAGCTGTAGATCCCCATCCCTGGAGTGTTCAAGGCCAGGTTGGATGGGGCTTTGAGCACCCTGGTCTAGTGGAGCATGTCTGAGCACATGGCAGGGGGTTGGAACTGGATCTTCAAGATCCCTTTCCAAAGTAAACCCTACTGTGATTCTGTGAAGAGAATCTGTGGTCAAAGATGATATTTATGGACATATAACTTCATACTGCCAAAATTATCCATATGGAGGTAATACAGCTCATCTACAGCTGCATCAAACATGGATGAAGTACAAAAAAGTGCACATGAAGACAAGTTAAAGATATCTTTTAAAAGATTAATATATTCAGAGGCTTCTAAGAAATCTTGCCTCAATTGTACAGCATACAGTGAAGATTCCAGAGCAGTTTAAATAAAGTAGAATAAAGATGGGAAACTTTTGATTCAGTCACTGTTTCTATGTCCCAATTTTTCTTTCAGTCAAAAGTTTCTACAACTTTAGTTTGTGAATCAAGTCTGCTAAAACTGGGCAAGGGGGAATCTTTGAAATTGCAGACAACCTGCCAGAGAAACAGTATGTTCTCAAAATAATAGAAGTTCCTTCTTTTAATGAGGTTAGGTTTTCACATTTTTCCCTGTGATTACATGAAAAAAGATATGAGACCCTGCTGGTTTTCAGCTGAAGAAGGTCTACCTTTAAGATAACAAAGCCAGTAATCAGATTTAATGCCTGTGAATTACTGAAGGTTGGACCTGAAAGGTAAATATGCAAGACAACTGGACTACTTTATGTTTCAAACAATAACTGAAAAGAGTTAATGAAATGCTTAAACAATATTTGACAATTATGTGCATGATTTGGGTGACAAAGAGAAAAAACTCCTGTGAAAAAAGCCTAGTTTTAAGGCTGTTTCCTATGAAGAATGAAATCTTACTCTACACTTCTCATTACTTTGTATTACATACAGTAACACCTTCACTGATCCTTTAAGCAAGACAAAAACAACAGTTACAGGGATACTGGCTCCCATCCAGGGCCTGAACAAAGATTAGTCTTCAGTCCTCTTTTCATAGCTATTTGGTTTGACTTTCTTAACCAGAACTGGCTCATACTTTAATTAGAAATGAACGGAATAAAATTGGTTGTTATGTTTAAGATTTGAACAACCAATATTTACTTGAGGAATGAAAAGAAAATTGTGTACATAATCCCATTTTTCAATTATTTTATACTTCTGAATTTGCCAGACTTCATTTTCCAATCCTTAGCTCTTGCCATTTCCTTCTCTGCTAATCCAAGAGCCCTTCTGTGGTCCTTTATTTTCTCCCCATGAACGCACCTTTACAGTCTTAATCTTCAAGCAAAAGAGCCCATTTAATCACCTACTGTGACATGTATAATTGCATTTATTCACAGGTAACCACAAAACTATGTTTTTATTGTAGAGCACAATTCCCTACACCATTTGCAGAAGTACAGATTTGTCAGACATAGCTGCATGAATGCAAGAACAGAAACAACATTGGTAAAGCAATCCCAGCAAGGATGCAGCCCAATTCCAAAGCTCTACAGAAGTTTGGTACCTTACTTACCCCTGTTCCTCTCTTTCAGGTTCCCTAATGACAAAATTATCTACTGAGAATGTAGAACAACTGTGAGGTGAGAAGCTGGCTTAGGAGAACAATATCTTAAGGGAGGTTTAAGTCATCTAAACTTATACACCTAAAATAAATCTATAATGCATCTACACAATTTCTTTAATCAATTCAGTAAGCAAAACACACAAATTTGTTTGACAACATGTATTTTCCATAAAAAGGTAATTGACTGTCATTAATTTAACTTTACAGCCCTGAATTCTTCTTTCAAATGAATTCAACTTATCTACTATTTTTCTAGAGGAGCTTTGTGTCTACCCGACATTGATTTCTACAGAAATACCACGTCTCTCTTTCTGAATGCCAGAACAACACAAGATGGACTTTCTCCCTTGCCATTCAGTAAGAAATTGCAAATTAATGCCTCTGGGAACTCAACACTTTTGTACAACATCCTCATTAGTTGTTGGATTACAAGGTATCCTTACTCTACGGAAGAACAAATTACTGTGCCTTCAAAGGAAAAACAAGAGCATTTACTGAAAATCCTCCCATTCTACATCTTTCTGAACAATCTGGAAACAAGTATATTAATAAGTTTATTCTGTGATAGGTGTCTTTCTGGTTCCAGTCAATCATGGATTTTTTGCAGCATTTTAGATTTTTCATATCTATACTCTATACTTGTACTGCATTCAGTTGTGTTTATACATTGTTTTCCAACTGCAGTTGTTGTCTTTGCTTTGTCACTACATCAAAACAGGCCTTCAGCCAGGACTACCCTCTTTCTTGATTGCCAAATAGCCAGTATTTCACGATCTAATACAGTCTTCTCAGCAAGCTTTCAGCTTTCAAGTTTGTCTAAATACATTTGCCCCACTTACTGAACAGAAGATCCTGTGCACTAGAAAATTGACTCTTTCAAAAATGAAACACTGAACACTGGGTCTATTTTCAGTTTGCCCTATGCATCACAACTTGCTACTCCAGCAACAAGTGGCTTCCAAATCCAGTAAGATTGTTTATTATAAAGGAACACAAAATAACATTTCCTATATTAGAAAGTGGTGACCTTTTACCACTGGCTGTGGAGGACAAATAGTCTAGGCCCGCAACACAGTTTTTCCACACATCTCTGAAGTATGCTTGGACAGCAATGATTTTGTTCTTCTGGTTTAATTCAGTGGGTTGTGAAAGTAACATCTTGGGGGGTCTGTTAGCTGGCTCTCTGATCTATAGGCATTTACAGGTACTTCTACTGAAACTTCTCATTCTATTACCCTCAATTACATTTTCCAAACATTATCTGCTACCACCATTATTTGATCTTCTAGTAAGCATTCTAATCAAATGCTCACTTCTTTTCCTTGGTCACCACAAGTTACCTGTCCATTTCATCCACTTCCATTCTCTCTCACTCTATTGCTGAATCTGATTGTTCAAAAAGAAATAAACTCACTCTGTTTTCTCACACATACAATAGTGAAGTGGTATTTCTAAATGAACCATGTTCTTCTTCTGTTCAACCACTGGGTTACACACTAATAAATGCTTCAGTCCCAGCAGAAAGACAAAGATCAATATTATGAGCTATTTCTCAGTGTTATTTCCTTGACCACTAAACAATTGATTTCACCATTGGCCAAGGAAAACAAAACCCAGCTACCTTCAGCAAATATCCATAGAAAAAATACGTATGACATTTCTCCACACCTTCCCATGGGCAAGTTGAACTCAAACCACCAAGTCTGATCACCTTGGAGGTCACTGCTCTGGCTCTGGGAGGACTAACCTGCAGTTTTCTATTGAATTTTGAAGTATATAAATGCTCAGGAAATGAAGATGGGAACAGAGAAAGTTATAAATGCCAGCTCCTACCAGAGCTTCAGACACTGCATATGCAGACCTAGCTGGAAACATAAACCTGCCATTTTCTTGCAGAACTTCCACCCCAAGCAGAACAGACAACTGGATCCATACTGTTTCAGGAGTATCATTCCAGCTGTAAATGGAACTACAGAACTAAATTTTTCCATACTAGTTGTTAATGTCACCAACTTGTTTATAGCAAGTACTGAGTCCTAGCTCTTAATTGTTTACTTAAACTTTTATATATTGAAATACAGTAAGAATATACCACCAATTTAGAGATGACATCGCTCTGCTTTTAATATCCCTACATTCACTTATTGTTTGGAATTATGTAATCCAACTTGTCTTTCTCTTCATAAACATAACAGACACCTTTTGCTTTGTTTATGTAATATGCAATAGACACTGCAAATTATTTTCAAAGTCTTGCCATCTACTCATACTCTCTACAACATATTGATAATTTACAAGATGCAAAAAAATCTCTGAGAAACTCACCACTAACCTCTGTGTCCCTTCCCTTCCCTCCCAAAAGTACTTTAAATTTCATTTTCCATAATTGGTCTGGTGAAATTTCTTTTTCTTTTTTTTTTAACTGATACAGAGTTCTTTAAATCAGTGCACAAAATTACTAGATTCAAAGGCATACAGAGCTTGCAGATCTCTTTGGGTCTTGATAACTTTTGTATGTCACCTGGAAACAGAAATCCAGAGCTTTCCTTTCTGCTTTTAATTATGTAGTTCCACTGAAAAAATATGACTATCTAGTAACAATACTTTGTCTCAAAACTCAAAGATGGCCTAAGATCTGTACTAGTTACAAAATCATAACTATTTCAAACCAATCAAAAATAAAAAAATCCCTCCATTTGTATTTACCTTGTATTTGGCTGAACACAAGCATTCATAACTACAAACCTATCTGTCTTGCTGGTTCTTTCAAATCCTTTCATATCTCCACTCTTATGATACACCTTAGCTAACAAATACAAAAATACTTACTGTTCAAACACTTGAAAAGATCAAAGGGTAAAGCAAAAACAAGGTCCAAACCTTGTTGGAATGCCATCCCTCCGGTGAGGAACAAATATTCCTTAACAGCAAAACAGAAACAGGCTTGGTGTAATTCTTTTCTGCTCTACAGGGATACTTTGAGAAGAGAGCAGAAGGAGAATTATGTAATTAGAGAAATAGAATATAAGTATAGTTTTCAGATTTTAGAATTACACGTGCACTAACTGCAAAATATACAAACAAAAACTGGAAAAAAAAAGAACTGTCTTATGAGACCTGGCCTTTACATTTAAGCCTATTAATGAAAAAAATAGGATGGTGTAATTGTCAAGACGTTCTTCCACAACTCCCTTTCCATCACTCCTTCTATTCTTCATTTCAAATCAGTTCCTCTTTCAAAATTTCCAAGTTCCTCTGTTTCAGCATTAGGCGACACTACAAACCCCAGGTATATCCCCTGGCTCTCAAAGCCTCAGACCATCTGATACATTACCAATGGAAAACACTGTAGTTACAGTAGTTTTAAGAAATAAGAAGTACTGGCTTAATTCCAAACACAGAACAGACTGTGCTACCAAGACAAACACTACAAGTGCCTCATGTGCCTGACCATACACAGGGAAGTTCAAATTCATAATAACTTATCAGCTGCATGATGGGTGCAGTTATTCTGCTCTCCTGACAGTAATTCCTCCCCAAGCAGAAAACACTTTGGGGCAGTCCATCACATCCCCCTTCCTTAGTTATTGTCCACTATCATTTCTTTCCCATTGCAGTCCTCCAAACTGTTAGAAGCAAATAAATCAAGAGCTGTCAGGCCTCAGGTTTTACTCTGTACCTGCTGAAGCCTAGCTTAATGTAATACTGGCCTACAACCAAAACTTCTATACATTAGATCATGCAATAACAATCATAACTGATATTTATAATGAAATGGCAGCAATCCGATTTAGGGAACAGATGACAAGGAGTTGGAATGAGTAAAGCTTTCCTGAAATGTAAGGAACAAAAGGTGTGGATGTCTGTAACTGAAAGAAAAAAGCAAAAGACTGAAAATAGTCTTTGACATATCCAGGAATATGGATAAAAAGTGATAGAAATACTTCACATGCTACAGCAAAAGCAACCTGAACACAGCATAATTAACTTCTGACACAGCCTTGCCAATGGGCCCTAGGGAATGTCTCTCTCAGGAACAGGTTAACACCAAGATAGAAAGTGGAGTACTAAATCCATTTTATCTGATATACAGCTCTCTGACAAGGTCTATATACTTGACATTAAAGTTGCCAAATATTTAATAATAGAGCAAAATAAATTTTTTGAGTAGCTTTGAGCTAAAAGATTAGTTTCATCAAAACCAGAAATCAACTTGATGCTTGCATGAAAAAACAGTTTCACAATTCACTCAATACAGCAAACTTGACACTTGTTTATGGTTGTTTAAAGGAAACTAGGCATCAAGAAAGCCCAACATTACAATTATACCTGGATTATTTTTCTTGAACTGTATGCATAAAAATAATTAAATTTCAATAGGGAAGAATAGGTATGACTTCAGAAAACAGTGACACAGAAACGAAACTGCAATGAAGCTATATTAAAACAAAACAAACTTAAAAACCTGAGGAAATGTAAATTTAAACCCTGGTAATTTAAAGGTTAGGTTGAAAAACAAAATTGCATCAGGGTATTTTTTTCTTGTATCAATTCAAACTTCAGTTTTTTCTCTTGTGTGCCTGTAATTATTTAGTATCTTCTACTGAGAATGGTTGGAAAACGAATGCATGCCAGAGATTAGGTAAAACATACCAAATATTTACATTAAATGCTTTGTCTAACATCAGGTTTCCAAGCTAGGAATCCAAGTCACAGCAAAACACAATTTGATGGTAAAATCTGTGTGTTCTGTGTGCTTTGCTCAAAGAGGATGAAGAGGTCTTACACTATTGGTCTCTTACAAACAAAAAACTGTATTAAGTTTTAAAGGCATTCTATTACATGCACATTAATTTGGTATCTTACAGTCAACAGTTCAAACCAATGAACTTGTTACATACTATCAAGACTTTTCTTTATTTCAAAAGCTAACAAGAAATAAATTGATCTTTCCACCAGAAAGGAGGGGTTTTGGCCTGGAATACTGCAAGTGAAAATTTGCACCTCAAGTTTTTGCAAAATCTTCCATGTTATGGCAACAGAGCCTCAGGAAAAATAAAACAAAGCAAAATAAAAAACAACTCAACTGGAAGAACAACATGAAATTGAAAAACATGGAGATTGCATTCAGCTACAGAAAGGCAGAGTATTTTTGAGTCCAGACAATTTCAGTGAAGGTCTGGCAGTGTTACTGATAACACCACCGGGGACAGAAGAAAAATGTTTTAGCAGGATATTTGCAATCCTATGGATGCAGATGCACCACCTGAAGCAGTGGCACTAATGCAGATGGCTCTGAGCCAGTAGTACAATTCAGTCATCCTCAGCAGGACTAATTACCCCAGGCAAACAGTCATGCAATCTTAGCCATGTAATTTCTATTAATCAAATCAGTTCACTAACCCCTACAGAACACTGCACTGTGCTACACAGACATATGCTATGTTATTTTGGAGGACACCAGGTATTGCACAAGGCAGTAAATTGTAAGGCATCTAAGTCCCTAAGCAAAAGCACTATGAAAGCAACTTGTCCCCCCCGTCTGAAGTGTGTTAATTCTTAAGAGAAACCATGCACAGCAATATTAGTATGACCAAAACTGTCTGCTCTGTGTACCAGCAGTGAAAGACTTCACTGACATGATAGTAACCAACTCCACTTCAACAGCAGTCAACACAAGATCTGGCTTGGCAATCATACACTGTAAAATATTGCTTGGAATAGGAAAAAAAGCGAAGTTCATCACTGAACAGGATACAGGAAGAAGGCAGCAGTGACAGAGAGGTGCCACAGTATCCATGGCAGGTGTTCAGACAGTTTACCATTGCAAGTCCTGTAATACTTGTGTACAGATACATAACACATATTTAATGTTACCTCAAAAACTGTAGCAGCTAAAATGAAACAGCTTTTAGACAACAATATTTAACCTGAGGAACAAATATTACAGTCAGCCAATCTGCAAGCACTTCACAGTAAGTCTCTGTGTATTAGTAAGATTACTTATGCCATTTTAATACTCAATAAGGCACGGTGTGGAAACAGTAAGTAAAGGTAATTCTACCTTGCAGTAAATACAGCTAAGTGATATAAAGTAAACTAATGTGAATACTTACTACTAAAATAACAAATTAGAACTGTTGTTTCCTGAATACTAACTAGTAGTGCTTAGTATTTTGATAAACACAAAACAATATTCATCACTGATCCCAAATACTAAAAAACTTTCTTAAAAACAGCTGGACAATTTGCCTTCTTTCTCAGTAAAGGAAAAAAACATTACATACAGGACACTTACATTCACATAGTCAGTATTACCTTCCTTTTCCTGCTCACTGCATTCTCTTAGACCAGACTGTCATAATAGCTTTTGAGGGTCAGTTTTTGCAGCACTCAAGTAACATAATGAACTATGTGAAGTTTATGTGAATGACAGCCATAACCAGAAGAGAAGTAATTGTGTCAGAGGGATGAGCTGAAGGTCTTTGAGGAGATTTATCTACTATTTCATCTGAAGAAGTGATAAGAAGAGGCTGAACTGAAGTGACAGCATGAATTTTCCAGACACACTGTCCTAATAATATTCCAGGTGGCATCTGGGCACAGTGCCCAACAAGCCAACTTGTGAAGCACATTTTAAATTAAGTATTTCAATTAAAATTAAAAAAAAATAATCAACCCAAACACACACCACGGTCCCCTAAAAACTTCCCTATACTACATCTATGAACAGAGCAGGGGGAGCAGGGGAACATCTCCAAGAGAAACAAAGGACTGGTAACAGGTCAGCTTACTAAGTCCTCCTACTACAAGGCAAAACCTTCTCTGCTTGTTGTTGGGGAGTTGAACTAGATGAGTTTTAAAGGTTCCTTCCACCCCAAACTATTCCATGACTATATGATTTTATTCCTGGTACATGCTTTGAGTAAAATGTTTTTAAAAAGACTTCAAATACTGACTTCATGCTCCCCTGAAACTATCATTCCTGGCAGAACTCTTTCCTAACATTTTAGAAAAAAATTTCTTTGCTTTGCTTCAGGCCCATTTCTTACTGTTTTGATCACAGTGGATACAGAGAGCCATTTACTCCCTTCTCATCTGAAAAACTTTTATTTATCTGAAGAACGTTACTCTCCCTCTCAGACCCCTCTTCTCCAAACCAGAGTCACACAATTTCAGTTCCTCCAGCCAGTGACCATCCTCAAGACTTTCAGCCATCCTTGCTGCTGTACTTAGTACTTTCTCCAACTAACCTACATCTTCATTCAATGAGGTGCCTCAAAAGGGACTTGATACTCTATTTGAAGCATGAACAAAAGATTTGTTTCAAGTGCCTTGCACAAAACACCCTTCCTTATAAAGATAACTACAAACTTCATTGCCAAGAATGTCACACTTCTACAAAATAAATGAACAAGTGGCTTGCACTGAATTTGTGAGGAACACTCAACCCTCTCTGCAGAACTGTTATCCATACAGTGATTTCTTCTGTTCCCACTGTTAACTACAACTATTCATTGCAAGAACTTAGCACCTGTTTGAAAGAGAAATAAAATCAGTTCAGCTAAGATGTATCTCCAATTCACTAAGAATATTCTTCATTCTAATCCTGTTTCCCAACATACTTTCCATTCTTCTCTCCTTGATTATTAGTTGTAAATTTAATAAGGATATATGCCATATTACATCACTCAAATCATTAACAAAAACACAAGCCAGCTGCAGAACATGTTTCAATAACACCCCACTTGATATATTGCTGGGTAAGGGAACAATAGATGAAGGCATTTGGGGTACAGCTTTCTCTAAACTTTTGCATTCACTGCATGACATTTTCATCTGGATTCTATTGTTGATCTTGCTAGTGTGACATGGTGTCAAGAGCCCTATTTAAATCGATGGTGTCAAGAGCCCTATTTAAATCAAACTACAAGACAGTCATTGATCTCTCTAGTCCCAAGGCCTGTTATGCTGCCAACAAAGAAAATACGGTTGGTTAAGCAGGATTCATTCTTGATAAATCTGTGTCCTACTATTTAATAGCAACTTTTATATAGACTCCAACAAATAGTTTATTTGTTCTAGAGCTCCTTTGCTTAAGGAAGTCAAGTTAGTTTGAATTGTCTAAAATAGGTAGCAGTGAGCTCTATTTTCAATTAAAAAAGCTCTCCATTATATTCTGGAATCTAGTCTCTCCCCACAGGAATTCCCAAAGATAACCACTAAGAACAAAGAGATTAATCTGAAAAGCACCTGAGATACATTATGATGAACATACATATTGTTTATATTTGTATTTATAAATATTATAAATCTTTATATACATATACACACTATTACATGTATGTGTGTATACGTATACATGCTATATATATGTACATATAGGAACACACTCTCTTTTCTATGAAATAAGTCCATGTTTTAAGAGCAACAGAGAACAGGAAGGAAAAAGATAGACTTTTTAGGTTTATAATATTTGGAAAGATTTTGCTCCAATTGATGCAATTTTCAAAGATGGGGAAAACACAGACCACGTTGTCTCCCTCTGTCAAGCATTATTTTGCCCTAGTGTATGACACAAACTGGGTGATGAGCTGCAATACTGTAGAGAAATTCACAGTCCTTACAATGGTGCTCCCATTCAGTGGAAGCTTCAGGGTATTACATGTAGTAGCATTACTAGAAAAATGCACTGAAACAGGGAAACCTGAATACTGGACAAGAAAAGGTCCCACCAATGCAAACCACATTAAGACAGGCAGACAAGAGGTTGTTTTTCTCCTTCCATTGCCTCTGACTTCTACTCCAACAGATGGATCAGCTTTATCCAGGCTTTTTCTTTTTTAAATCATGTATGATCCATATTGTTTATCCTAGAAAGGTGCTAAGTCCACTTTATTTCTAGTCTCCTCAAGACAATTTTTCACGTCCAAGATCACTGTCACTACTGTGCAGATGTCACTACTTTTGGGGTCCACTTCAGAAAACAAGGCTACCACCACCTACATTGTACCAGCTACAAAGGTCTTCCAGGCATAGCCAAATAACTTATTTCAAATTGTATTTCACCCAGTATCATGCATATCCTAACTAATTTCAGTTTTCTCCACCCTAGCAACACTTCTTCACAAGCTCTATTTCTTTGAATATCCCTTAAATCTTGCATTGTCATGTTAAACCTAAAAACCTGGCCCAGGTAATCTTTGCTCCCTCTTTATAAAGAATTTTGCTGGTTTTATCAGGGATGGAGCTCATTTTCTTCATAGTAGCTGATATGGGCTATGTTTTGGATTTGTGTGGAAATAGTGTTGATAGCACAGAGATGTTTTTGTTATTGCTGAGCAGTGCTTACACTAAGTCCTTGCCTCTCACCTCACCCCACCAGTGAGGAAGCTGGGGGTGCACAAGGAGTTGGGGGAACACAGCCAGCACAGCTGAGCCCCACTGTCCCAGGGGATATTCCATATACTGAAGATACCTAAAACTGTATTTTAAGAGACCCCTTCTGCTTCATTTTATGGCTGCACAAGAAGTCACAGGCAAAGTATGAGTTTACAAAAGAGCAAAATTATGGCTGGTGCAAGAGCCTGCCTTGAAATATTATATACTCAAGGTCATTCAAGCAAACAGATTAACTTGCTGTGGCATAAATTATAATACAACCATATGTAGAGATGAGGAATTTATTATCATTTAAAGAAGTCTAGGCATCTATATGAATAATGATGACATCATTCATAGGTATTTAACCAAGAAAAGATAGAAATCCTTTATTGTCCAGAGCTATTGTCCATCTGTAACTGACAGATGGAATTAACCTGTCCACAATTAAAGTGGCCTTTTGCTGCACAACTCAGAATTGTTTCATCTTCATCTGATAAGTTACTGGCTGCTGTTGAAGACAGTAATTTCTGTATACCCACATGGAAGACAGCAGGTATTTTAATGCCTGCAGAATTTCTTCTGTGAAAAGGAACTGTATACAGTGTACCATTTTCTTGTCATATTCTATTGTTTAATCTTGCTTAGGAATGTTTCTTTTCCACTTTATAAAATATTTGCATTTAAATATCACCAAGAAGCATAGTCAAGGCATGTAATTCACTGCATTAGGCACTGTGTGACATCTGAATATTGTTTTACCTATGCACACACTGAATTGGATTGTATAATACAAAGAATCAGAGCTGAAGAAGCAGCAAATAGCTTATTGTACTTGGCTAGAGAATCCAAACTATGTTGGAAAGTAGAAAGGTTCCAGAAGTCTAGGGTTTAATTTTATATATATACATACACACACACACAAATCACATTTAATCTCTAAAATAACATAGGAAATTAAGTTTTTCTGTTTACTGTGCTAAAAAGTGAAAGTCATTTCAAAGAATGTGAAAGTCCAACATGGAGGAATTTTAGATCTACTTCAGCTCTATGTAGAGATCTCAGTCAAACTATTACCAAATGCTTTCAGAGAAACTTCCTAACATCATACACTGAAGCTAGAGATCTGCAGACTACTAGGAATTTAAAATGTTCAGAAAAAAACTTCTCAGTAAAAGCTACTGTTTCTTGTAGTTCCTCTGACCCGTATTTCTACCTAATTCAAAGATTTTACATATTTACCACAGCTTTTCCCATCACTACAAAGCAAACTTCAAGACACAACAAAGTAAAAGCTGTAAATGAACTAACATAGATGAGCTGCAGGAATGTATGTTAAATACATACACCTAAACGTGCACATTGTGTTCCCCAAACATACACAAAGAGTGTAGCAGTACAATTAAAAAAATTGCCAAGTAACTGAAGATTCTAGCCAGAATACCTTACAAGCAATGGAAGGTGTATTACACCACAGAGAGTGCAAAGCTTTCACAGTAATATCACAGTGCTGCTGATTTTGACAAAGCAGAAATTACACTGCACCACATGTACAACAGAAAGGTAATAAGGAATGGAAGGATTTTTTCCTTGAATGAGAGATGAAAGGGATATTCAGAAATATCTGGCTAAAACCACAAATCAGTGCTCACCTCAGACAGGACCCCCAGCTCAAAAGCACAAGCCTTGGCTACCCCCAGGGACTGCAGATCAAACCCAAAGAGGCTCCCTAAGAGGACACATTTCCCTCCATCTTCAACAATAATTACTCAAACTTTGCTAAGCTTCAGCAAAAGACCATGTATTTGAAAACAAGAAACCCAAGGCACTTTAACAAAAGAAAGGGCAAGCTCTTTTTAAAAATGGTGAAAGAAAAAAAGAAGAAAGGAGAGCAGTAAAAAGCATTTTCTTTCAAAGAAAAAAATCCTAAAAACCAAACATCTCTGATTTTACTACTCAATTGTACTAATTTTTTTAATAGGATCCAGCACTCAAATTAATCCCACAATAATTATAATTCAGGTAATTAACAGACTTTATATATCCTGAAGATGTTAATGGGAGACCAAAATGGAAAGAAAATTTTAAAAATCAGAAAAAATATTCTACCTTAGAATGCTACTTTGCTTGTGGATGCTTAAGTGCTTCAATCAAACTGATACACTAAACAAATATATAAATTTTCTGTTTGCAACACAGCACCTGCCAGCTATAAGACTAAGTAATTGTCTAATAATTTTTTTATTGCATGGTATAAAGCAAGCAGTAGTGACAAATATGCACAATAAACTTTAGGATGATTCTGAGTGTTTGATAGTTCAGCCCTCCCACAACCTACTTTTGGAAGTTGAAGTCTGAATACTATTAAATCAGAGGAGAAAGAGCTGGCAAGGTATCATACACACCACCACCAACTGATCTCCAAGACTAATGGGATGCCTCTCTCTACATCCTGAAGCATAGTGTGGAACTTCCCAAGCTAGCTCAAGTACAGAAAACAATCTAACAATGTAACATGAGCTTCATCAGAACTACCTTATCATTCTTCCTAGAAGTCAATAAAATAAAGGGTCAGTTAGTCACTACTGCAGCACAGTGCTTCTGGTACCCAAATTAGGTTAGGTATCTGTATATCATATCATCTATGGACCAATCTCTTTCTTTTAGGATGTAAACTATAATTTAAACTATGCCTTACCACAGGTGTCATGTATAATGTAATATATAATGTAATGTATAATGTATATAGCTATCTATTCTAAATATATATCTCTGCTGCCTCTGAAGGTGTTTTATATAAACATAAACCAGGAAGAAGTTTCTTAAGAAAAACGTTGCCAAAAGAACACAAGCTATTATCACAGAATTTCCACATTATTAAATACCTGCATGTAGAGAAGTCCCATGAAAAGATGTGAAGTACTACTAAGTTCTGTCCATGCCATTTCCCAATTTCAATCAGGAAGTAGGCAGCAGAAACCATAGTAAAAAGTTCTGAGGGTTTCTTCTTGAAGTCAAACACTATTGGAGGACATGTGAGTGCAAGCTAAAACCGCATCCACAAGTAACTCAGAAGCACTCACCAAGTTCATTGAGACTCTGGGCAGCTTTTGTTATCTCTCTGCTCCCTCCCTGCAGTTGTCCTTGAAGTCTCTTGCTGAGATACAAGATGCGTATGATCCTCCGCAGCAAGTCACAGGCAGCCTGCAGGGAAATCGTGGCATTAGGGGAGATTACCAGTGCATCACAATCACATCATACCAGGCCTCAAATGTGGAAACATCTTCACCAAAGAAGGAAATATGAATGTGAATAAAAACAAGGACCTGTAGAACACTGAAATCTTTTTTTTCAGAATTTTTTAACATGCTTCTACAGTTATGTAGGACAAGACTTTCAAAAGCTGGTAATTACAGTCATGGGGCTACTGAGATTAGGCTGCCATTAGCCACGCAACAAACAAAGGAAACTCAGAACCCCACGACAGAGGCATGTTCTCTTTCTAATTAGAAGTGAGCTTTATTTCACCTTATGCATCTGTCCTCAATACTCCTCCCCTCTTTAAGCTTTAGCAAAGATAAGAAATTTGCTTTGCCCATCAAATATTGATCCAAAATAAGCAAAATGGCAGCACTTACTTCAGAAGGCAATAATACTTAAAGGCTAAATTGTTATTACAGATATTGACTCTTATGATAGGAATACACATAAAAACTAATTCTCAGCAAAAATTTCATAAGGCCAGTAACCTGCATCCAGGCAACTGCTAGTTCACATTCTTTCCTATGCTTATTAAAATACATGGCATCCTTGATTAAAAATCAAGAGTATGGATGGATACGTAAGTTTTTAGGAAACATAGATATGTGTGTTTTTGTTAGCACCAAATGAGAGAAAAAGACATTGCTGACATATGAATCAAAATTAACAGTTTCATAACTTTTCACTCAACCAAGATCTTGAAAGAGGTTTTCCCCTACACATTAAATAGGAGAGACAGAGAAACAGCAAGAGTTACATCAGGTCTAGAGCTCCTCTAGAGCTTGCCTGGGTTGGGGGTTAGGAAGTACATGTTATGGGAACAGCAACATTCTGCAGTGGGTAACAATAAACTACAATTCAGAAATGCAACTCAGACTTCAGTACAGTCCAACATCTGCAATCAGATTAGCAAGAGTGGCAAGTGAGAAATTTGGAATAAGCATGACATAGTTGTTTAGAGTTATTTTCCCTAGTGCTGAAGGCAAAGTCTCCTGAAGTATTAACCTCATGGATATCAAAATTAATTTTAAATTACTTTTAAAAATATTTAGTATCCAAAAGACTTAGAACCTCTTTCTCACACTGAAGCTAATTCATTGAAAACTAATGTTAAAATGCACATATGAAAACATACACAAGTGAATCATTTCAACCAATATTTACAGCAGACTGTACAACTTGGCAGTCCTTTCCCTGTGCCAGCCCAAACTAACAAATCCACAGATATTTATAGTTTAATTTTATTACACATCTAAACAGAACAAAAAGGGAAAATTAGAAAAAACTCCACTGAGGCAAATCAGAGAAAGCCCAATTATTCTTGCTGCTTTGGGCTCTCTATCACAGCCTGAAGTGCAAGTTTCCTAAACATTCTATGACAACCACATGATTTCTATTACTTTTAGTGAGAACAAGGTGGGGTTTATCCTGCTTTGAGAGATTAATGTATTAATTTTTATTAATTCATTTCTTTAATTAGAAAAATCTTGACCCACATGTCACTTTCATATCTGTGATCTGAATTTCTGCCAGATTAATCAGAAGTAGCTTTTTATATAGTGCACTATATAAGAGGGCATAGTATTACTACTTTGCTTTCAAATTTAATTACTCTCTAATCTAATTGTCTATCTCTGGCTAATGTTTTTGCCCAGGAATTCAACTCTATTTTTTACGGAACATCTTTTGCTTTACATACAACAAGATTATTTCTTTATCATTGAATTGTTGCTCATTGTCTCCTGTCCCAAGAAAAAATCTTTTAGAAGAGAGCAAAGGATGGGAAAAGTTACATTTAGATACAAGAGCAAAAAAAAAAAGTTTTAATTTCTGGCCCTGTGAATTAGTGGGAGGAAAAAAATCCAAAGACACTGAAGATGCACTTTTAATTTCATCTTGATTTCTACTGCATTGTACCCTCAACAAAGATTCTGTTTCACCCAGGTATTTTCATTTATGTGAATTGTTCAGCTTACTAGAACTCCCATGCACTGTAAAAGAATGCTGCATGTAAGGACCATGTAACAGAAATAAAGAACTGTATCTAATGGTGGAGTTGTTCACAGATGCCAAATCCTCTAACCTGACTACCTGCATCACAGAAGACTGAATTAATTCAGGAAACATTCCCTTCCTGAGTTGATCAAGTAGGCTTTTCTAAAGGAGATGCTTTCATCCAAGAGGGAACAAATTCTACTGTTCAAGCAAGAATTCATCTGCAAAAGGCCAGTGGTGTCAGTCAATCGAGGTCATTTTAAGTAAAATTAAAAATAAAATCCAATTTTTGCTTGAGATTATATGTTACCTATCTCCTGAAATTTAAAACAACATATCAACATTAACAGAAATTAGTGCTACAATGTGAGCCATCAAAAAGCCTCTTACTTTTAATCTCAAATTAATTTTAAGAAATTACTGGAAGAAGACTTATTTATAGAGTCACTTGAAAATGTGCCAGTGTGTAGCTCACATAAGCAAGGCAATTGAATGTATATATTTAGTTGTTCTTGAAGACTGAAGAAAAAGGAGACAGTCCACTATCTTCAGACTACATTTATTATTTACTATCAATACACAGTAGCATCAGGATGAAATCTGCTACTGGTAAATATTTTAAAGAGATAACTTTAAAATATTGTTTTTTAATGTTTTAGATGTTTGGCTGTTACAAGGATTTTTATACACCAAGATATCTGAAACTGAGAGACCATTTTTGTTAAACAGAGCTGCACAGAAAGAACCCTCTGAAGGACAAACTCCTTGTCTGCACATTTCAGCTGTTAACTACTCCCACTGAGCTTGTGATCAACCAGGGAAAGAGTCAGAAGAGGACAGCAGGATCTAAAGCAGGAAGCAAGCTTTTTCAGGCTGGGCTGCCTTGGGATGCCATGAAGCTCTAAGAGCACAGCAAGACATAACACACACAAGCACACAGCAGGGAGTTAGAATTCAGGACTAGATTTGAAGTTTGACACTGAACTTGCAGTGAGAATGTTTATGAAAAAGCCAGACTATATTAAAAGCAATTAAGGATGGCAAAATCTAGCTTTATGCAAGCCAAATATTCCTTCAGTTTGTGAGCAGTCCCACAGCAATCAATGAAGAGGTACTAAAATAACACCATCACAAGTACAAGAGGCACTGAAACATCACACATTTCAGCAAAACACACCTGCCTACCCTACAGATTTTGACAGAAGACCACCTCTTTTACCAGGCATGTATCTTTTTCTACCAATTGTACATCAGCTGATAAAATCAGTAAGGTTGACAGTGTCCCAAGCCAAAATTCTTGCATTTGGGTGCAATTTCATGTCTTAAAACTGAACTGTTTCTGTGCTGTTGTCCTTCCTTCCTCAACAGAAGAGTTACCCAGGTAAAGGACACTCCAGCAGTGCATCTCGGGGAGGCTGCAGCTCTGAGATTTCCTATTGACTCAACTCTTCACCAGTAAGTTCAGCTTCATTTCATAATTCAGTTGTGCTGACCCTCAACTCCTCCCAACAGTGTAGTGCAACACAAAGCACTCACTGTGTTTCTGCCAACACAAGAAGAGATAGCAGCTCTCATGCTGAGGACAGACTCTGAGTGGCACAGAATCTGGAATCGTCATTCCCCTGTCCACACTGCTGCTAGGAAGAGCAGCCCCCACTTACTCTGCACCTCTTTTCTTCTGATTTACAGCCAGAAAAGTCAGAATTCCTGACTTTTCAGGCACAGCCTGAATAATGCTGACCCTGGATGGATGCTGCTCTCACATCACAGGAAAACCCATGTAACCCTGCTACAGCCAAGAGGAAGAAAAGAGCATCCAAGAAACATCTCCTGAGTTCAGGGATTCATTTTTCTCAGACATCCTTCTGCAGTTTGATTTTATGTAAGGGCAGGGCAGAAATCATCTTCATGTATAGCCCCAATTCCCACAACCTTTTCCACATACGCAATATATATCAGAGAACAACAAAAAAACCTGCACCTAACATGCCACATGGAAGTCATGAACTTTTGACTAGTGGCAAAAATAGCAACAGCTGGAGCTGAAAAAAACAGGAGAAATGTCTGTCCAAAGTGGCTGAACAGAGTATTGAGAGCTCCCTGCTGAATTTCACTGCTACTGCAAGTCAAGTAGAAAACAGAAGTTCAGCCAAGAGACTAGTGCAGCTGCTCCACCCATCCCCAGACTTGAAACTGCATGAGTCTGCAGCTCCATCTACTCCACAACAGCAGTCACTCACAGATGGCAATTTACTTGAGTGCACATCCACAGTTCAAAATTCAGGTAAGCGTGCAAAGACAGATAGTTCAAACAACAACTCGTTAAACACTGTGGAGCTGGAGTTGTGTTGCTTTTCAAACCATAAACTTAATAGAAAGCAGATATATGACACCTGAAGATCTATGGAACTTACCAATGGGAGTGTTTGACACTTACCTCACAATCATTGTGATAAGCTCTCTCCCACCACTTTCCTCTAACAGAGATCTAAATTCTGCTGTAGACTCCACTTATATTTAAAAGATAGGAACAATCATGCACCTGGGCTTACAAAATTCCAGAACCACAAATAGCTCCCTGAGTTGCACCTTGGCTATCTTGAAAGAATTAATTCCCAAACCCTTCACTAAACTGCAGCAAAAATGCACTAACTTAGGGGCAAAAAGCACCTTCTACACAACAGCACCAAAACATTAAATACTAAAATAACAGCAACAGGTATGAGAATGGAATTAAACTGTACTCAGATAATCTTTCCCTCTTCCCTCCATCTCTACAAAACTCAGCTAGTGCAAAGGTTAATTTCCTACTTTGCAATACAAAGCATTTCTCAGTAGCTCATGAAGAGACCCAAAAATACTGATTTTCTGAGAAACTCTGACAATGAACTACAGGATACTGGAGTACAAAAATTGTACCCATGTCTGACTATTGTGAAACAACACATGTTCAAACAGGAGTTTTTAAAATACCTTTTCCATGCAACTTACTTGAAGTTTTGCTAGCTGAGCTGTGCGAGACACAATTTTGTTGTAGGGGTCCACAATTTTGACTCTAATTCTAAAAATAAGAAGAGAAATTTATTTATGGCAGTGTTAATAAATAACATTATAGAACATAACAATTTATACTTCCTAATTGCATAATGAATGTCATACCTATCAACAGTACTTTGTAGAGCACCAATTCTAGTTTGCATCATTTGGAGGACACCTGCAAAATAAAGCAGATTTTTTTAATGGAACATTCATCAGTTATAGAAAGAGTTTTTCTTCAAATCAAAGTAACTACTGCAGACTACTTTAGCATAAACCAAAAACAGTTTTCCCCTTTACAGCAAAACATTCAGTGAGACCAAAATTAATAAAATGCAGCATATAAGGAAGTAAACTGAGCATGTAATAGGTCAATTACTGAATGTTATGGAAAATGTATTGGTAGAGAACAGAAACCCACAGAAGACACACCACTCTGAAATCCATCATTTATGAGGTTTCAAACAATACTTAAAGGATGCTACTTTCTAAGAGAATGATGATCAGCACTGCAGTTCAAATTATATAACCTGGTATAGACACCTGAACATGATACCCAAAAATGGCACAACCTATTTAACACTATATATTTAACATACTGACCAGACTGTTCACAGAAACCAACGGACTAAGAGGACTGAGAAGACAAACAATTCTATTTCAAGGTTTTCTTCCTGTGCATAAGCATCTTTAGCAAAAAGTAAGGTATCAATGTCACTGTAAGGTCATCTAATTTAGATTACAAACAGAGCAAACTACCCTAATCATGTTTGTTCCACATTAGCTTGGCAAAGCAGCACAAGGAAAGCCAACAAGCATGCTTGTTCTTTCCTTGCTAAATTGCAAACAAAGTAGTGGGGGATAGAAGTCATTTTTGGAATACAGAGTCAGCCTGCTGAGAATTTAATTACATTAGACAAACTCAGGCCTATGAAATTATTTTTGTGCCAGTTACTGTTCAGATTCTCAAACATACATTTTTGTAAAGCCTTGTTTATAAGCATGTCATCTTTAAATTAGATAAAACTGCAGCATGATACAGTAAGATGGAAGACAAACAAAACTAAGGCTAATAGTTATATTCCAGTTGCCCTGTACTGTGACTGTATCTCACTTACTTAATATAAATACATAAATTCCCATCTTCTCCATATTTCAGAATTATTAACTTGGCTTAGTGACAGACTTTGGGTTCTCTGTTGTGTCATACATGTCACGTCTTTCATGTCATCCATGGTATGGCAGGCACACAAATGCTGACAGATCAGGAGGATTAAGTGATGAGATACAGTGAAAAGCTGGCAAAATTGGCTGTACTGTGTACTCCACACTGCAATCCTGGGGGAGGGCCAGTGGCACAACATTGCTGCATCTATGGCTGTGATACTGCTATTAAGCATACAACAGCCCTCTTACCAGAGCACAGAGTAAGGATGGGTGAAAAGGCACTCCACCCTCTCAATCTGCCGTGGGAGATACAGCATGATACAATTTAGCCTATCTTAAAATAACAGGTAGCTCAAGATATCTATTGAACTACTTATAGAGAGAAAAGAATATGTAGTTCAGAGCAGTGCACCATTAAAAATGTGCATAGGCCTAAAAAAGAAAGGACTCTAGAAGCTGGGTGTATCAATTTGAAACGTTTAATGAGATTCACTTTCGCACATCCACATGACTATGCAAGCTCTGAATTAGCTCCACAATGTTCACTTGCTAACTTTCTTGATAAATATAACCAGAGCTATGTGTTTCTAACTTCACAATTAAAAAATCTGTTGGCATCTATTTTTTCTTCTTCTTATGAATCATAACTCAGTGTTTCCTCTAAGAGCATAATGGAAGTAAACGTAAAAATTTCAACAAATTTGAGATGAATTGGATTTTATTTTTACTCCGTGTTATTAGTTGTAAAAAACATGCATTATTTACCACACCTGCCTCGTAGAAATGTTTTCTAACTGAGTAGTTGTTTTGAAGTACATCATTACTTCCTCAGAGCAATTTTAGGAAGGAATGCCTTCAAAAATAACCATAATTTCAGAAAACAGAATTCCACTGAGCACAAATTGCTGAAGATTGTGACTGGGAGGTATTTATCAGTCACAAGATTGACTACAGATTCTGTCTACATCTTATCTGGGGAATGAACACACATTTCAGTCTTCTATGCTTGACTCTCTATTTAAATTTATTCAGGAGCTACCATTGCTAGATTAAATAGCCATTTTTTTAAATTTTACAGCTCTATGTAAATACCAACACCAAATACTGTATTCAAGCAGTTCGAAAGACTGAGGATATACTATAACTGTCAGTAACCAAAAACTCTGGTTATGCCAAAACCTGAATGCAGAAAATGGAACAAAGACAAATTATTTAGCAAGCTACAAACAGGAAAAGGGGATGTACTTGGAACTGACAGTATAGCATTTTAGCATGTTAGAGAGGTAAGTTATAGAGGTATCTGTCTGCACAAAAAACCTCACAAAACCAAACCATATGACATTCCCAGCAAAGTGATAAAGAGCAGAATGGCACATTTAATGAGCTCCTGGCATGAGAACAATATAATGCAACCATTTTCTATACAGACTGGTTCCCATGTAAGGCCTTTGAAAATCAGCAGTTTATGTTAAAATCCAGGTCTCAAACAGTGGAATAAAACAAAGGTATGTATTTAACTTAGTAGCCCCTTACCAGGAAAAAAATACCTCAATGTGGTTTAGTTTACATGTTATAGCCTCTTTGGTTAAGATGTGCTAATTATCCAACACATTCCTGTGCAACATGAAGGTGGTGCTTACAGCAACAGTATCTGCTAATTTCACAACAAAATTACACTTATTTAGAAAAATACATTAAAAAGTCAAAAAAGGCTTTATTGCTAAAGTTACATCTTCCTATGAAGCAGTTACTCCAGAGAAGCATCAGCCAAATCTTCTCCCTGGAGCTCCATCTACTGACATAAAAAAATAAAGCTGCCACATGTTACTCCTCAGAAATCAGATCTGCAGCCTTAACATTAGGGACCAAAGCTGGCAGTGAATGATGTTGCCTGCACAGATTCTGTAAGTGCTTCCTCCATTGTAAGAACAGCAAGAATAAAATTACAATATTTACCTTCCAGGGATTCAATTCCAGTTGCTTGGGCCAAGAGATCTTCATGTCTTGCAACAACCTTAAAAAAAATACAGAAATCAACTGAGAAAAATGGGGACACGTGCCTAAAAGGAGTATTAAAAACACCACCATCATTCCTACCTCAGGCATTTAAGTATCAGCATCCCTACATTAGCCAGACACAGAAAACACAGGTACATCTTAAAGATGAAAGGGTTTTCAGAACACAAAGGGTTGAATTTGCAACAGCAGGATGCTCAGAATGAGGGTCAGTAACTGCAGCAGAGCAGACATCTTAACTAAAGCCAGCAGAGCAATCACATTTCAACACACCTTCAAATTTAATAATAATTGTAAATGAGAACTTCTTAATCACACAGTAATCATGTATTTCTTTTCTATTTATGATATTTATAAACTAGTTCCCAAAGAACTTGCCACTTAGGGCTGAGGGATTTGAAGCTACACACGAACTTGGCATGTGTTCTCATTGCAAGGTCCACTGTGCATTTGTGGTTTCTGCATAGAAAGGTCTTCTACTATATAAATGCAAAAACCTTTCTGGAGGTGCAGAGGTGTGTTAACATAGATTATATTTGTCTAGCTGAAGGTAAGTCTTAGTGCTTAGGCCACTCTACAGCACGGGATGAAAGGATGCAAGTTCTCCCTGTCTTCTCACAATGTCACCCTGAAACACAGACTCAGTGTTTATGATGGTTGACACAATCATTTGGAAAGAGTCAGGGAATATTTTTACAAGGAAACAGCATACAGTGACAGAGTGCAGAAACTGAAACAGTGTATGACTTCTTGGTAAGGGCTTCTTGGCACCAGTTCCAAGTGTGGGCTTAACAGAGTTATCAGATCCATGGCTAGTTTAGCTGCAAGTTATACCTTTAGCAACTGCTTGCACTGGGCAATTTCAAAAGTTACAAGATCATAAGATTACTAAGTTTTTGACTAGTTTATATCAATCACTGCAGAATACGAGGTATGCTTTAAACTTACTTGTAAATGCAGCTCTTTATCCAACTGACTAATACCTTGAGCAAGTTTTGCCAGCTGCTCAGCTATCACAGCCTGATGGATAGACTGGGAAGTGTAAGCTTTCACATCAAAGTCTTCTCTGAAGAAGTCAGCATAACATTCTGAAAAAGGATACACATTTTAAATTCATGCTTCAGAAACATTAAATATTTATGGACCCACAGCACACAGTTCTCTGACCTCCAATGTCTTCAACGCCACAGCGTACACTCTCCACATCACACAGTGCAAACGTTGGAGGAGACCAAATAAATGAGAAACAAATTTGGAACTGGTAACTTCGGGGGTTTTGGTAAATGGTGATAAAGACTCGTGTTTCTTTATTCCGCACAACCTTCTCTTGAGCAGAACACGCTGAAAAGTATCAATACCTCCTTATTTCAAACTTTACAGTGTAACCAGGCTGAAGCTGTAGCGCCTGTCCCCACAACCAAACACGGCAGCCACCTGCAGATCACTGCTAAACGGGGTGAGGCACAACTTCATGAAATCATACCGCACTTCCACAAGGGCGTGACTTTACAAAACAATTAAGAAATGACACCGCAATGATTACTTTGGCTCAAGCACGACCGGAGTTCCCGAACAGCTACTCCTTATTCTACCGAGCACCTTCGCCTCTCCTTCCAGTGCTTTTTCCCTTGGGGAGCCAGCGCGCCCGGGCACACGCGCCACCCGGCACCCCTCAGGCGGCGGTGGCTCGCCGCGGGGGGACCCTGGCTCGGC
>VZRZ01000215.1:1165676-1179825 GCA_013398175.1 Climacteris rufus | reverse complement strand
CGCGCGGGCGGGCGGGGGAGCCCCGGCACCGGAACCGGCACCGGCGGGGGAACCGCGAGCCGCGCCCCGAGCGCCGCTCCCGCCGCAGCTGCGGTGCTCCGCGGCACGGCCCGGCAGACACAGCCCCGTGACCAACGGGCCGAACGCTGTTTGTGTTGCCAGATGCCAAAAGGATTGTTCGGTATCCATGACTGGGGACATCAGAGAAACGAAAGGATGCCAGCTAAAAGATCCCATGGATTTGTTTCGTTCTGGGCAAGTTGTAAAAATATGTGCCCCTATGGTCCGCTATTCAAAGTAAGTAAGTGTCATGTCAGCTGTTTTCAGTGCATTTTCTCTGTGGAAGTTTATCTTGACTATGGGGTGATTAACTTTTTCTTCTTTATTTAATGTGGGACGTGTTTTATCTCATCTATTTATCTCATCTATTTATCTCATCTGTAGTCACAGATCTACATATATAATACTCGAACATGTGATACTGGAACCTCCCAACAAGACTTTGTATCAGAACACCATTTTAGAATGGCTAATCAGAAAAATACGTTACCTGTTTACCTCTTAATTTTCATGTGCCTGCAGGTTGGCTTTCAGAACCTTGGTTAGGAAATACAGTTGTGATTTGTGTTACACACCGATGATAGTGGCAGCTGATTTTGTGAGATCTGCAAAAGCCAGAGACAGCGAATTCACAACAAACAAAGGTATATTTTTAAAATAATGTCAGAATGTTATATGTGGTTATAAGCCAAATTGGCCAAGTGAATGAAATCTGCTACACAACTTGATGTCTGTTAACAATTTTGGTGTACTGTCTGATTGATGTAAAACCACCGAAATATTCTAGGTGAGAGTAAGCACAGTCGAGTGATAGGGAGAAGCTTTGTCTCCACCTGAAATCAAGGCCCCCAAACTGATTCACATCTGGGGGGTTAACCACCCATAGCTGAACAGCAGCCATGCACCCACACAGCTGCTCACTCATTCCTCCTTCATTCTCCCAGCAGCACAGGGAGAGGATAGGAAGAGAAAATGCAAGAAAAATTCAGGTGTCAAGACAAAGGCAGATTAATATGTAGAGGAAAGAAAGAGAAAAACAAGTGATGCAGAGGCAATCACTTCCTATTAGCAGACCAATGCCCAGCCAGTCTCCAAGCAACAGCCACTCTGGAACACAAATTCCATGTCCCAACCCACTTTTTTCTTCCCCTACCACTCCAGTTTTCTTGCTGAACTTGATGTTACGTGGTATGGAATACTCCTTGTTTCAGTTTGGGTCAGCTGTCATAGCTGTGTCCACTACAAACTTCTTGCCCACCCAAGTCTATTTGCTGGGGGCAGGGGGATGCAGAGTGAGAGAAAGAGGAAGTTTTGACACTATGCATGTACTTTGCAACAATAGCCAAAACAATTGTGAATTATCAATACTGGTTTTGTCGCAAAATCCAAACTGCAGCACCACACAGGCTGCTATAAATGAACTTTAAATAAATTTGAAAAGTAACTCCATCACAGCCAGACCACATACAAGATAACAGTAAGATTCTTTTTCCAGCAGTTGTTTCATGTGTGTTTCAGAGCCAAACACTGAACTCATTGCCAGGACAAGTTTTCTAGTCTCTAGCAAAAATATGAGTGTTACTAAAGGTGAAAAAAATTAATAGAACAACCATTGCTACAGTGGAATCAAGGATTGTTAAGAGAAACAGGTTTCATATTAGCCAGATTGGAAAGTGGAAGGGGCTGTGGACAACTTGAGACATGAGAGTAAGAAAGCACAAAGAAACCAGGAAGTTAAAGCATGACTGGGGTCGATGAGGAGAAGCAAGGCTTCAGGCATAGAAACATAACCAGAACACCTATAAAAAGAAGTATGAGGACTTGTACAGTGTCATGGCTGTAAAGCAGAAGAGAAAGTGATACGAAATACGTGGGAAGAGGTGACAAGAACGATACAGATCTGCTGGTACGAAGTGGCTGCAGCAGAGCAGTGTGGCAAGGAATGTGGGAGCTCAGGCTGCAACTGGAGGAATGAAAAACGCTGCTAACATGGAAGTAACATCAGCATGCAGGGTCTATGAAGTGTGATGATTCCATCTAGTCAGACCACAGAATTTGTGGTTCATGTGTGTATATCTAACAGGGGAAGGGTATTTCACTGTGTTAGCATTGACTATGTACTATGGTGCATTATTCAAACACAACAGAGCAGTTAGAAAACTCACATTGGAAAACACAGGTAGACTCTTATTAGTGGAATTCAACTTAAAAAAAAAAACTCATTGTATGTAAAAATAAATGAGTAAGAATATAACTGACAGTATATATGGCTCAAAGCTCCACAATTACTAGTTTGCCCCCTGTGAATTTACTTACACTTCTGATCTACACAAAGTCTGGTGGCAATGAAGTTGCACAGGTCAGATAAGGAGTGTATTCTGGGGGGTGCTGGGACAGGGGAAGAGCAGATTCTCCTTAATGCTGTAACTTGGCTGCCTGTAACAAGGGCAACAAAATGAAATGTTTTAGAGTTGTAAACGACATCTTTTCCTTACTCACTTATGTCATGCTGGCCTTAATTTTCTAAGCCTCCAGAATATTCTGCCTCATGCTTTGACCAGATTATAGTATTTACATCATTAGCATTTATACTTTTTGTGTTGTTTTTATGCTTAACTTGCTGACTGTTTCGGGATTTTGGCTTCTAATTAGTGGACTAGCTTTGGAATTTCTCTTTTCCATTTTCTTCTGCATTAATGTTTCTTTGTTGTGTTATTTCTCAGATAGAGGTAGATGTTCTATGTGGCTGCTCCTAAAAGTATTTTTATTACTTAATGCTCAGCGAAAAGAAACTAGGCATGTGGGCTTATTCTAAAATGTTAGCTATAACAATGTCAATCTCTTCAGCTAGAGCACTGCATTAAATGGACACAGTTTTGAAAATATGTATGAGAATTGTTTTTGTTTGTTGGATTTTTAGATAACTTCTAGAAGTGTCTCAGCTTGATTGAGAGGGCACTGGTTGCCTTTCTTAAGCTCCATTATTTCAAGAACTATTTATTTTTCTCTGAAAACAGAAAAATCTTCAGAAGCACTTGTGGTCTCTGCAGTACCAGAAGTGCCCTTGCTTTGTGCATTTATTGTATCATCTCTTTCCATCAGTGCTCAGATATCGCACTGCTGCTCCTTAACTATAGCAGTTATTTATATGGAAAATGAGTGCTGAGACTGCTTGAGATATTTGAGATGCCTTTACTGTAATGCAGTAGCTGTAGAAGAGGAGAGTATGTTCCAAATGACCATCTGGCTCTCTGCAGGGGCTTAGTAAATCACAAGTAGTTCAGCAGACCCAAGGTGAGGAGCACTGACACTTCAGTTTCTCGCTAGAGACAAAGGTGCCAGAGCTGCCTCTGCACATGTGTGCTCATTCCAACTCTGTGTGGCACATTGTGGATAAAACCCAGCCATGTTGGCACAGAAGAGAAAAAGATGGGCTGGGATGAGGAAGGGCAAAGCTTGTGAGTGGTTTAGCTCCTTTCTGAAGGGTTGGTTCTGTAAGCAAGTCTCCCAGCTGGCAAGACAGCGTGTCAGCACAGCAAAGGGGCAGCATGGAGACAAGAAAGAGCAGATTAGGAAGGGAAGCATGAAGGCTGCAGAAAATTAGAGAATACTTCGTTTCATAGATGGTCTTTGTGAAAAATAAGCAACTGATCAGTTTGAGTCAGAAAAAGTGTATGTTAAGCCAGCAACTGTGTAGGACACCTGTATTTGTCTGAATTCCCACATCTGTTAATAGACATAGTCACTCAGAAACCCCTGGCCAGTTACCTTTATTTATTTGTGATCTGGGGCTCACAGAATCACAAAGAAGATGAATTTGGAAGGATCTCTGTAGGTCATGTTATCCAGCCACCCTGCCTGCTCATGCAGGGTCACGTAGAGCTGGTTTCCTAGGACCATGGTCAGACAGCTGTTCAATATACAAAAGAAACATTCAAAATTTAGTATTTGGTTTTTTATTTTCTGGGAATTTTTAAATCTCTGAATATCTTTTCATTGGAGTAGGTGACCATCCACTGATTGTTCAGTTTGCTGCTAAAGAAGCACAGGTTTTGTGTGATGCTGCCCGTATCGTTTGTCCTTTTGCAGATGGAATAGACCTCAACTGTGGCTGTCCTCAGAGGTAAGGTTTTGAAAAAGCTGGGTAAATATGATGAAATAATTTGAGACTAAAGAATGCTGGTCTTCCTTTTCATAGTAATTTGTGTCTTAACTTAAAAATAGACTTCCAGAGAGAAACAGCTTTTTAACCTGTCAGAGATGTCTGTGTGGCAAGGCACTGTTCTGAGTGTTCCAAGATGCCTGTCACCATGGTGAGACTGGGAAAACCAGATGTATTTGCCAACTTGCCTTTTTCCATTTCTGAGATACTGAGTGTTGGCTCAGCAGTGACATGTCCATCCCTTCTCAACAACTATTAAATATGTGCTACCAAAAAGAGCTTGCTGCAAATAATTTGCAGAGCGTTTTGAGAAATGATGTGGCAATTCCCAGGATAATGAGGCAAGTCCCTGATGTCTCAAACTTCTGCAAATGAAGGATACTGTTTAGAATAAAAGTATATAGATTGCATTATTCATGAAGTGCTGAAAATAATTTCTTCCATTTTTATTAAATTTATAAGTATAGAGAATTAGTGATCTGCCACTCACTTAAATTGATAAAGATTTTGTCTTGACAGTGAAACAGGGCAGTAATGCACAAATGAAGATTCTTCCTAGTTGGTTCAATTGAGAACCATCTACTACATGTTTGTCAGGCAGTCTTTTTCTAAATGAATATCTGAAAAATGTAGGAAAGTAAAATATAATATTATGGTGCAAATACTTAATTTCTGTATTGTAATTGGATTGTCTTGATGTAAAATCATGGTATCTGAGAAAACTATTTACTGGAGAGATCTGAGACTTCAGAATGGAAGTGGTTTCGTTTTCTCCTAAGCTAACTACCATTAAGTATGCCAAACTGTAAGTTCCTTTTAGGTCAAAAATACATGCTTACATTTGCATCCTTTGTTTCCTTGTGCATATTGGTTTCAAAATAACAGAAGTTTGCACACTTCATCTGTATCTATAAGGAAAATTGTTAAGAAAAAAAACCTGCTGCTGTTAAGTGGAAGCAAAGGTTATTTTCTGCCAATCAAAATAGTGTGTTTCAGTTGAGAGAGACCAGAATATCACTGAAATAATATCCTCACTTACACTTCAAAAATCCTCCTTTTCCATCCAAAGTCATCATTGGTTTAGAAGAAATCCATGACCCAGTGGAAGGGGAAACATCAAATTATTTATGTATGCACTGTTGATTAAATTTTAGTTTATCTTCCTTATGAGTCCATTTTGTGGACAGAAAATTGAACTTAAAAAGATTAGTAACTTTTCCAAAGTTCTAACAGGACAATAGAGACTGAACCAGGATCCAAAAGCTGTTATCAAACTGCAAATAAATAATTGACCTACAGCCAGTACTGTCTCTGTTCACTCAACCACACATTCTGAAGGTCATAAGGAAACAAACTGATGTATTTCACTGACACTGATCAGCATTTCTTGAAATGTAGACTATAAACTTTTTTTTTCTTTTAAAGATGGGCAATTTCAGAAGGTTATGGTGCTTGCTTAATAAATAAACCAGAGCTTGTTAAAGATATGGTGAGACATGTACGGAGTCAGATCGACAACCCTAAATTTTCAGTATCTATTAAAATAAGGTAGGTCTAACTTAAGTGCTGTTTGTGGTACATGGAAGAATCCTTTTATTTTGTTTAAAGAAAGAACTTAGTGTAATAGTTATAATATTTATGAATCTGTTATTATGACAGATCTGTTATTATAACATATCTGTTGTATGTGAATCTGTTATTATTTGTGAATCTAATATTACACATTATAGAATTTCCTTACATGTGAATACTGCTGAGATTTTTTGACTCAGGTATCTGGGGCAAGTAATCTGAAACTTAGAACCAGCAGAGACTTTGACTACTTACCCAGATAACATACTGTAAGCTAGAGTTCTCTTGCAATCCAGACAACACAAAAGCACAAGTTAAAAGATTAAAGCTTCTATAAAATAAAAGGAATGCATAGTCTGTATCATCACAAGAATTTTCTTTGTGAGCTATGAGAGACCAGAGCCACAGTTGCTGTTGGGTATAAAGGGATGGGTAACAAAACTGGGAATAGTCCCACAGCTGCTGTAAGGAATACATTCTGCTTCCCTACATCAGTTTCCAAACTTCTATAGACTTGTTTTGCATTGCTTTGTGTGCAGCCCAGAGAAAAGAAGGCTCCAGGGAGACATTGCAGCAGCCTTCCAGTACCTAAAGGGGGTCCACAGGAAAGATGGAGACAGACTTTGTACAAGGACATGTACAGGACATGGGCTTCAAACTAAAAGAGGGCAGGCTTAGATTAGATATTAGGAAGAAATTCTTTCCTCTGAGGGTGGTGAGGCAGTGGGACAGGTTGCCTAGAGATGCTGTGGATCCCCCAACCCTGGAAGTGTGTAAGGCCAGGTTGGATGAGCTCTGAGCATCTTGGTCCCCTGCCCATAGCAGGAGTATTGGAATGGGATGGTATTTAAGGTTGCTTGCAACCCAAACCATTCTATGATTCTGTGACCACTCTTTAAGCAGATATTGTATGTGCCTTTTGTATATTTGCCAGTTAAGTTTCATTTCCGTTTCCAGTCATTCTGGAAAGAGGAACCATTATAAGTTGGAATTTTTTTTTTTCACAAAATATGCAAAATCATAGTGTTTATTTTAGAATTTTTAGGTACTCTTGCTCAATCTCTATAAAATTTACCATGTATATTACAGAGATGTGATATAATTGGGAAATGCTAGATAAAATAGTTTCCATACATTAAACTGATGTGTCTTAAAGAAAAACGACCAAAAATAAAACACTGGTTTCCAACAGTAATATTGGCTTTATACTGTTATTTATAGAAATCTATGGTAATGTCTCCTTATGGAGGAGGGTTTTTTAAGTCCAGGTAACTTACTCTCTACTGTTTTCATTCCTTGGAAATCTAGGATCCATGAGGACTTAAAAAGAACAGTTGACCTGTGTCAAAAAGCTGAAGCAGCTGGAGTTTCATGGATTACAGTACACGGGAGAAGTACAGAAGAAAGGCATCAGCCTGTACATTATGATGCAATTAAAATAATTAAACAAAGCATGTCTATACCTATCGTGGCTAATGGAGACATTAAAACTTTAAAAGATGCTGAAAATGTTCATCACTTGACAGAAGCAGATGGTAAGATTAAACATAATCCATTTTCTAAGTAAACTTAACCAAATTCCAAGGTATTTATTTTGGATGTAAGTAGGACATGATTTGAGTGTTTTCATTCCTTGAGGAGACAAATGAAAGAGGATATTTTAGATGCCTCACAAACTCATAAGCAGAATCACTGGTAATCATCAGAACACTAGAGCACTGCTATTCAAAGCCACAAATAATTATTTCCAAGGCAAATTACAAAAGCTGTTTGATTATTTATGCTGTCTCATCACTCATTAGTGGAGTTCAGGGGGACCTTCAGACATTCATTCTTGCTTTTTGTGGAGCTGATCATCTTTTAAAGAGCTGCAAACTTCCACTTGGAAATCTCTTCTTCCTGCACCTGGAAGCAGATTTCTTACAGTAAGAATACAGTGGAAAAGGGAAATATTGTTAAGCCAGATGGTTAACTTCAAGAACACAGTGAGGCATTGCACTTTCATTTCAGTGGTTAAATTTGTGGATTTTTGCAGGATTGCCCTGCAGTTATTTAGTCACAATGGATTCTTGCAGAATCTGTGGTTTCCAGACAATATGAAAAATTGGTGTATGTTCTGAAAAGGTGATCTGTATCTATAGAGTTTGTGTCTTTCAGCTAGAGAAAAACAGGGAAGAGTACATGGCAGGTTTCTGCTGACACTGTTGCTGTTTAATAGCAATAACAGAAATTAGTTGAACCAAACTGCCATGGTACTTACACTGACTTCCCCCCCATATATAGAGCAAGAAGGAAAAGCATAATGCAAAAGAATGAACTCATAGCCCAGCTAACCTTCTTCAGTAGCAAAAAATAAAGCATTTGGTTTTTTCTGTCATGTACAATGACAAAAGAAATTTTTCATTTTTGATCATCCTATATTTTAAGAAAAGACTCAGTGTGATAGATTGTATGTTGATAGTGCAGGAAAACAGAATCCTTTAATCACAGAAAAATTACAGTAGAATTTGTATGGGTTTATCTGACAATATGGGATTAGAGTTGCAAATACACTGGCTTGTTCAAAAAGATTTACTGCAGATCAAGAGTCCTGAAACTTGCTTAATTGAGGCATTGAGCTCTTAGTGGAAGAGGGATTCTAAGTCAGTGAACAACAGAGTTGGACAAAAAATTATTGGTCCTCTCGTGTCTTTCCATCATAATTTTATGTTATAAAGGCAGGCGTGTATGTGTGTAGCAAATAAAAACAAAATATTATTTAATTGCAGTTTCACAAGTAGAGAAGAAATACTTCTGTGGCCTGTGTTTTGTTTCAGAGTTCCTGGGATGCGTTGATAGGTGGTGTAGATACTCTAAGGTCTGCCTTGTTAAATGGATTTCTCTGCCATGTCTGTAATACTGATTGCTGTTGTTCTCACATTACCATCTGTAAGCTTTGGCTGGTTGTCCTGAGGGCTCCTTTACAAAATCTACAAGGACATTTAGCATAAAATTTAAACCAGAACGTAACTTCCTGCTTTAATTCCCAATTTGAAGGTATAATGGTGGCCAGAGGACTCCTGGCAAACCCAGCTATGTTTGCAGGCCATGAAGAGACACCTTTGCAGTGCATCCAGGACTGGGTTGACATTGCTCTGGAGCACGGAACCCCTTTCACGTGTTTCCACCACCACTTAATGTACATGATGGAACGGATCACTTCCAAACAGGAAAAGAAAGTTTTTAATGTTTTATCAAGTACCTCAGCTGTGCTAGATTATCTGAGTGACCATTATGGTGTGTGGTAAATTGAAGTGTTTTAGTCCTATGTAAACTTGTATTTTGCAGTTGTCGATACACTGTAAAAGTTTTAATTGGGTCCTTACTTTTTAGTCACATTTAAATATTGTCTATTTTCAACACAGCAAAATATTATCATTAGGATTATACTTTATATTTTTATTATTTTTGTCTGCATTTTTCACTCTAGGAAATATTCAGGATTCCACAAATGTGGAATTCTGTTTACAATGCATTACCACACAGAGGATTGATTAATGTAAGGCTCCAGCAGTTTTAATTTTTCACCAGATAATTGCTTACGGCAATATGACTGCAAAACTAGGGCCTTTATTGTATGAAACCTCCTAATAATGCCAGTAATTTCAGACCAAAAGAATACAAAGGGAGCAACTATAGAAATTTTTGCTTTAAATAACATAAGCTTGAAGCCCATCATTCTCTTTTAAATTTGGTGTTCCCTTTGCAGCCTGAAGCTTTCTAAACTCACAACTTAGAAAAGTTCCATATTTCTTATAGCAGAGGAAACACAGAATAAATAAACAATGATGGAAAGAGGACGATAAAGAGGGAAAGAAGGAAAAAGAAAAATGAAGAGATACTTTAAGTACAAACTTAGCTGAATCTAAAGAACAAGACTTTAAAGTTCAGTCTAACAATTCAGTTTTGTTTATCTACTGTAGAATAATTGTCTACAAGTTTAAATCCCTATCATCTACCAAATGAGAACTTTTTAGGTCAAAGAAAACCTGACAGATTCTCTCAGTGGGGCTTTTGCAGTCCTTTCTGCCTACTGGCATGTTGCTTATCAAAGCATGACAGCCACTTGGCTTTGAATCATTATATAGCAGTGAAATAGTGAAAATGAGAACAAGATAATAACATTACACACCAGCTGCATTTGTTCTGCAAGGGAAATTTCACAAAACTGTGCAGGAGTGTTACTTGTAATCAAATAATTTGTTTTCTTTATATGTTTACACAGAAATTCATACCAAAAATTGCCTAGTTTCTGACTGTGATTGTTCTATGAATATACATGTGAATAGTTCCAAATTTTCTAAATAAATTACTTGGTTTTGTATACAATTGTATTTTTTTTTAATTACAAAACAATTTGAGGAGGGAAGGTTGCTTTTGACGCTACTCCCCCCCATCTTTTAATAACAGTTTAACTACCTTAAATTCTCACAATTTTTTTAATGCAATGGCATCAAATACTTGATCACTTTTCACAATGAACATGTCTGATTTAGGCAGATGAGGGGAAGTTTGAAAGGCATGATTCAAGTTACCAAGTCTAGTTCACTATTTAAGACAGCAAAGTTATGTAACTCTTCTGATATGATCACCTTCCCAATGTGTTAACAAATGGAAAACCAGAGACATGCCTTGCTACCCTAGGCTAATTGAGACAATCTCTTTAATCACCTTTTTTTGGTGGGTCTCCATTCCATCAGACAACTATTTTTTCACTCTTTTGGATTGTAATGTTTTCTTGACGTTAGATGAGCACAATTTTGTGTAGCATTCCAAGTAAATTCCCAGCAATATCTTTTGCAGCTAATACTTCTGATGCCTCACTTTTCTTCAACTAATACTCATCATGTAAATTACAAGCTCCCAGTTTTACAGCAAAAGTTCTTACTTCCCAACTGCATAACTTTGTATTTTGTACTGCCAAATTTCCATTATCAAGTTCGTTCAATTATGGTACAACTCAGTTCTCCTCAGTTCTGAAAATGCCTCAAGGCTTCTGCAACAAAATTAAAAAGTGAAACTATACAAGTGAATTGTAGAAGAAAAGGATTTGTGAAAGTATTAATTAAGCCCTTTGTACCACTTTCCTAAGATTTTTATGACTTGGCTAGGAACTATTCTGTGTTGCAAACTGTCCCATTAGCCACAAGGAGCAGAGAAGAAAAAAGTTATTATAATCAACACAAATTTAAGGTTTGCTTTATTTTTTTGCTGTAGTAGTTGGAAATTTGAATTTTAGAGGACTTGAAATACCTTGACCTATTTAGGAATGTAATACTTGATGATTTTGAAGGCAGCAGTTGTTGTGCCTGTGTGAGATTAATCACAGCAATTTCTGCCTGAAGTACAAGACCTAGGTTGCTGTTAATATTGGTAGTAATTATGGAGTGCTTGATCTGGTCTTTTATGTATCATAAAAGCCAATGGAAGTTCATCATCCCTTTTCAAGGGTGAAATGAATCATATGCCTTCCATTGTGAGTTTTGTATGCATCTGAACACACTTCACTGTGTTGCTGTAGAATAAACTGCAAAGCTGGAGTCTTAAAGCCATACTTTGAACAACCATACTATTCCAATATACATAAACTGCTGAAGATGGGAGTTAGCTATTCAGCTCCCAGTGTACTTTTAGAATATGGTCCTATTTCTCATTATAAACTATTTGAATATGGAAAAATTCTCATTTCCTGTTGAAAGCCACTGGATTTAGTACTTCTCCTGTATATGTTACTTGTAACATCACCAGGTAGTCAGTCTTTCTGTGTTCTAGTTTTCAAATTTTTAAAAGTCGTTCTGCAAGTAACATGACACAAAGCATTGTTTCCTTTTTTTAGGTTCTTTGCCTCCTGTAACTGATCCTGCTCTTAATGTTAAACCACCCCGCAGAACAATACCATATTCTCATAATACCTCTATGGTTTTGCAGCTTTTACCTTGCTGCAATAACCCCAGCAGCCTATACAATCCCATTTTCTCCCCGTCGTTACGTTTCTTAGGTCTCTTGGGTTGATGGTTAGGCAAAAGCAGTGTGTGATGATGAAACAGCTGTCACAGAAGCCAAAATAGAAACCAAAATCTAAACTTTGCCTCTCTTTCAGCAGAGAATTAGTTTGATTTCGTCCTCTAACTAGCTGCTAATATACAGGCATTTCCTATGTCTGCTTCTGAATACTTTTATAGTTTAATACTTCTGAATGCTCAGTGATGGAAGAGGAAGGTATTGCTTTTAACTGTAATGTTTGAAGGTTTGTGAGTTTTTTCTCTAAAGCAACCAGCCATTATATATATTGTATGGCATCATGTTCATCATCTGGTGGTTCAGTGTAAGATAGACAGCCTTAGATCAACAACCCAGACTTCTACAGCCTCAGTTAGAATTCCTTCCAGGAACAGCAGAGTGCACTCAACAGAAGAGATGTCTCACAGATGTTTGCAGGGGACTTCTCTCTAAGATCTCATTCCAGGTTGGTGGGGAACATGCATCAGCTGCAATGGAAGTGCACAGCAGTCACACTCACAGTGAGTCTTTCTGAGATCTTAGGAAGCCCCTAAAGGGAAAAAGCAGACCCCAGGTCTCTGGCAGTGGGGATGAGTGAATATAGTCTTATCAGTATGAGGCTATGCTGGTGGGAGAGAGCTTACAGTGCTGGTAAGAGGTGAGTAAGCAGCTCAGAAATGGAAACTGCTCTGTAATTAAAGGAAAGTCTTTATTAACATTTTAACAGCTTCAGTGAAGTATAGTGGCTGTAGGCCAATAGCTAATATGTAATAACCAGAACATTCTAAGAGGTTATGTTTTGTCTATACTGCTGATTAAAGATGTTTAGGAAAACATGTTAGAAATACTACTTAAAACCCAAGCTGTTCCCACTGTGTAGATTGGATTGAAATGACTGCTTACATCGCTCTCCAGTATTTGTTACACATAAACAATTATTTGGGATATAACCTTTCATCCAGACATTGCTTGGCAGCAGCCAGGAAAATGTTGACACACTGGCTGCAGACCTGGGAAATTTTAAGTAAACAATTTCAGACTCTGAGCAGCTGCAAACTGAGCTCTGCTCAAAACTGCTTATGCAGGAACTTCCCACCCCGTGTCAGTTCCAACGGATTAGAGCAAGAAAGTGCTATTCACAGCATTTTATCAGTCTCGTGTTGATGGAACTTCACGGGGAAAGAATTCCCCAAAGCAGGTAGTTGTGTCAAGAGTGCTGGTTTATGCCCAGGTAGACAGGGTAACCCCTTCCACTGGCAGCACCTCAGCATCTGTTAGGATCAAGAGGAAAGATGTCATTTTTATGCAGGAGCATGGAAAGAAGAGTTGTATGGGTAACAGAAGAGATGGTCAAGCAAAATGGGTACCAAGGTATGGAAATAATGTGCTCAGAGCCTTGGTATCCTGATAAAAAGCATTGCACAGGACAGTAGGATAGAACGGAGTTTTCTGAAGGAATCGTTTTATTCATGAGGTCCAAATAGGCCTGTTTGACAGTCTTTGAGACTGTTGTTCCCTTGTTGTTTGTCCTGTTTTTATGAGTACTGGACTTATTTTCCTTGAGAAAAAGATTTATAGGATCTTAATACATTAATGTAGTGTAACACATGGAGAGGGGAATGGATGGACACACGCGGTATTTTAACTGAACTTCAGAAACTCATGATAATGCTAGAGAGCAGAGCTGAAGTGCCCAATCAAATAAGCTCGACTCACGGAGCGGTGCGGTGATCACAGCAGGATTCCGCAGCAAAATGCTTACAGCCATTCCCTAGATAGGAAAGACGGCAATACTCGTTTTAACCTTTCCCAACGCGGAGGTCCCTGCGTTTCCCAAGAGAGGCGCGGCTCCTTGCTGACTCCGCGCCAGCCTCGGTCCCCGCTCCGCAGGCGGCACCGCACGGCCGGGGGGCCGAGCGCGGCCTCTGCGGCAGGAGCGGCGCCGGGCCGGGCGAGCTGGGCCGGGGGGGACTCTGCTTCCGTCCCCCGCTCGCACCTTGCCCCGGCCGGGCAGGAGGCAGCTCCGCGCCGCCCCCGCCGTGTCACTCAGCCCCGTCCCGGCCCACATGCCCCGGGCAGGGCGGAGGCGGCACCCTGCCCGCCCCGCCGCCCCTGAGCGCCGCGGGAGAGCCCGGCCCGCGCTTTGGCAGCCGCGGTCGGTGAGGCCCCGCTCCTGCCCCTTGGCCGCCATCAGCTCCGCCGAGCGCCGGCGCTGACGAGGTTGGAAGGCCGCGCAGAGGGGAGGGAGGATGGGGCGGCCCGGGGCGCCGGTAGCGCTGGGGGGCGGGAGGCGGCGGGAGGAGCCCCTGGGCCTGC
>VZRZ01000215.1:1138659-1165566 GCA_013398175.1 Climacteris rufus | reverse complement strand
GGCGGTGCAGGAGGGGTCCCGGTCCCCAGCTCCCCGTCCCGGCTGGCGTTCGGGAGGGGAGGTCAGAGCCGCCCGCCTGAGCCTCCCGTTCCTCCGCAGGCCGCCGGGACCATGACTTTCCAGTGGACGGCGGTGGCCGCTTTCCTGTACGGCGAAATCGGAGTAATTCTCGTGCTCTGCCTGCCGTTCATTTCTCCGCTGAGGTAGGAGGAATTAGGTGTGCTGAGCAACACCGCTCTTCTCATCGGTTTGGGCTTGTTGTACATCCCTGTTCTCATAAACACGGCGCTTTGCTGCATCTTAAACTAGTTGTGAAGTAAGCCGAAGGAATGCTGTTCGGGACTTGAGAATCAGGAGTTGCGAGAAGCGCAAGCCTGTTTAAGGCGCTTTGTGTTTTTTACGCAGTGCTGATTCATCAGCGAGCAGCGGTCGGGGTGCCCAGAGGAGCCCCCCGCTTTCCTTCAGCAGCAGAGTTCTGGAGTAGCCAGCGTACACGGAAGCATTTGGTAATAATAAATGAGAGGAGAGAGCGCGATTTTTAAGCAGTTGTGCATCAAATTTGTCAGGAGCAACTTTATGTTTTGGTGTACGCTGGGCATTGTGGGTTCTGGTCAGATAAGAGACGTCAGAAATTCAAAGCAAGCTGCGGACAGTGTGCATGAGAACTACAAGAAATTTGTGATCACTTGTTTAAAAAAACTGAACCTGAGCTTAATGCAGAAAGTTCAGGACTACTGAAATAAAGGCCTCTATAAACTTACGTATAGGTTAAGACAATACTAGTTCTTAAACACAACACAAACATCAAGAAAATAATACTTGTAAAATAAATGCACATAGTTAGGGAAGGAAACAAAATTAATTTATTACTACTGACTGCGTGCAAAGGCCTGGCTCACAGCATTATCTTGTTTCCTGTATGTAGCTCTTCAAATTTGATAACGTTATTTCTTTATAGGAAGTAAAGCTAGCTTCTCTACATGAGTCAAGAGAAGCAGATTTCCTTTCAGAATATCAGGAAGTCTTAAAAAAAAACCCACAAGAAACCCACAACCCCAAAAAACAAGTAGGATGAAACCTTAAAGCTTTTTTTTTTTTTTGAGGTTGCTGCTGTCTCTGCAGTGTTCTGTACAAACTGCTGTATGTTTTTTCCTGTATCTTCAGATGTATTTAAATGAAGAATGCAGCTTTTACTGTACTCTTAAGGAACAAGACTTGTTGTGGAAAGTCTGGATTAAACTACTTAAACCTGTGGGAGAATCTTGAAAATGACTGGCTCCTCCACAGCTGATAACAATGATTAGTCATGTTTCGAAAGCTTCAGCAGTTAAAACTGTTCTGAAATCTAATTCAGCTTCTGATTTCTACGAGTTGGCTTGTGGGGAGTTCAGCATTTCAGCACAGATTGCTGAGCTGTTGTATTTCTGGTTTTCTAAGCAAAAGTGCAACTGTATGTAAGAGGAGAAAAGTATTGTGGGAGTTGTAATCATCAGATTATTAATGGCTTATGTGAGGAAACTAGTTGCAAGAATTTCTTCAGGCTGACGACACAAGTAGAATACTTTAAATATTCCATTATCACTTATGGTGCAAACAGTCCATTGTTTGTGCCTGAAGAGCAAATTCATAACGTGCAACATTACCAAAATTTATTCAAACATTAAACACAGTGCTTTTAATTACATAGAAAGGATAGATCTGTGTGCTTTATTTGGAACATGCAACTATTCCTCTGAGCAGTGGTTTCTGAAAGACTGAAGTCGCTTTATCCCTTGTGTGATATGTGCAGTCATCTTCTTAACAAAACTTGCAGGAATCTCTTGGGGTTAAAAATCAGTTTTAGCTTCTGCAGCAGTACCAGAGGGCAGCAGTTGTGCCTTACACATCGTGGTGGCCTGGGAGCTGGTTCTGTCAGCAGTAAGGCATGCATGGTTACTGACAGGTGTGAAACTGCTGCTCTCTGAAGTTTTCATTTATTCACTTGTCAGTCTTCAAACTGATTCGTTGTCTCTGCACATTTTTAAATTTTTCTCAAATTTGCTAACAAGTTTGTAAGTTCCTGGGGAGCAAGCAAATTGACAGTATAAAAATGCAAGTGCACAAAAAGACAGATCTGTTCTACTAAGTGTGGTATATCTAAAATGGTGGCTAGTGTTACAGTTTGGAAGGATTACGTGTATTTGACTTCTGTCACCAAAAGGAAATGGAGTTTTAAGAAATGTGAATGTCAGTACTTGTTGCGGAAAAATAAGTATGAAAAGAAAATACTGGAAGATTTTCCAGTAAGGAGATAGATATTTTTAACCTGATTATAACTTGGCAGTGTAGTTTAAGGTCGTACCTCAGAGAATCACTTGTGGAGGTCAGTATGGAGCTTGGAAAATTGGATGTTTAAAGAGTTAGCAAGTTGGCTTTGTTTGAGTCGTAGCTTGAAGTAAGTGTTTTGTTTGCTACAGATTGTGGCCATCTGTTATAAAGAACTCAGGTTATACTGAAAGACTTAAATGAGGTTTTTGCACACACAATGCTAAAATGTTTTAATTCTGTCTGTTGAAGAAAGAAACCATAGGAGGTGATGCTATCGTCTAATTTAAATTAAATTCGTAGTAGGTTGGAAACTGCTGTTAGAGGGCAAATTTTAACAGCCTCTGGGAAATGTAAATAGTCTTGACAAAAGTAGGATACTTTACCTCATGTAATCAGATGGTGAGTAGCAGGCCTCTGTTCCATCCCTGATGGCATGACTAAGTATTGTTTCATTTGTTCAGTAGCACTGATTCTAACCCTCAGTGAAGGACCAGTAGGTGCTCTGTTATCACTTGCTTCCATTCATTTGAGCACATCACATATTCTTTCTTTATGCTGCAAGTGTGACCTGCCAGAGCCCTTCATGCAGTAATATCAAATAGACAGCTGATTGTTTTTTTAAAAAATTGTCTTCACCACCATTGGGCCTCTGAAGTTGCTTCTGTAGCCAGCAAATTTATGCTTGGGAAAGAGGTTTTAACACTTGGCAAAATATGAACATAAGATTTGTCTTTCTGTTGTCAGTGCAAGTTAGAATGTAATAACAGTCCTTGTACTTCAGAGTTATGCAGACTCATCAGTGGAAAAGATAAGCCTTCTGAAGAAGGATGGTAGAGATGATCTTAATTTCTGGAAGCTTTTAGTTTTACTTGGCAACAAAAGTGGATAGAAATAAAGATGATGGGGAATCTTTATCCCATCCTGAGTTTATTGTAGTCAGGACTGAACACAAAGTAATGCTAGACAAATAAAAGCTGAGATAAAACACATCTGTGAAGTACCTGGTATCGTGAAAGAAGTTAGCAAGTTGAACCAACTGTATTTGCCTGTTTTGAACACAAAAAAAAGAGAAGTTGTATTACTGGAAAAGTTAATGTATACCTAAATTATATGGCAATTAAAGCAGCTGTTTAGAGACATTAGACAGTCTCTTATCAATAACAAGGCTCTCTTCTGTGAAATTGTAACGCTCTTCTTTTAGTGCTTAATTATTTTTTAATAACACAATTGCATTTTACAGATGGCAGAAGATTTTTATGATTCCTCTATGGAGCAAAATGGCAGTATTTTGGAACAAGATGTTCCTTACAATAATAGTTTTACTGATCGTCTTGTTTCTTGGTAAGTGTTAAATAATTTCTTAACAAATGGGAGGGGAAAAAAAGCTAGTACGTGGAGTTTGTATCAGTAAATTAATTGAAAGGATTCAAGCCTGCTAATTTATTGAAAAGTTATACAATGGAATGAAAGAGGAGAGGGGTAACACTGCATCTACGTTGGGAATCCAAATGCAATAGTAATATAGTAGTGAATGAGGAGGAAAAACAGAGCTTGGTCTAGGCTGCTGCTTGGTTTCCCTTTCTCACACAGGTAAATGAACTTGTTTGACACCAGAATTTGGCTGAGCTGTGCCTTATGCAGTAGATGGCACTCTTTCTTTTGGTTGCTGTTGACACAGAAGACCAGAAGAATAAGTCAAAGCAGTGGGTTGTTTCAGTATTTCTGCTCAGCACAGATTCTAAACAGCTGTTGGCTACATTTCTTCTGAGTAGATCCTAAGGCCTATGAAGTAGGAGTAAAGCTTTAATGGTGACATATGCCTGGCTGATTTCATTTAATGTCTGCCCTGACTGGTTTGTGTGGTAAACATCACCTGTGTTTCAGGGATATAAGCAGTTCTCCATGGGTAAGTGTTTCCAGTGCCTTAAAATGAACATGCTGTAGAATTCCAAGCTACTTGAAATAACAAAAATGCAAAATTTTATTTTCTGGTCAGGGAAACATACAGATGCACTACTTATATNGAATTCCAAGCTACTTGAAATAACAAAAATGCAAAATTTTATTTTCTGGTCAGGGAAACATACAGATGCACTACATACAACAGTGTCAGACCAGACTACAGTACTATATTCTTAATATTTAAAGTACCAGAAATGGAAATAAACTTTTAAAATTACTACTTAAGATTACATTTAATATTAGATCTGCAGTAAATGGCTTAAGATTGAGAACTAAGGGATTTAATTTACTCTCTTGAACTGCTGTTGAAAACTTTGACCAGAGTCTGCCTTTGAGTTGGTTATGGTCACTGATTTTGTGGAAAGATAGAATTGGGCTAAAGAGAAGCGGTGATGAGACACTTGCCCCAGAGCATGAAGTGGTAGGTTGCTTTTTAGATAGACTCTTCCTGTAGCACAGGGATGTGCATTTGTTTGCTCCTAGGCTTTGATGCATTGTTTGAAGCTTCACATCAGGGATTTTTTACCTTCTAAGTAATTTAGACATATGAAAGAAACAGCCATAAGTGATCGTATTCACGTGTGCTTTTCTTTGGAATTGATTTTGTCTGCTTACACAAATGCAGCAGCAATGTAATAACATGTGGCCAAAATACTCTGCAGGAACTTATGTCATGAAATGTGTATATTTGTTGATGTGCAGGAGGAGATTTAAGGTGCTCTGCTGGTCATGGGAATGTGTGATGACCTGATTTTTAAAGATTGTAATATGAACTCGTTACTGGGTTAGGTTTTGGTTTTATGTGGACGTAAGTCCTAATGAATTATTTTGTCCTTTGAAAGGTGTTTGCAGTGTACTGGGCCTTTTGCAGAACTGTCAGGAGTATGATGGATGAAAGGAAGCTGAAAGATGTATGAAAGGCAGATGAGAGAAAGCTGAGGTGTAGCTTTCCTCCTCCATTCTTTTTATGATGTTATTGCAATTAGTAGTTACTACTGATGTTACCACTGCTGTGTTACTACAGTCTTTCTATTTTGATGGGTGTTACAGAAATAATACTCTCCATCTGTGATTCAAGCATAAAGTAGACACTTATGTCATTTACTAAAACACATGCATATCTAACAAACCCTATATGAAACAAATACTTGAGAAAATACTACTGCTTTTTACTTCTCTTTCGTTTTTCTCACTGTTTGTCCACTGGGGGATTTTAACTCAGTTGTCAGCAGTGACATTTTGACACTGTAGGGTCTTTGGTAACATTGGTGGAGTGAGTTGCTTTGGCCTGCTCCCAGGTGGCTGGATACAAGTGTTGGCAATAGCTGTTTAAGCATGTTTTGGGCAATGGTTTGTCATATTTCTGGGAATGTGCTAGAGCACTTCAGTGATTTATCAAGACGAATCTTTAAAATGTATGGATAACCTAATTGATGTCACTGTTTGTCCTGTTACTGTTTGCTGAGCAGAAAGTCCAAGTACATGTTTCTAGTACTAAGTCTGGTTTAGCATACATGTACACCCACAGATGTGAATAAGAAGAGACTGTTTTTGTTTGCAGATGCTGTCAGAGAAGTCAGGAAATACTCATCTGTTCATGTGAATGAAAAGGCTGCAAATGTCAACAGCAGTGCCTTTGATCATATTCAGATGAAGCTCTTTCGATCACAAAGAAACCTCTATCTCTCAGGTTTTTCCTTATTTCTTTGGCTGTAAGTATAACATTTTTCTAATGTTTACCTAGTATGTTTATGACAGGAACTATTGCACAAAGTAATTGTAAAGTAAAGATCAGAAGGCCAGTTTCAGGAGATAAAAGAATTGTGACCAGGTTGGCTACAAGGTAAGTAAGATCTGGGAAAATAATACCTTACAAATGTTGGAAGATTGGAAGGATATATGAGCAACACATTTTGAATGAGAAACATTTTGAATGCTGGAGAAAACAAGTATTTTGCAGAAGTGTCTTTGGGGAATACTCCTTTCCTTCCTTAAACTTAGGCCCTTTGTTTTGCACGTGGAAAAGTGGAATAAAAAAAAGAACACCTAAAAAACTAAAGTACTGTTAAAATAATGTTGATATCTTGCAAGCTGGTGTTATTGCATCCTGCTGTGTTAAGAAGCAAAGCCTGAGCCTGACCTGAGTCACTTCATCTCAAGCTTGAAGTTAAGAACTGTAGGGTAATATTCCAGCTTTAAAGGAAAGTTTCAACCATATTTCAGTTCAAGCCGTTTGTGGCAGCTTGCCTGCTATGGTATTACGATCTTAAGTCTGGTATCCCTTTCAGGATGTTTAAATACAGCTCATAAAACAGGGTAAAGGAAAGGACATTTCTGTACTGCCCACCAGTAGAAGCCAAGACTACCTGTGATTCAGTAGCCACAACAACCTGCACATCTTATCAGCTGGGCAGGGAGCCCATGAAGTCCCTGGACACAGATCACGGGAACACATGGAAGCAGATGTGTTGGCCTGTTTGTACATCTTTGTGGTGACTGCACAAGGAATGTTGGCCTGCTTAGGAGTTCCTTCAGTGAGCTGCTTGATATTGCCTCAGTACTCAACAGGAACACAGAACAAGAAAATCTGAAAACTTAGGACAAACTTCTTCTCCTTAGAGTGATGTGTTGCCCATTTTAGCGGAGCGCTGAGCATACAGAAGGGTCAAGGAAAAATTAATACAAAGCTTGAGCAGAAAAATTTTGGAATAAATCAGTGTGGCTGTAGCCTTGCACAATAGTGATAGGAATGCATCATGTTCTTTCTCTTCTTACAGAAAGGTTAAGTAAATATGCACAAATATGTTTTTAATCTCTGCTCCAAGAGGAATAGCTGGATTGTGTCCTGCACAAGAATTGGAAGCTGGTCTCCCAGGATCCTACTTCCACTCAACTTTCAAGGAAGAAAACTTGTCAAGTGGCCTCACTGGATTTTGTTGTGCATAAAAGCTCTTGAAGACGTTTGCTTGAGGTTTTTTATGAGCTACTGACCTTTCATGAAGATTTAGGAGAAATAAGCACTCCTACAGTAGTGGCTAGATCAAAGGACTTTCCTTAATAGAGCTGTTTTGCTTATCCATTAAACAGGCATAATGTCTGTCAGAGAAGCAGTGGGGAAGTGTTCCTTGGGTTGCCTTATCCTGCACTGCTCCTACCATCACCCAACCAACTTGAGACCCCATCTAGTGTGAATGGGTAATTGGCTGCCCCTAGTTCATCATTTGGGTCAGTTTTGGTTCATTTTAGCACATCAGCCAATAGGAGAATTCCACAAGAGTGGTAAATGGAGATTCATAAAATGGAGAAGTCTGGGAGCTTGTCACTTATGGCAAGACGACAGTGGTTGTGTAGTTCAGCATCTGCAGAACACTGGATACAGGTGAGGAAAATTTACCTATCAGTGGAGATACTGGGGCCAGCTGAGCCCTCATCTGCAAACTGCACAGAAAAGAGGAGGGTCATAGTCCCCAGAGGCTGTCCCTTGGCTGGGACAGAGACACTTGTCTGCTAGACTGACCTGCCCCTCTGTTACCCTAAGCTGAACCAGAGAGGGATAAGAAGGGCTGAAAACTAAAGAAAACCTCAAGGAAACATGAGCCCACTGCTCCCTGGGGCAGGAGACCAAATGACAGAGCCTTTGGAATAGATGGAGGCATTGAGTGTCCCCTTACCGACCTCACATTGCATTGTTTCTGTTGATAAGTTACACTGGTTGGCTTCCCAATTCCCTGAGCCTTGTAGGAGAGTCAGCAGGGAATGGAGCATGGCCCCCAGTAGTGGAAGGTGCAGCTAGGGAGTGCATAGGCCAGTTGGGCATACAAAAGCCTGTGGCATCCTAGGATATCAGAGAGAGCTGGCCAATGTCATTGCAAGGCTTCCTTTGAAAGATCCTGGTGGTCTGGGGAGAATCCTGGTACTGCAGAAAGGCAAACGTTGCACCTGGCTTCAAGAAGGACAAAAAAGAGGATAGAGGGAACTAGAAAGTTCAAAGGAAAGGTTATGAAAGGTTATGAACCCTGGAAAGGTTATGAACCAAATTTTGCTCAAAGACATCTTTAGGGACATGAAGAACATGATGACTTGGAACAGCTGGCATGGATTTACTTAGGGAAGATCATGCTTGACCATCCCTGTTGCCTCCTGCAGTGAAATGAATGGCTGTGTGGATAAAGGACAGGACAGTGGTGGTTGTGTCCCTTTTGCAAGGCCTTTGACATAATGTCTTGTGGTATCCTGATAGCCTGTGTAGGGATATAGACTGGAGATATGGAGAAAAAAGGAGGTGGAAAATTCCCTGGACCTTTGGGCTCAAAGGATGATAGTGATGTGAATTTCAACTGGTGCCCCTCAGGGATGGGCACTGGGCTCAGTATTGTTTAATGTCTTTATTAATGACATGGATGTTTCCCTTAAGGTGCTTAAACAGCCATCCTGGTTTTATTTTTACATCTAATGCAGAGAGAAAAGGGCTTGTTTTGGTTTGGTTTTATTTTTGTTGTTTTGGTTTTTGCTTGTGGGGTTCTTTTTTTTTATTTGTGCTGTAAATTACAGTTCACTGTTTTTCTTCACCAGTGTATTGAGACGTACTGTTACCCTTCTTACTCAGCTGGCAAAAGAGATGGCATCTCATGCAGCTCTGGAAGCACAAGTAAATGATGCTACTGAAGCAGCCAAAAAATACATGTCCGACAATGAAAGGCTGCAGGAGGTATTTTTGAGCTTCCTTCCTTACTTTCTTACTCAGCAAGTAGTTAGTACAACATACTCTGGGGATGGTTTGCTACTGAATGTTTGTTTGTTATTTTCCCTCTGGTTGAAGAAGGAAGAACAATGTACAATTTGTAATTCAAAATACTAAAAACAAATTACAGTAGCATTTTATTAACAGAGGAAACTGAAGGAAACCAAATAAATGAAGTACTGTCTTTCCAATACAAATTTCATCTAAGTAGTAATGGCCTTTAATGTATCTTTCTGAATTTAACCATAACAAAGTAGAGGGGGACACTAATTTTATTCCCTTTATCCCAAACAATTGCCTGTTTAGGTCAAGCCTATAGCAGTCCAGGATGAAAAAGCCTACAATATGGGTGTTCTCATGCTGGCTGTTTCTTCTTAATAGATTTTGTCCACTCCTGAAATTTATTTTCTAACTTGTAAAATTAAATCTTTTTAATGTATTTTGTATTTTTGTATCTTTTTATGGTAAGTGGGCCAATTTCCTAATACTTCCCTTTCCTAGTAGGACACTGTTGTAGTTTTAATTAGAATACTGCCAAAATTTTCTTACTTCAAAAAAAACCACCAGTGGACCAAAGAGATGTGATGTTTATGTGAAGAATGGTTAAGCTGTGGTTCAGTACACAACTGTATGCAAGAAGGGCAGTCAGCAAAGATAATGAAGATAAATGTATGAAATGTTCTCTTGTAATTGATCAGTTTGACTTCTGTTTGAAGAGACTGAACCATAAGCTAGAGTGCAGACATCTGGGGTATGAAGACATTGAGTCTGGCACGTTGTCAAAACAAAATTCCCTGCAGGTGTGCACAGGTTTCCTTCCATTTGTCTACAGCAGTGTCTATGGTTACTGACGCTGTAATTTTTTTGTAAGAAATCTTTATACAAGAGAACAGGCTTTGGTCAAAAAAGCTCCAGAAGGGATACAAAAAATCCAGTTGTTTGAGAGGTGTTTGAAAACAAGGATCACTAGTGTGTGTTAGGTCTTTTCCAGGTATAAAATTATTCCAAAGTTTTGGGATTTGGTATTTTGACAAAATGATCCAAATTCCTTCCCTCAGCTGTGGAATTTGTCTGTTTACTGCCTATGGGTACTTTGTTTTTTCTTCTCTATCCTGTTGGGATTTGGCCAAAAGTCCTCTTTTTTGTTCTGCTTTCACATTCTCTTAGCAACAGATTCTCTTAACCGTTTGTAAGTGATAGCCAGAAACTGGAAACTGTGCTCCTGTCTGATTCTATTTGTGTGTTTGATTGCATGGTTTGCAAAAACACAGGTACAGGCAACACACTGTGGCTGGATCTCTGTTGTAATAGACATGGGAAGCATTCAGGATTGGAATATTTTAACTTCACAGACATACTATGACTTGGGTTTCTCTTGGCCCCTGCTTTTGTGTTTATTTACGAGTGTTCTTCATTCCAGAGTCAGAGAGAGGTGAGAGCAATTGCACATCAGGCACTGGCTGCAAGTGTAAATACTGTGAGTTTACTCTGATGTGCAAGGTCTGCAATGTCACCTGCTCAGAGGTTCCATGGTGCACAGGATTTATGATAAAAGTTTACCAAAATAGCTATTTGCATATTAATAGAGTTGAGCACAAAGTAAAGGAGACAGTTGGCCATGGTTTTGTAACCACCAGTTAAATGTAATCTCTGCTCTTTGATTGAATAGCTCCTGGAAATTTTTTTTTTTCACAACTTTTGCTTGGATTGTTTACCAGTCTTTATAAACAGTTCTTTTTCTTCTTCCTAAAGTAGTCTTTTCTCTTTGCTCGTGCCTGTGCCTGGTAAGCTCTGGTACTGCAGGTTCACCCAGCAGCTGTTTCTGTCAGTTGTTTTACTTTTTACCAGTTCTGTTGCTCTTACAGAGATGATGTATGGTTGAATAGTAGAGGCTTCATGAGAAAAGAATCTAACCTACTCCTTAAGAGCATGCAAAAGAATAGTAGTGCCAACATTTTGGGAGTACAGGGAATATATTGCTCTTGTGTCAGTTGTTTACATGGCTCTTCCTGAATATTTTCCTAGGTTTTTTTCTTGAATTTCACTGGAAATCAAATCTGCATATTGAACTATACTGAAGATTGAAGTAACTGCAAACCTACAAGGAGAGAATCAGAATAAATTATTAGAACAAGTTGCATGTAAACATGGCAGTGTTCTGTCACTGACAGTCCCAGTGTGTATCTTCTAAAAAATCCATTTGTAAGCTAAATGAAAGTTGTACACTCGATGCAGACATGCAGAGTACCCTTACACAGGAAATAATGCCATTCTATTATAAGTATGCCATTACTTAAAACACTGAGCCTCTTTATTTCCTTCTTTTTTTTAATTTGGGAGGATTTTTTCTAGAATGTCTGAGTGTCTGCCCGTATCATGTTGACATTTGATGAAACCTAATGCTTTGCAAGATCAAGGCTGATATTCTCTGGATATTTTGCATTAATATCAGACTAATGAAAATAAAATTAATTGTAGCAACTGTTGTATTTAATAGGCCTTGATTGGAAAAGGAAGTGGTAAAAAGAGAGAGTCACCAGATGCAACTGAGGAGAAGTTGAAGGAGGAAGTTGAACATTTGAAAGCAGAACTAGAGAAGACATCACATGGTAAGTATTAGTTAGAACTTATTTGAAATTAAGAAAAATGTTATTTCAACACTGAATGTCAAAAAAATAGTCTAGGTATAGCATGAACTAACTTAATCCCTTTCTAGAACAGTTGGCATGGGATTTTCTTACATTTGACTAGGAACTGGCAACACTTGGCATTGCCATCCCTGTATTTTAGTAAATTTTTCATTATGAAAATGTGTGAGGTGTAATTGGAACACCTTAGTTAAGTTGTAATTATTAACAAATTGGACTGATACATGTAAGTGGTGGTGACCTGTCTTCATCAACAGCATGACCAGGATATGGAATCATTTGCAGGTTGTTTAAAGGCATCAGTTTGATCTTTCATGTCATACACAGCAACCACTCTGCCTGTGTAAAATGGGGAAATACTGTGGTTGAGGTTTTTCACTGTAACATAAGGTTTCTGTCAGCAGAAATATCCTTTACTAGTATTCTAAATTTATATATGTGTTCTGCAGTTGAGGTGTTAAGATGTTAGCTTTTTAATTTTTTTTGTGTGTACAAGGAAACATACCTTGCAATTTGTAACATAATACTTTGGTTAGCAGCTTCCGTGTTTAAGGTTTAGGTTGTCAAAACTGCTTTATAGGCAGCCCAGGCTGAGATAGAAGCAGATTTTACCTGTTTGGTTCTGTATTACTGGATTCTCTCATGGTGTGTGATGCCTGTGAACACCTGCTCATCTGAAATCAGTGTTTTTAAGATAACACTGCCTACAGTCTTGTAAACATTAATCAGATGTTCAGACTGTAACAAAATACAGATTTTCTTGGTACCACATAGTGTGTTATCATCAAAACACAGCCCTGCTGACATACTGTATGGCACTGCTACAATACTGTAAGAATAACAGCAAACATTTCATGAATCCTTTTTCACTGTCCACTGGGAATTGAAATAAAAAATGTAAAACAGCTGTTTTCAGCTGGGCTTGAAGCAACAAAAATGTTTAAATAGAGTCTCATTAGTTCACATTCTCAGGCATGTTTGATGGCGGGTTTTCCCTCTCCTGCTGTTTTCTTGAAGAAAGGGGGTAAAACTGCCTTTGAAGTGACAGGATCAATGGAAAATTGAAATGCATATGTTTTATTTAAACTAACTGGTGGTATGTAACAGTAATATAATGTAAGCTTTTCAGTGAGGAATGCTATAGAAAGCTAAGGAGTAAATAGGTTTACCTCATGCTGCTTCAGCTTCACTCTCCCTGTGGGCTGTTGTCCATCCAAGAGATGTATAAATTAAGACATGCTTGAGTCTTTTGTTAGGGCAAGAGTGGGAGAGGGGGTCTTTCTAAGGAATGAATAGGAAAATATTTACAGCCCTTCTCCTGATGCCACCCCCCTGTTGCCAGAAACCCCATGGGTGGTGTGGGAATTGCCATCAGCAGCTAGGTGGGGTTAAGGTATGGCTGTCTTTTTGTAAGTTTTCTTATACGTTATTTTGAGCAAATTCGTAGCCAGAAAGCTAAAAGTATTTGATAATAACCACATCTGCAGACAGAACTTTGTCTGGAGTGTTAGAGAATGTGAGTCAGATTTACTGTTTTCTTTTGAAACTCCTGCAACTGAGCAGGTGAATGTTGACTTTCATGTTCAGTAAGTGTGAGCAATGCATTACACAAAATGAAATTCGAGATTGTTTTACCTCTTTTAAGCTATTTGTTTCATGCTCACATGACTAAAGTAACTTTTCTTTGTGTCCACAGAGTCCAATCCATGAAATTGTGGGGGGGAGTGAAGAGGGTTGAGGGTATCACCTAGTAATGAAACAAGGCAAAACTAGTATAAAAATGAAAACTTTACTGCTTTTGATTTTGGAGCTTTTCATGTTGTTTGTTTGTTTTCTAGCTGTAGTGTTAGTAAGAGTAATAACTTTGGATTTTGTTCTTGGCAGGTTGGGGTTTTGGGGTTTTTTGCTGCTTAAAAGGAAGAACAAGTTTAATTTTTTTTTAAAAAAGCAGTTTCAAATATCCATTGCTTTGGTCTGGGGCATGTATTAAAATGCTGATGCATGGTGATATTTTATGGTAGGCCATGTGTTGAAAGATGGGCTAACTCAGTATAGTGGCACCCAGGAGGAGTCCTAAATGTACACCTATTTCACATCTAAGAACAGTTTAGTATCAGATTAGTGCTGTGACAAAGGTGATCCAAATTTTCTGTGAAGTTTTGAACCAATATTTACAACTGGTAGAGAAAATACTCTGTGTCTGCTCTTTCTGAAATTAGTGTAGACAGATTATTGCAGACTTTGAGGAGATTAATCTCTCGTTCTTCAGCTTTCAACCTTTTTGTAGGAAACAGACACCACACTTCTTTTTACTCATTCAGCACTGAAATCCTATGTTTAGAAGACATTTTTCCACCTCCTGTGCTTTGGACAGGTTGGGAGGAAGAATAAAAATAGAAGACTGAGCAGTGAAATGACTAAAATCTGAGGAAATTAATTACAAGAGTTTTAACCAAATTTCTTTTCAGACTTGACTTTCTTATTCCCCTTGATGCCTTTTTTTGCTTTATTTCAGAAATTAAGGAAAGAGGGCTACTACCTCAGTACTTTATTGGAGACCCACATCTTGTTGACAGGGCTTTATTGGCACCCAGCAGTGGGGCTAGCAGTTTTAGAGCCTAAATCCATTTTTAGCATACCTAGACATGTAATAACATGACTATTAAAGAAACTTTTTGAGATGGTATTTTATTGATACACTTATATATTATGAAAATGTCTCGTTACCTAGAAATAAACATACATGCTCATAGGAGCACCCAGTACAGATGTGAGAATGTTTCTCCTACTTACACAGTAGACATACTTCTAGCAAAATGTTCATTCAGATAATTAAAGGTTCTCAGTGTAGCTACTGGCCTAGGAGCAGTAGGAATTTTCTGGAGAAAGAAGACATGCTATAATATGGTTTCATTTTAATGGTTTGGAAAACTATTCAAAAAGCCCCAACAAAACAAATAATCTGCAATGGGCACGAGGTTAGAGCTGAGAGGAGCTTCCTAAAGCAGCTGTCCTTGTGTTGGGGGCAGGATCAGGGCTTCATGAAATACATAGTGGCTCATCAAAGTGCCATTAGGTGCTTTTGAACTGTAGCTCGACTTTTTCTGAAAATACTCTATTTATATATTGTTGTCATAGACATACAGTGGGGCAGGAGGAAATTCTGATGAAACTTCTGTGCATCCTTTGAAGAGGTTTGTTTTGTATGCAAACTGTCACGAGTGGTTTTTATTTCATGGTTGCATAGTGCTGTAGGTGACAGGAAGAGAGCAACAATTCATGTGGAGGGCTGGTTTTGAAATAGCTTTTAATTGTTGGCTATTCTAGAAAGTATGCATGTACAGCTCTCATTTAAATGTGAAGATTATTACATGTTAGAAAGTTATTAAACATACAGACATTGGCAATACATTTCATAAAGCTGATGCTGCAAGGGAAAGTTCAGTTTGGCCTTGGTGTTGCCAGGCAGGCTAGTGCCCTGTATGAAAACTGTATTTATGTTGAGCTTCACTGATGCACTCCAATTTCTAAAAACAAACAAGTTAAAAGAATTGGCCACAGTCTTGTTACTTAGCCAATGGCAGAGGGAAGATTAGAAACAGAGTCTGTCTTACTTAACCTTACTTTTTACCTGTGAGATCATAATCTTGGTGGGAGCCATTGCGTGGGGACACATGCAGCAAGACTTGATACTCAAATCTGTTGATTGGAAGGGATGGCTGCATACAGCAGGCATGGTTTTATTACACAAGGCTGTTTATGCCATCCAAAGATGCTGTAACATCTCTTGTAATAAAATTTTGTTTGAGGTTGCAGAAGGTACTTCAAGCAAATTTGTAACTTTTTTGGCCCTGCCTTCTCATTTTAAATTCTGATCATTCTGGCATAAGAAGAGAATTCAGAATTAGTATGGAATTACTTGACTGGAGTTGTGTTCCCAGCCTTCCAGCGTATTTGTTGGCAAATCTCTTGTGCCTTCAGTGCCTAAATTCTTAAATGTGAATAGCTCTTTTTTAACTTGAAAACTCTTTTAAGAGAGGGCTCTTTTTTACTCTTCAACTAGTCCAAATCATTTGGGTTGTAGGCTTGTATTGAGAGCAATGCTAATGTAAGTTCCAGATCGTTTCCTTAGTAGCAAGCACTGTAAGTCAAGTGATTTAGTCAGACCAGGACTAGTAGCTGTGCAAGGAAATGCCCAAAGAATCATTGGTTGTTTTTGTTGCTGTTTGGTTTTGTTTTTCGAGTTTGGTTCTCCATCCTTGTTGAAATGAGAAGATCATAGAAATGCCACAGCTACTGACTGGGCTGTGGTAATGTGGTTCCTCAGAGCGGTTTTATTCCTCATCCTTCAAATTCAGAACAGTCTGAAGTGAACTGTCTATCCTGGAAGAGGATACAGAGAATGTGATGAAAGAAGGACAAGTTCTCTACTTTTTCCAGATCATGTATGTTACATTAGCTTGTGGACCTTCAGTCACACATACGTGTAAAGGGATACATTTTTCCACAAGTGTCTTCCATTAAAACACTGCCCTAAGAATAGTTTGTTGAAGGAGAAGGAATAAAAAGGGATAGTCTACCTCTCGTAGTACTGAGGCTGGATTCTGGCTTTGGAACTGATTATTCCTCTCATTGGTTGCATTAACATAGAGGCAGCTCCTGCGTGCTCACGCATTTACTTGGGGGGAAGCATCAGCTCTTGGGGCTTGCTTGCTGCCAGTGCAGCTGTTGTGCTGCTGTGAGGCAAAGCAAGGGGCCAGCTGGAGGCCAGCAAGACAAAGGGAGTGCAGGGTGCACACAGAGGCTCTGCTGTTCCCTGCTCCCTCTGATGGGATCCCTACGGCAAACGGGGCAGCGGGGCCGGGCGCTGCTCCGGGCGCTGCTCCGGGCGCTCTGCTGCTCCACAGGGCATCCAGGGAAATTGGCACTCAGCAATTCGTGTTCTCAGAGGTGTGATGCTCCTTTGAATTGTGTGGCCCCACCAGGAGTCACTCTGGATGGGGTGGTTTGTTGATGTTTTGGGGTTTTTGTCCGTTGCCAACACAGGTGGAAAGGACGATCTGTTCTTTGTTTTTTCTTCTTCCAGGGTTATGTGAGGTGTTTCTGTCATACATCTGTTTTGGTCAAAACAGTAAAACAATGCAGTAGCTTGTTTGCTTTCTTGCTGTGTAGATACTTTTAGATATTTTGTTCATATTTTAAAGATAAAGTAGTTTTTAGTTGCAACTGAAGTACTGTGCTGCTGCTTATAAATAACTGAATAGTATTAGATCAATAACATTGAGTTACAGCTGCTTCAAAAATGAGATTACTAATTTGTACTGTAATTACTGATATAATTACTAATTTTTACTACACTATGTACAAGAACGTTCAAACAAAAGGAAAACTTCTAGTTAGCAGATTCTTGGAGAAATGAAATGGCATGTGTATGGTTTTTTTGTCTACAACTTAAAATTCAGAAGTTTATCAAATTGTCACAGGTTTATTTTATTGATTTCCCAGTTTTACTCTTGACTATTTTAAACAGTACCAAGATCAGAGAAAGAGTAAATGCAATGGGATTTGACTTGTCAGATGTGTGGAAGTTACAGTTATTCAAAATATCAAAACCTTTAGAAAATTTGTATTGATGCTGTCAAAAATTACTTAGAGTGAAGGATAAATTGTGTGAGAGTATGGAAATGAAAGAAAGGATATAAAGGGAAGGGATGAATTTTTGATCGTGTTGGAATCAATAGGTGGAAGTGTTATTAACTCCAATAAATCAGAATTTAAGTGTAGGCAAAAGTCCTGTTATGGGAAAACCACTTGCAGGGTTCTGAAATGAGAATTATTTTTCATCTATGCCTTCAAATTTATTAATTAAAAATAGCAGAAATGCTGGCAGAGGGAGTTTTTCTTTTTTCATGTAGGAGAGTGGTCAAATCTCGTTTCCTGATGTTTCAGGAACTAGTACCCAAAGAGAAATCTGGTTAACACCAGACTGCTTGTACCTCAGTGCTTAACAAAAATACACATCTAGCTTCTCATCTTTTGAGAAAAGGCTTTTGGAGGTGCTGCAATTCTTGAGTGCTGTGGAGGTCTCTGGGAAAGAAGAGTGGGTCTCAGGGAGTTTGCAGTCAAAGGAGAAATTCATACTTTTGGGACAAGGAAATTTGCAAATACTCTTCTTTTATTTATATCATCAGATTTGGGTGTTTGGGTTTTTTAAGTGACTATGTGAGGCAGCCCTATTAGGTCATTAACAACATTGCTTTAGTATGAATAAATCAAGTTTTAGAGTGTGCTTGTGCTGCTACATCAGAGAAATTTAACAATACCTGAGATACCTACAGCAGAGGAGTATGAAAATGCCTAAATGACCTTATGTAACAGCTTAGGAGTATTGGCTTCATGAAACTTTCTGCTGTTTTACCGTGCATTTTTTTATAAAATAGCCCCTGTGGAGTCCTGGGCTTTTTGGTACTGCAGTGTAGATGTGCTCTCAGTTTGTGTTGAGATTCAGTAGGGTAATAATTACTTTTTCTCATATTGAAAACTTGGTCCCAGTTGTCTGTCCTCCTGTCACCATTTCTGCCTTCTCATCCATAAACTGATGCTTCTAATCAATTAACTCATGCATGGTAAAATACAGGAGGGGGCTGTGCTCCTGTAATAACACATGATCTCTCTCCTTACCGTGTTTTATAGATGGTCTCAGTTACTTCGTGAAGATCTTGCCAAAGAGTTCCCTCTTTGTCTTTAGAGGTCTGTTTTTAGAGGTTGTGATTTTGGAGCTGTAGAGTTTTGGTTTTCTAGAACTGTTTCCTGCAATGTGACAGAACGCTGTAGTCATCACTAACCAGTCACTCTTTCACCAATTTACTGGTCTCACCCTTACCTTTCCTACAGACACTTCCTGTTCCTTGTGCTGATCTTTCTGAACACAGGCCATTCTCTTTCTGCTCCCTGTCCTCAACAGCTCTTCCTCTGTCCATCTGTGATGCTGTGTTTTAAATTTAAGCTTTTTTTAGAGGAAGGACTGTCTACCGCAGTGGAGCTCTCATGCAAATCTGGGGCTCTTGAGGAACTGCAGGGTTACAAGTAATAATTAAAACACTAATTCTGTTGTTTTACAGCTTTCCACAAGGCAAAAACGGAAGTGGCTGCAGTTAAAAAGCAGTCTGAAGGCCTTAGAAGAGAATATGATAATCTGATGAAAGAATACAGACATCTTGAGGTAGGTGGTTCTGGATTGCTATACAAGCACTGTGGTTTGAAATTGTACCCTGAAAATTCTGCTTGTTGGTATTTATTGTGCAAGAGAATTTACCAAAATCTTTAGTATAGCATAAAGTTACAACGGGCAGGACTCCTTAAACTTCATCAAAACAGGAGAATTTTGTTTTGCAAAGTTACTAGCTTTTCTTTTTTGCACTTTGGTTGACAAAGCTCAGGTCATCATTAGGTTCAGTTTTGTTGCTACTTGGAAAATAAGATTCAGATAGTTTTGCAGGTGATGATCAAACTGAAATATTGTAAGAAAATTGTAGGAGTGTTGTGTGTGTGTGAGGCAGGGGGAGTATATATGTAATTTATAGAAGTAATTTTATCTGCTCTTGAAACACGCCTTTGCAAACCTGGATTATAAATGTTGCAATACTTCGATGCACACGAACAAAAAACCCAACGTGCAGCCTAGGCTAAAAACAGGCTACTATAAAATTCAAACTGAAGTACAAAATAATTAAAAAAAACCAAACATATCAAGCAGAAATTCAGTTAGCTGTTTGATTGAATTTGCTTATGTCCATGGCTATAATACCAATAAAATACACAGTAATTATTTCTGGTAGAACTGGAAGTCTGTTATTTTAAGTTGTCTGACAGGTATTCCTATGCTCCTTGCCTAACATCAAGCAAAATTCAATAAAAATGAAAGCTAGCCTTTTTACAAGTAGTGGTCTTGGGGGAAAATAAATTAACATTAAAATTAGGGTGATCTGGTTTTCAAGAAGATTTGTTCAGTCCTGTATTAATTAAAAAAAGGCAATTTTGAGCTGGTTACAATCTTCTTTCTTGTACTCTGTGAAACTACTTGCTCATTCCCAGCCTCACCCTGTCCTCCTACAGAGATTGCTCAATGGATCTCTGGGTTCAAATCAAGACCACCGTGCATGGTCTGTCCTTGTTGTGCTTCCCTGTGTAATGAGCCGTGGTAGTCCTGCTGCATTTCTAACAGACTTGTGGTCTAAAACACACATCCTTTACCATTTTCTGTTTACCTCCAAGTGGAAAGAACAGAAGGTACTGAGCACACAGTAGATGTGGCTCCCAAGGATAAATCAGTTGACAGCAGAAAATGTTTTTCTGCTGAGTTTTCTGCACAGTTCAGCTGTAACACAAAGGAGAGCAGAATAGGCTGCAAAAAGCCCAAGTGTTATGTGGGGTAGTATTGATGGGCCTGCAACTTAGAAAGGTATGACTGCAGGGGGGCAAATGCAGCATCTGAGTCAATGGTTTCTGATCTTGCCAAACTTAAATTGTTTTTCATCTGTCTCTTTTCAGGCAAGTTTAAATAAAGCAGAAGATAAGAAAGACCTGTAAGTGCATGGAAGACTGATGGCATTGGTACAGTTGCTTGAACGAGAAGAGTCTCGTGGTGTTTATGTTCCTGATGCATACCTGAAACAAAACCTGGTTTTTCTGAAAACACATGCATTGCAAGTCACTATTCAGATTCCTCTAATATGTCTTGGTTGCCAAAATGTTCTGTGTTGCAAATAAAATGTTAAGTGGCTTACCGGATTTACCATGGAGTTTATTACTGCTCTTGTGAGGAGAAACTCAAAAATCTTTCAATTCCACCTGGAGCAACTTGACTGTTGTCCAAGCTTTTGCCTCCCATAATGGTAACAGATCACCATTTGCTTACAGCATTTGAGTGAGGTTGTGTATCACACAAGATCATAAAAACACAATTACTTAAACCTCCTTTGCAACACCTGTTTGGAGTCTTAAAAATGCAGTTCCCAGTGGGTTGAAGAAGGCTGAAAGCTTTTCATCAGCCATTCCACTTCAGTGGAAAACTGAATGACAATCAGTCTAAGGAAAATAAAGAAAGGAAAATTGCATTTCTAAATCCATTTCACTAGTTTGTGACTTTCACTTAGCCACATGGATTTGAGTGTATTTTAACAAACAATATTTTGCATGCCTCTGGTTTATTTTTCTTTAGTATATTGGGATATTTCACTCTTGGGTTGGCTGGTATTAGCAGTCCTTATTTTTACACTGTTTACATTGGTTTACTCTGTATGTACCACCGAACTTTTTTTGCCTAGCTAAGTAAAAAATCTTTTTAAATGTAGATAGTTTGGTTTGTTTTGTTTTGTTTTCATGGATACGATACCTCAAATAAATGTGCACTGTTTTGCATAAGACCTTTTTGGTATTCAGAAGGTTGTTTTGAGTTTATTTGTTAGTTGTTCCAGCATATATTTGGAAGTTGAATATGTTTGTTATATTAAAGGGATTGTTAAGCTCCTGAGTTTCTGGGTTTATTCTTGTAAATCTCTCCCAATATACTGTGTCATCATAGTTAATAATTATATGCACTAGGAACAAAAGACACTTCTAACTTGATGTTTAACTCTTCTTAAAAATACAGTCATCTTCTTAGTGATACTTTTGATTGCTCTGGAAATAGGATTTGTTTAGCTTAGAATTTAAACACATTTAAGCTTATCAAGTAGTGTGAGGCATAATAACATATTAAATAAGACTGCATATTTTTTTAAAAATACTTGATCCTTGCTGAAGTAGTACAGAATGTGTTTTCAGAGATTGTGTGACACTGAAGATTTTTTTTTTTTAATTTGTATAAAAACTTCTAGGAAAAGTTAAAGGTTTTCATACCTGCATACATGTTTTGGAGATGTAATTGAATGCATCCTTGGGTTTTTTCCCCACCCCTTTCTGAAATATTTAAAATTGTGGTGGAATGTTACCTCCAGTCTCATCCAAAGACTTGGAGGTATAACAGCAAGTGCTAGTTTTAGTAACAGGATGAAAAAAATCACATCTGTTTCTTACTTTAAGGCACTGGACAAAAGCAGATAATTTCTGATTATTATTTGCTGTTACCTACTAAAATTTCCAACATTTCTTCCTATAGTATAAGTAGATAACTGGATAGAAAATTAGCAGCTTAGAATGAATGATGTTGTGCACTGTGCTCTTCATCCTTAAAAATTTATCTTAAAAAAAAAATAACCTGGAATAAAGAATGAGTAGTTGTGAATGCACTGAGAGTACTGGTATTTCTCCTTGAGAAGGAAGTCTGAATGCTTTACAGTTTTTTGCTGTAGAGCATGAGTGAAGTGTGAAAGAGGGCAGGGTGGTATGCACTGCTCCCTCAGAAGCTGAAATGAGGCTGGGTATTTTTAGACATGCAACATCCATTCAACACATGGTACTTACACCCTGCCCTCTGTAACACATTACACAAAAAAACCTTGATATCAGGCCCCAGGGAACGTTCCCTTTATTAGAGATTGCTCCAACACATCGACTTTGTTTTGCCTCTGTTCATTTCTTCTGTTGTGTCCATTACTTGTATCCATGGTCAGATTTCCCTGTCACAGAGGAGTGTGACCATCATCTTTTTTGTACCTGTCTGTTGTGGATGGTCACACATTTGACTGAGGTGCATTATCACACGCTCAGCTCTTTGGAATCCCAGATGTGTTCACAGAAAAATCATCTTTTGTTACTCAGATTAAAATTATTTTGTAATATCTGCTATGTAGAACTCTGTTCTTGGAAAGAACACGGTTTCTTTTGTAATATTATGTCTAAATAGTATATCTGGAAATTCTAGTAGATGGCAAATCCTTGTGAATATTTTGCATTTGCGTTGTTTCACATTATATACTTTGAGGACCTGTGGGAGGCTGGGTTGATCAACTTTCAGTACAGTTCTCTCATTGGCAAAGTTTTAAGTTATACACAAGGAAAGAGTGAATCAAAATTTTGTGCTTTTCTCTCCTGATCTTTCAGGCTGTTGGGTCAGATTTTGGTCACATGTGCCTGTGTTGTGGGAAAGAGCTGAAAAAAAAGTTAAATTTCCACTAATACTGATGTAATCAAAATTGCTTTTGTACTCATGTTGGATGGGTAATTTATTCTGAGTATGTCTTCAGAAGTAAGAATTTAGAGCTCTTTATACTCTAAATAATGTCAAAGTAATTGCTTGGTTGTTTTGAAGTCTTTTTTCCCTCTTTACAAAAGTATAAATGTGCATTTTCCATACTTTGGTGGGGAAGCTTAGAAGAGATTATTCTAAATATGTTTGCACAGATTTAACTGATAGTAGCTTTCAAAAAAAAATGAGGGATATTTCCATACTTTTTTTCATAAACCCCTTTTTCTGCTGAGTCAAGAAAGCAGTGAGGTCATGGTGGGTGCATGAGAACTGACCTGAATATTAATAGACCTGGCTGCATGTTTTGGTGTTTCTGTAAATGAAAGCACCTGTAGCTAGGCAGGATGTTTTTTTTCCCTGCTCCTATTTTTGAAACAAACATCTGACAATACATCTTCTTCAATAACATAATTTGTGCACAGTCTTTTCTGAAAATGTCCCCTTGCATTAGCACTCCCTGTGTTTGCTGCCACAGTAGTCCCTGGCTACATAGCCTCATTGAAAAGACACTGTGCTTTCCTAGCTTCTTGTAAAGGGTGAAAGCTCAGCTTTTTTCTCATTTGTTTTTCCAAATGTGAAGTTACTGTAAAAGTATTACATAACTGCCTCAGTTCTCAAGTATTCCTTGAAATTCTGAATTTACTCTTTGACAGAAGCCCTCCTTTTACCTTGCCTTTGGACAGGGCTTATCCCTCTGGCAGCTGTAGTCTGGATCGTGATGCAACCTGATTCAAGTCATTTTACAGATTAGTTGGAAAATCTGCTCTGTTATGTCATTCCAGTCCTTCGGTGCTGTGTGCATTAATTGTGGAATGTTTGAAAACATAGTTCTAGAACTGAGCATCCTCAGTTCAGGAATAATGTGGAATATTTTGTTTTCTATGACAGAATGTAATACATATGTTTTGTTCATGAGGTAATGTACAAATAGGGACAGGCATTGCAAAGTGTATTTGTGAGGGAAACAAGAGTCCCTCTACTTTTGTGACCATTCTGAAATGCAGTTGTGGTCCAAAGGAAGTTTCTATTACCACCTGCAAGGGCAAGTGCCCTGAAAAGATTTTGCTATTCCATCTTCAGCTTTGGGAGTGTTGAGCAGAGCGTGGAGCAGGCTGTACAGCCCAGGAGTGTGCATGCTAAAGGATTCCCTGCAGGACTTTGTGAAGCTGCTCTCAGTCTGCACGAACCACATCGGGGATGTTCAGGTGCTCAAACACACTTGGGTGCAGCAGGGTTTAGGAGGTGGGGACCTACACCCTGTGTTAGTGCCCAGGGGAGTGAGGTACCAGCACCAGTGTGTCTGCTGGAAGGGAGGGGATGCCAGAACCAGCTTCTAGGGAACGTGAAAGTGGGAAGGATCTCTCAAACTCGTCTGTGAATTGGACACCAATTGCTGCTGTCATAAAAGCAAATCTGCAAGACTTGACGTAAATAGTTGTAGCTGTAACCCCTTCTCCTGCTGCTTGAGATCAGACTCTCCGTGTAGTCTGACTTGGTTTGCTCTTGTCTTTGAAAACACTGCCAGAAAAGGCAGTAGCTTTGGTGATAATTGTGTTTTGCAAGAGGGTTTAATAACTTCTCACCTAGGTGGTGAGACCATATGTTGCATCTTACTTAGCCTGAGGTTAAAATCCGTATTCCTGTGGCTATGGAAGAAGAAGGTGCGAAATGACTCCTTCCTTTGTGAGTTTAACAGGCTATGGAAAAGAGACAATGTGAGAGGGAGGAAGAGATGAACTGTTATTCTTGGCCAGTAAGGACAAAATTTTAGGCTTTGATTCTTCTCCAGACATGACTTAGGCATTAGAGGTCTATGGAAACAGAACACCGAGTGAAGTAGGGGACTTGGAAACAGGCTGTGTATCTTTCCTAGGTTGTTTATTTCATACCAAGTACAAAGTGAACTTGAACTAACTAGAAAATAGTAGTAAATAATAAGGTAAACAAAAGGATTCAGAAGATTGATGAAGATTTCAAGCTAACAAATACTCCCCCCCCCCCAAAAAAAGACAACCCCCACCCAACCAATTCAAAAAGCTGAAGCTGAAAAATGAAGAGCCTGTCTTCTAGCTTGAAGGGTAAGTGTTCCAGAGGAAGGGAGATGCATCCTGAGTGGGGTCAGCAACATTACAGTTCAGAAACATGTGTCTGATTTGACCCAGATGTGTCTCTGTGTATGGGATCCATTCTGAGCTAGGGCTTGCAGTCTTTAGCCTCCTTCTCTTCAAATTCTGGTAAATGCATTGTGTTACACAGATTAAGATTTTTTTTTTCCTGAAAACTCTTGTTCTTGAGCTTGCATACTTCTGTCCTGCCAATATGCATGGTTCTATAGAGTTCTCATCTGTACATCACCTGCAGGTGCTCCAAAGCATCTGATCACCTGAGCTGCTGAAGCTTGGAATACTGTTCAGGCAGACATGTGCTCCAGGAAACAAACTTACAAGGAGTGTAAGTTACAGTGAGTTACAGTCAATTCAGATTCAGCCCTTCTGTGTTAATTACTTATTCAGTATGTCTTTTCTCTTGACATCAAACAGTTCTCTAAAATCCTAGTTACATAATAAGATAATTGTAGCTTTGTGGATATGCTAGAAAATAATATATAATACACAACCAGTCCTGAAAATTTGAGTTTTTGTGGTAAGTGTAAGGCATCTACATTGGGATCCTGCAATTTTTTTTGCTGTTCTTTGCTTTAATGATTAGCCTAGAAGCCATTAAACCTGCTGGAGTAATTTGTCTTTGTATTAATTTCAGAACTAAGATGATGTGACCACAACAGCTTTTCAAAGTTAAGATTTCAAAACTGCTTTTCATGATGCTGCATTTTTATCTGGAGTGGATTCTAACCTAATATATTACTCAGTTTTGTTGCCAGCTCAATTTTCTGTATGTCCATGAATATATGTCTAATATGTCTTCCAATATTACTTCCATTGCCCAGTAGCGTTATCTGCTAATGAGAAAATCCGAAAGCTTTTCCACTCTGGATTAAGAAACATTTACATCAGACCACTTTCCTTAAAACACAAATTAATACCTCTGAACATTAACTGGCAGCTTTTTCTGACTCCAGTGCCATGCTTACAGGTTTCTACAAAATGCTGGGACTCGTTTTGGGAGGCTTGGCTGCTTCTCTGCTGGATACAGCATTGCTCACATAAAACAGTTCAGCAGTTTACCCAGACTTCCTTACAGTGCAGCAGAGGGAAAGCCAGTTGCAGAATTAAAAAACCTCAACTGTTTTCCCTGTTACCCCTACTACAAGTACATTCAGCAAATAGTTTCTTTCCAGCAGTAATGTTGGCTTCAACATGTCTGAAGTTAGGACTATACAAAATTGCTTTGAAACCAATCCCATGCATCAACAATTCATTGAACAAGTACTTTGCTTGATGCTGTATCTCCAGTGTGTGCCCTCAGCACCTCTTTGGTGTTGAAACACTGGCACTGATTCTTATTTCAAAAAGTCTCCCGAGTGAGGAGGACACGTACTTCACTCCCTCAAGATCTTTGCTGGGTTGTCTTCTGTACGTAATGCGGAAGAGCTGCAATGTAGTCAGCAGTACTCAGCACGCACGTCTGCCTTTTCAACGCCAGTTCTATCTCTAATCTTGAATTACAGCAGGACTGCCGAGGAGTTCATTCCCTGCGAGCCGCCTTGGGCAAACCAGCAACTGCAGCCCTGGGCCACCTTCTGTCATTTCAGCTGTGCCGCAGAGAGCACGCGGGCCCTGAACCACTGCTTCCCACCGAGGCACCTGCGGGAGCTCGGGGGTGCTTCAGAGAGCAGATGCTGTTTGTTAGGCATTTGTCTCTATGCATGGAGACGGCTCCCAAAACTTGAGTCACGGAATGTAGCAGGGCTTTGGGAACTCCATGGAGGCTTCCGCGCGGGTCAAGCAGTGTGGGGAGCGGCTGGTCCTATCTCACCCCCTCAGGCTCGCCTTAACAGCGAGCGCTTTGGCCGGCCGCCGGCGGGCAGGTGGCTCTGGGGGGCAGCTGCTGAGGGGAGAGGCCATCACCTGCCGGCGGGGTTGGTGTGCGTGCAGCCAGCC